>CM053786.1:469846798-470099298 GCA_028749045.1 Cupressus sempervirens
ACATCATATCCTGATATAATTTTTATAATCTAGGTTTGCAAGTAATAGAGATGTTGGAGCAAAATTGTTTGAAATATTGGGTGAAATCATGTATGCAATGAGTGACGATGTAGGCATGATCAGTCATTTGATTAAAGAATTCATAGAGGAGTTTAAAGAAGAGAAGACATTTATTGAGTACTTTCAGAAAACTTGGTGTCAAAATGAGAGACACATTGGTAAGTCAATCAAAATGTAATTATTTAATATGCATTTATATCTTTTAATTTGTATGTAGTGTAAGCTTAGACATCATATGTTTTTGTGTAGAGATATGGGGGAAAAAAATTTGAAGTTTTTGTCATGCAAACCAAGAAACTAATGCAGCTATAGATTCATACCATTTTCATATTAAGAGTCACTATTTAAGTGATCTTTCTAAGAAATGCACAAGGAGAATGGATTGGCTTATTCATACACTTCTCCATAGAGTAGAGTCATACTATAAAAATAAAAGATATCTACAGTTCTCTGGATTCTTGACTAACTTCAAAAAGGAAAGATATTATCTAACTACTTTAGAGAGGTCAAAAGCAATAGCTAATATAGATTGCTATCCTCATGATCTTCTTCCTAATACATATAAGGTAAGAAGTCAAACTGATCCAACAAAATGGTACTTCATTAGGAAATTTGGATCAGATTTACATGTATGTGATTGTTAGTGGGCAAAAAGAGGAAATATGTGCAAACATGTACTGAAAATTTTAGATTGTCTAAAGAGAAGCAAAATAAACCAGCAAGATCAAGTTGGTGGTAAGTTTCATTTGTGATTTAAGGTTAATAGTTATTTCTAATTATTATTATGTAATTTTCAAAACTAACTAAATTAATCATATCAAATTATAGATTATGTTACTACATTGGTTGAAGAAAATGATGGAGTTAGAGGGAGCTCTTGTCATGAAATTGGTACCATTGGTAATGTTAATATTCTTATAACTAAATATTGAATAATTTTAGATTTCTAAAAATTGACTTAGTCATTTTTATTTCTATTATCGATTGTTGAAAATCGTCTAATACTTCCAACAATGACTTTCTAGATTTAGTTGACTAAACTATTTTTATTAAATTATAGATGATGTTACTACAGTGGTTGATGACAGTGATGAAGTTAGATGGAGTTCTTGTCATGAAAAGGTGTCATTGGTAATGTTAATTTATCCTTATAGCAAAGTATTAAACAATTTCATGTTTCTAAAACTAACTAACTATTATCCAATTATAGATGGTTCTATGCATCCAGAAGATCAAGACATGCTTGGAGTTTTCATTGCCGAAACTCAAAGTACTGGTAATCTTCAAAACCATCATTTTATAATGAAACATTACCAATTCTAAAATATTATTTTAACTTAGTCATTGTTATTTCTATAATAGATGGTTGAAAATCATCTAATACTTCCAATGACAACTTTCTAGATTCAGTTGACTACATAACTTCATTGCTTCAAACTTTACTGACTAGAGAAGATGAGAAAATCATGTTTAGCCAATGTGTTGGGAGATTTAGAAAAGATATGCATGCAACTTTTTCTTCATCTTCCAAACTAAAATCAATCCCTAGCTCAGAGAAATTATCTATGAGATCATTAACACCATGATTTAGTCCAAGTAAAATGCGTAAACGCCATTTTACTCATCAAAAGCTTAGTGCCAAAACTCAAAACTCAAATGGAAGAGTTAAGGAACATGAATATTTTAAATTCCCCTCTATAGGATCTAGAAAGAAAAAGAAAAAGAAGGTCATCAATTGATCAGGCCTAAGAATACAATAGGAAAGAGATGTTATCAAGCATAAAGGTAAGTATATTTATTCAAAAACATTTTAGTAATTTATATAAGAATGTGTGTGTGTGTGTGTGTGTGTGTGAGAGAGAGAGAGAGAGAGAGAGAGAGAGAGAGAGAGATAAACATGTCATTTTGTAGGCTTGAATGATCAAGAAAGTAGTCGACAATGTCAATTACCTTTCTCCATTGATTTGAACCAAATGGTTACAGGTGAAATACAAGTTGTTTATGGTAATGATTTTTAGTGATTATTATATTTCCTTGAAGCAAACTAAGATTATTTTGTTATATTACAGATGATGTTACTCCATTGGTTGATGAAGATGAAGTTAGAGTAAGTTTTTGTCATGAAAATGCAATCCAAACTAGAAATGGTAATGAAATTAAAAAATAACAATAAATAAATTTTTATTCTTTTGTTTGTATATTTATTTTATATGATTTAATGTATTAAGCATGCAATGTTCTTGCAATGATAGATGGTGGACAAGAAACTCAAGAAGATATCTCACCCAAGACGACAACAATGGACACAATGCAAGTTACAAAAGGTAATAAAATAATGAAATTCATTTTCATAGATTTTGTTGCCTTTAATGCACATGTTAAGTTTTAGTCTCTGAATGTGGATGTTATTGTAGTTTTAAATGATAACAACCCCCAAGAACATGTGTTACCTTTTTCTCTTGATCTCAACCAAGCAATAACAATGAGACACAATGAAAATTGGAGATGGTAAGGAAATTTTGTATTTAAATATAATCAATTCCATGACTTTAATTTAGAAATTAATTTTATAACTAACACAATTTATCTACAGCTGGTGTTGATGATATTTATATGGAGGATCATGACCAACATATTTTTGGATAATCACATGTTGATGATATTTATATAGAAGATCACAGTCAACACATTTTTGGACAATATTATAATATATTATATTTTAGATATTGATTATTGAGTACTAAACTATCTTTGCTAGAAGATGTGGAATTCATTTGTTATGAATTTTTTTTCATCATGTTGTAACTCTTTATTTTTAAAAAGAAATTATGAGTTTAATTGTTCTTTCTTTTCTTTTTTTTTCATGAATCAATTCTACTTGACATAAATCAAGTGATCAATTATTGAATTTTCTACCATGGAAATCTTAGTTGTATTATATAAATAGCATTTGAACCTAAAAAAGTTGCAATGTTAGTGTCGATAGTAATATGTAGCTTAACTAAAAATAATCATAGCTTCTAATTAGATGAAATTTGTTTTGCATTGCAAAATTTAATAATTTAGAATTAAAAAATCCATTTTTTTAAATTGATATCAAATGCTTATCGAAAAAAGTTTGAAGTAATGCAATTGTCCTTATAATTGAAGGGTGTAGACACCTACTTGCACAATTAAAAGGCTAGACTATTTATTTTCTTTGTTTTTCACTAAGTCTAGAGTTAATTTTATTCTTACAACTATAATCAATAAATAGAAATTAATATAAAAGGTTGGGACAGATAATATTTAATTTTTAAGTTTAAATATTAAATGAACTTTTATACAATCTTTAATTCTCGTCAAAACAGAAATTGTGTGGCATAATAGACATCCATGAAAACATTTGTAACTTATTACAATAATGATGCAGGAGCATCCAGAGGTATAAGGGCAATCCTGTGTCACCCAAAAAAAATGTACTTAGACTTAGTTTCTGTTTCATGTGTTTTCGTTTTTGGACACCCATTTGGGTCAAATAAAGGTTCCAACTCTCACAGTTCCACTATTAGTGTGCTAGAAAATCCCAAAAAAATAGGAGCATGTAATTGGGCCATCATTTTGGTGAACTAGAAGGTGTGAATTGGCCAGATGAATGTAATTGTAATTTAGAGCATTCCAGAAAAAGAATCAAGTCAAAAGGCCCCACGGTTTGAAAGTTATTGCAATTTTTTGGGTTTTGGAAACCTCCTAAGAATGCTTCAAAGTCAGGTTAGGGGCATTAAATGACCTCAAAAAGGGCTAAAAAATGGGGGATGAGAAAAAATGGTCCATAGGGCTATAGAGCACTTTGAGAGCTTTTCAAAAATGTAAATGGTTCGTCAATCAGAGCTATGGTTCAAAAGTTATGCCTCTCGAAAGTTCGGTTACCATTTCTGGATTCTTCTAGATTTGCACCGACTTCTAACGTAGCTTCTGGAACCTTCTATTTGGTCAGTGGATGCCTACTAGCACTTTCTAGAATGTACTCCTAGTCCTTAAACCTCCAGGGTCTATTTAAGGACATTTATGGCATTGTAAAAGGTAGTTCGGAGTGGACTTTGAGAGGAGGTACTAAAAGGAGAAATTATCTTGACATTTATGCTATTGTAAGCCCTTAGGGCATGTTTTGAAGTTTATTTTCTTTGTACTAAATGTACTAGCTTATTTTTTTTAGTTAATACAATTTCTCTATTCTATTGTGTCCATTCTATTCTTGGGTTGTGCCCCATCAAGTGGTATCAGAGCTAGTTTTCCTGAGTGTGTAGACAGAGCGCCGATTGTGAGGTAGTTTGCACCAAGACTGTGTGGTTGTGGGTTTGAGTTAAAAAGATGCCTCCATGAAGAGAACATGGTGAAAGGGCCAGAGCTATTAATCCTAAGGAGATTAGAGCCCTCCAAAGGCAGGTACAAGCATTGCAGGAGGAGCTCCGTAGAGGAGCAACTATGGTCGTAGGTGATGAAAGTGAAGATGACAATGAAGAAGAAGAAATGGGACCAGAAGGGGAATTTGATGGGGAAGTTCTGAATCATGCAGAGGAAAGGCTTTTTAGGGCCATTACTAAGTTTGGGAAAATACCTACAATTGAAATGGGTGTATTTTTAGGAAATCTAAAACCAGATGAGTTGATCGATTGGATCAATGAACTAGAAGAATACTTTGAGTATGAGGATATCAGGGACCCAGATAGGGTTAAGTTTGCAAAGGCCAAACTAAAAGGCCATGCTAAAATTTGGTGGCAAGAGGTCCAATTGGAAAGAAATAGAAGAGGAAAGGAGAAGATCACAAGGTGGGATCGCATGGTGGACAAATTGAAGAAGCAGTTCATTCCTGTGGACTATGAGCTTGATTTGTTTAAGAAGATGCATGGGTTAAAGCAAGCAAGAAGATCAGTCCAAGAATATATAGAGTTTTATCAACTCTTGATTAGAGTAGGGCATGCAAAAGAAAATAAGGAGAAGGTTGCTCGTTATATTAGTGGGTTTTGACCTAGCATCCAGGAGGAATTAAGTCTGGTAAGAATGACCAGCATTGAAGAGGCATACCAGTTTGCCCTACGAGTTGAAGAGAAGCTGAATAAAAGGTTTGAAGGAAGACAAAGAGGGTGTGGTCAAGGAGGAAGGGGAAGCGGTAGATCATCTAGAGGCCACAATGAAACCCAAAAGAAAAATGAAGATGTGGGTACTAGTAGGAACCAGAGGAATGAGGGTTTCAACCGCTCCCATGATCAAGACTCTAGAAATCAGAGAGGAAGAGGTAGAGGACATGGACAAGGAAGAAGAGGCTTTCGTGGTACCTATTTCCATTGCAATGAAGAAGGTCATTGTGCCTTTGAATGCCCTCAATGACAAGGAAGGACAGATAGGAGAGCTGAGGGCCAAGCTAGGGTTGCTCATGTGGATGAAGATGCACAATCATCACATTTAGAGGATGCAGAAAGAGGAGAGACCTTGGTAAATGAAAGAGTCCTACTAAGTGGTGAGATTGAACCAGGATAACGGAGGATTTTTTTCCATACTAGATGCAAGTGTGAGGATAAATGTTGTGACATGATCATTGATGGTGGTAGCATTGATAACTTGGTATCAAAAGAGATAGTCTCTAAGCTGAAGCTCAAGAGGGAGAAACATCCCCAGCCCTATCAGATTGCTTGGGTAAAAGATTATCATAAGGTCCTGGTAAGTGAACAATGTTTAGTGAAATTCAAAATTGGGAGTTACCATGATGAAGTTCTCTGTGATGTTATTTTGATGGATGTTTGCCATCTATTGTTGGGTAGGCCATGGCGGTTTGATAGACATGTAGTACATGATGGACATGCAAACACATACTCTCTAACAAAGGATGGAGTTTGCCACAAATTGAAGCCCATGAAAAAGGAAGGTGAAAAGGTATGTAGCAGTGCTAGGATTTGTCTTGTTGATGAAAGGAAGTTTTTAGATGGCATGAAACATCAGCATATGTGCTATGCTTTGATTCCAAGGAAAGATAAAGAAGGTAGTAGTGAAATACCACTTGAAGTTTCAAATTTACTAGGGGAGTTTGGAGATATTATCTTTGATAATGTTCCAGATGGATTGCCACCAGTAAGGTAAATTAGTCATCAGATAGATCTGATTCCAGGAGCTAGTTTGCCTAACAAGGCTGCTCACAGGATGACTCCTGCTGAAACAGAGGAGCTAAATAGACAGGTTCAAGAGCTGTTGGGGAAGGGCTTGATTCGAGAGAGCCTGAGTCCATGTGAAGTACCTGCAGTACTCACACCAAAGAAGGATGGAGAGTGGAGGATGTGTACATATTCTCGAGCTATAAATAGGATAACCATCAAGTACCAGTTTCCTTTACCAAGGATGGATGATCTTATGGACTACTTGAGTGGAGCTCAGTACTTCACAAAGATAGATCTCAAGAGTGGCTATCATCAGATACAGATTCAAGAAGGAGATGAGTGGAAAACAGCCTTCAAGACCAAGGAGGGTCTTTATAAGTGGTTATTCATGGCCTTTGGATTGACAAACGCCCCAAGCACCTTCATGCGGCTCATGAATGAGGTACTTAAGAAGTTCTTGGGAAAATTTGTTATTGTCTATTTGGATGATATTTTAATTTTCAACAAGACTTTGGAAGAACATTTACTGCATATTCGTAGTGTCCTTGAAAGGCTAAGGGAAGAGAAACTGTTAATTAATTTGAAGAAGTGTATCTTTGCAAAAAGGGAGTTAGTCTATTTGGGGTTTGTTATATCACCTGAAGGTCTCAAAATGGATCCAGAGAAGGTAAAAGCCATCTTGGAATGGCCTACTCCAAGGTCTGCTACTGAGGTAAGATCATTTCATGATCTGGTTAGTTTTTATACGAATTTTATTAAGAATTTTAGTGGCATATGTGCACCCCTAACTGATACAATAAGAGGGGATAGAAAAGAGTTCAAATGGACTGTAGCAGCTGCGAGAAGTTTTGAATTGCTGAAGAAGAAAGTGACAAAATAGCCTGTGATGGCACTTCCAGATTTTAGAAAGGTTTTCCAGGTGGATTTTGATGCCAATGGTAGTGCTATTGGGGCTGTATTAAGCCAAGAAGGTAAGCCTATTGCATATTTTAGTGAAAAATTGAATGATGCAAAGAAGAAGTATTCTGTTTATGATCAAGAGTTCTATGCAATAGTTCAGGCCTTAAAGAAATGGAGGCATTATTTATTGCCAAAGGAATTTATTTTGTATACTGATCATCAGGCATTACAGTACCTAAATAGCCAAGTTAAATTGAATCAGAGGCATATGAAGAGGGTAGAATTCTTGTAGAGTTATACATTTGTGTTGAAGCATAGAAGTGGAAAATCTAACAGGGTTGTAGATGCACTAAGTAGGAGACAGTTTTTGCTTACAGTAATGCAGGTTGAAGTAGTTGGGTTTGATGAACTCAAGAACTTGTACCCTAAGGATCCTGATTTTGCTGAAGCATGGAAAGCTTGTAGAGAACCTGTTGCTGTAGATAGAACCAAGTGGTTAGACTAATTGATTTAGGATGGCATGTTGTTCAAAGGTAGTCAATTTTGCATTCCAAGGAGTTCCATGAGGGAAAATATGATTAAGGAGAAACATAGTGGAGGGATGGCAGGACATTTTGGTCGAGATAAGACCATTTCCATTCTTAGAGAACATTATTTTTGGCCTCAAATTTCACAAGATGTGAAGAAGTTTGTACAGAGTTTCCAGGTTTGTCAAGTTGCCAAGGGGTTTAGTCACAATACTGGCCTATATCGACCATTGCCTGTTCCATCAAGGCCATGGGAGGACATAAGTATGGATTTTGTTCTTGGATTGCCAAGGACACAAAGGGGTAATGACTTCATATTCATGGTGGTTGATAGGTTCTCCAAAATGGCACATTTCATTCCATGCCACAAAACTCATGATGTTGTCCATATTGCAAACTTGTTTTTCAAAGAGGTGGTAAGACTACATGGTCTTCCAAGGAGTATAGTTTCTGACAGAGATAATAAATTTGTGGGGTATTTCTGGAGGACATTGTGGAAGAAGTTGAGAACAGACCTAAAATTCAGTTCCACGCATCACCCGTAGACTGACGGCCAAACAAAAGTGGTAAATAGAAGTTTGGCCAATTTGCTGAGATGTTTAGTTGGGGATAAGCCCAAGGGATGGGATTTGATTCTACCACAAGCATAGTTTTCTTACAATAACTCTATAAATAGGAGTACTGGAAAATTACCATTCCAAATTGTATATGGGAATAGCCCAAGGACTGCACCAGAATTGAGGAAGATAGAGCAAGGGGAGAGGACAAGTGCTAAAGCAGAAGAATTTGCTGAACATATCAAGCATCTACATGAGGAGGTTCAAGCACACATTACCAAGATGAATCAAGAGTATAAAGCTAGGGCTAATCAAAGGAGAAGACATAAGGAATTCCAAGTAGGGGATATAGTCATGGTGCACTTACAAAAAGAAAGATTTCCAGCCGGTACTTACAACAAGCTGAAAATGAAGAAATTTGGCCCCTGCAAAATTTTGAAGAAACATGACTCAAGAAATGCATATGAAGTGGAGTTGCCAGATGGTATTCACATTTCTCCCATTTTCAACATTGCAATTTAATAGAGTATCATGATGATGGTGCAGATGAGGAACTGGTGTTAGACCCATGTCCAATTCCTGCTTCTAAGAAGGAGGAGATAGAAGACATTCTAGATCATTGTGTGGGTAGGAGTACTAGAAACAGGCAGTATGAAGAGTATTTGGTCAAATGGAAAGGACAACTGATCGAGGACTCAACTTGGATTTCAGTAGCTGAGGTTTCCCATTTAGGATTTCCTCTACCATTCATAAAGTGACAGGGTCACTTTTCAATCTACCTTGGGTGTCTGATGCAGGAGCAGCCAGAGGTATAAGGGAAATCTTGTGTCACCCAAAAAAAATGTACTTAGACTTAGTTTCTGTTTCATGTGTTTTCATTTTTGGACACCCATTTGGGTCAAATAAAGGTTCCAACTCTCACAGTTCCACTATCAATGTGCTAGAAAATCTTGAAAACATAGGAGCATGTAATTGGGCCATCATTTTGGTGAACTAGAAGGTGTGAATTGGCCAGATGAATGTAATTGTAATTTAGAGCATTCCAGAAAAAGAATCAGGTCAAAAGGCCCCATGGTTTGAAAGTTATTGCATTTTTTTGAGTTTTGGAGACCTCCTAAGAATGCTTCAAAGTCAAGTTAGGGGCATTAAATGACCTCAAAAAGGGCCAAAAAATGTTGGACAAGTGAAGCTGGTCCATATGGCTATAGAGCGCTTCGAGAGCTTTCTGGAAATGTAAACGGTTCGTCAATCAGAGCTACAGTTCAAAAGTTATGCCTCCC
This sequence comes from Cupressus sempervirens, assembly GCA_028749045.1. NCBI lineage: Eukaryota > Viridiplantae > Streptophyta > Pinopsida > Cupressales > Cupressaceae > Cupressus > Cupressus sempervirens. Next base: position 469,856,251 of record CM053786.1, read on the forward strand.
GGAAGTTCGGTTACCATTTCTAGATTCTTCTAGATTTGCACCGACTTCTAACACAGCTTCTGGAACCTTCTATTTGGTCGATGGATGTCTACTAGCACTTTCTAGAATGTACTCCTAGTCCTTAACCCTCTGAGGTCTATTTAAGGAGATTTTTGGCATTGTAAAAGGTAGTTAGGAGTGGAGTTTGAGACGAGGTGCTAAAAGGAGAAATTATCTTGACATTTATGCTATTGTAAGCCCTTAGGGCATGTTTTGAAGTTTATTTTCTCTGTACTGAATGTACTAGCTTATTTTTTTTAGTTAATACAATTTCCCTTTTCTGTTGTGTCCATTCTATTCTTGGGTTGTGCCCCATCAAATAATTCAAAATTAGATAAGAACTCTGCATTAAATCATTAATTTTAAGTATTAATTTATTATTAAATTTACTCCATTTAATTTTAAAATTAGTAAAATTCTTTTTTTAATATGATGGCAAAGGTTGTTCATTAGACCTTTACACCTACCAATTACATTTGTGTTTTACAATCTCATCAGATCATTTAGCATTTTTGCATTCATCATTCATATGCAAGGAGAATGCTAGTAGAATTTTGTTTTACAACCTACTTGGCATATCACATTTTCTACGCAATTTATTAGACATTTCAATTTGAATCCATTATTTGAAGCCACTGCATTTTATGAGAAATCATTACTAAGATGAAATCCTTCTAAGACATTGTGCCATATTGTAAACCTTACCTTTTTCTTGTGGAAACAAATTAGGGCAAAGATTATTTTCATTAGTTTTCCCAACCAAAATATTTCATTCATCATGTCGCAAAGCTATCAGGTGCATTGATGACTTGACAACTTCTTTCTCTTCAACATTAATTCAACGAGTTTCTAAGATCATTTCAAACCTTTAGCAAGCCACCAAGTGAATTAATACCCTACTAACTGGGCAATTTTATTCACTTGTGTGCTAGAGTGTGTTACACTATTTTAAGTTGCTAAGGATGTTGCAAGTTTGATGAAACTATGAGAACGTTATCATGGATTACCCTACAAGGAGAAGCCTTTTGGGCAACCTCCTAGGCATCACTCAACAACACAAACATTTTCTCCTACTTCCTTACCCTACGTAGGGAAATTTTTTTTATAAAACCTTATTTCTCAAATAATATTATTTATTTATAATAATGAAAATTGTATCTAGTTATCAAATTTTAAAGGAAGCCAAGACAAGAACTTTCAAAACTTCAGATCTTTTTGGAAAAACTTTTCTTGTTTTTGTCATAGATACCCCACAACTACAACACAAAAATGGAAACACATGTACTAATAGTTGATAATTTTTTTATTTTATTTTTTGTTGAAGATTTTTGGTAAACATGGAGGAACATAGTAAGGATTGAGCAAGCGTTACAGTGAGATTTGTGAAAGTTGAAACCTAGATTTAACTATTTCACTTGCCTACGAAAGTACATTGAAACAAAAAACACAATGTGCCAAAGTTCTTGCCAATAATTGGAAAAGAAGTAAAATATAGATTTATAGATAGAAAGGAAGGATAAAGAGAGCTAAAAGAGAGAATGGTATGTTATTATAAGAACAAGTAAATGTGGAATGATAGAGAGAGTTGAAGGGAATTTTAAAAATATTAATAATTATATTATTTTAAGAAATCTATAAATACCAATAGAAATTATATTATATGAATCAACTATTGATTTCTACCAATTCAATTATAAGTTGAAATATTTAATTTAAAAAAATAAATTGTTAATTACTTTATTCAAACTACCAAAATATCTAGTAAGTTTGAGGGGTAGTATTAGTTTAACAGCTTGTAAAATGGTATAAAATAAATCACAGCAAGATTGTAAAATAGTAGCTAGTAAAACATAAACTTAAAGAAATAACATTTTACAATTGACAAAAATAAACATTAATGTAAAATCAATCAATATATTTAAAATAAGAAAAATAAATTGTGATAATTAATATTGATTAAAGTGGTGTGGTGGAAGATAAATATATTACTTTTTTGAAAATCTAATGAACGCGGAAAAGTGTTGGTAGAAAATATTGTACTTTTGTTGGGAAAAATTGAATGGCCTAATAGAATGAATGAAAAATGTGATATATGTAAAATAATGAAAAATTAAGAAAATATATAAACATTTGAAATTTCTTTTAACTTTTTATATCCTGTGAGTCAATTGGTCAATTTAATTGAAAATTTGAATTGAATGAAAGCAATGGTATCCTACCTTTGGCAGAAACTAAAAATGAGCAAAATCCTTACATTTTAGAAGTTATATCTATACAAGATTAGCCTAAAAATGAGTATTTATCCCTAATAAGAATAGAAAAGGTCACTCTAATTTTCATCGGTTTGGTTAAATTCCTCTGCAGGTAGGAATTTATGGTGCATCTAACACAGTAAAAGATAAGAAAGCAATACCCCAAACAAAGACAAAATATTACTTCAAAGTAATGACGCAGCTTTCGTTCAACTGCCAGTACCTTCCTTCCACCATAAAACATTCATTTATAAGTGTACTACATTCGTGTGACTGACCAACTTTTCTTCTTGCTTCATGAACAAGCTACGGAATAATTTGCTCAATTCTTGTTTACTACCAAGTAGCTTGTTAATATAAATTCATGAACGCGTCTGTCCTTCCTGAACGTAGTTTTGGAGCCAGGTACTTTGCTGGGCCACATCGTACGAAGTCTCATGGCACCCCTGACGTGACGAGCAACAGATGGAATGGAGTTGAGAGGGCACTAGACAGCTGAGAGCATTTTTGTGGCTATTTAGCCAGTGCCATCCCCCGCCCCCCCCCCCCCCCCCCCCACCCTGCCCCCCCCCCCCAATTAATATTAATTTTTTTAAAAAAAAATTATTTAAAACTTTTTAAATCATTCACCTCCAAGTAATAAAATGCATATTATTATTTTAATTAATTAATTATTTTTTATTTTTTATTTATTTTTAAATATAATTACAAATATAGTCTACTAGAGGAAACACTTTCAATTATTTGAATTTTCAATATAAGATTTTCATTTCCAATTTCAACCCCTTCCCAATTGAATTTCTAATCTCTTTAATCTATGTGACGAGGGTTTTCTGATTTCTTTTCTAATCCCTACGGTTACAGAAGATTAATTGACAAGCATCTGTTAATTTCCAATATTGAAATATTTAAACTTTCATCACAGAGAATCTACAAGCACAAAGAAGACAAGAAGTACGAAAATTGCGTAATTAATCAGTGATCACAAGACCCTACCTAATCCTGAAGCTAATATGAAAACCCCAAAAAACTATGAGAGAATTTGCTCCTCTTCAATAGCTTTCCTTTGAAAAACTTTCCTAGAATTCTCCTTTTGAAATTTGCTGCCAAAAAATGTCTCCACAAAATCCCTATCTCCAAAATTCTTGGTCCCTCAAAAATGAACCCCCAAGTTGTGATAAGGAGTTTTCTCCTCAAATCGAGGCACTAATTGTGCGTTCACCCGAGAGGACTCTTTGCTCAACTGACTTAACTCTAAAATTAACTTGTATTAATCTTTTCATGCACATTAAGTTGAATTATTAAATAACTTTATTTAATATTCCACTTGACTTCTATTTTAATCTTTATTACTTTTAAACCCATGTGCACTTTATGAAATTAAAATAACATTATTATTATTTTTCTTTTAAATAATTTCTTTTATTTTCAACTCATGCTTGCATCATGCAATCTAGAAACTTTAATAATTTAATATCTTTCAACTTTTAATTTATTTTAGAAACTTAATTGATAAATATTTAATTAACTTAAATAACAATACTATTTAGCATTTATTTAAAAATAAACTCTAAATATATTATTATTAAAGTAAATAAATATTATCACGTTCTAAATTTATCCTTAAACTTTTATCTCCAAATTTTAATTCTTTTTATTTAATTAATTTCTCAGTTACTTAATATTAAAAAATATCATATTAATTTTACATTAAATTAAATCATTAATTAAACTTAATTAATAGAAAAATACACCAAAGACTCATAAAGACAACATATAAAAATCCAACATAGCAAAACACATACTAAAGCAACAAAGGGTTATAATCATGAAATAACATCATTTGATGCATTCGGAGGGTACTTAACTCAGATACTTGTCCTAATTATCAATTAGGACAATTGGCTAAAGGGTTTAGGATTTGGACTTAAGAGTTTATCTCCCCTCTCTTACCATTGAGATAATGAGATAGGGTACGCTCATCCTGGCAATTTAGGGAAATCGATACCCGGTACCTGCAACCTACATAAAATCCACGCATGTACAAACACAATATTCTAAGCTAAACAGACAATGGTAGGCAGTGGTGCATCGTGTAGATCCCAACTAGCAGGTGACTACGACTCCCTTCCTTATCCACATCAGAAACACCATGCATAAAGAAAACAAACACGCACACCATACACATGCAGTATGTGGTAAGTATCCATAAGAAAGAACATGTGATAATAAACCATCTAACTAATCATCATCGATAACTGAAAACATTGAATAATCATCATACATGTGTGAAATATAGAGTACCAAGTAATCTCATCATATAATAAACTAAATTTGAAACGATATCTGAAAATCTGAAAGTAATACTACTAAACATCAAGTATAAAACTGGCCTAAAAGAGTTTGGCAAGGATAACTGAAATGCGACTTAGGGCAGGCACTACAGTATGGACCAAGCTTCTACATCTACTGAGTACATGATGATGCCAAGCATTGAAAATGGATGCCAAGTATCAGAAACTCACTGAGTCGGTCTTTAGAACTTGAGTGTCTTCATGTGGGCTGACTTTGTAATATTTGTATTAACTTGTATTGTGGCTAACTTTGTAATTTGTATAATTGGATTGATACATATATATATATAGATACATATATACATACATACATATATACATACATACATATATACATACATATACATACATATATACATACATATATATATATATATATATATATATATATATATATATATATATATATATATATATATATATATATATATATATATATATATATATATATATATATATATATATATATATATATATGTATGTATGTATGTATTGTATTTTTTCATATCCAAGCATGAGCATGGTGAAGATGTGAATGTAAATGATATCAGAGAAAAGCAGAAGGAAAAAACTACAAAGGCTACAATAGTATAAGAAGCAAAAAAGTCATATCTATCATAGCAAGGTGATTAATACTCAAAGGAATCTCATTCAACAAACCAAGTTGCAGATCAAAGATCATCTACTATTTCATCCTAAAAAGTGGATCAATCAAATCCTTTCACAAGATAGACCTAACAATCTTTTGTAAATCTCTTTATCGAGTGCATACTTAATTGTATGTTTGTAAATCCTTTCACAAGCTGGACCTAGCAGTCTGTATTGCTCCTAACAGGGAAAAACATCAGAAGTGATCAATGCAAGTTTTAACATGCTAACTTTATACTACATTGATAAAGTTTGTGAGTATTATCCCAACCCCAGTTTTACCTTCTATTTGGAAGGTTTTTGGATCACCAAATCTTTATGTCATAGTGTTATGAATGCTTTCATATTTTTAGTTTCTTATTCATGTAATTAGATCAAATCATATGTGATGGATTAAATGCTAATTGGATTGTTGGATTAAGAGTTGAAATTGTTGAAGCCTTAGAAGTTACTAATTCACCCCTCCCTTCTTAGTAACTTAGATTAGTTTTGAATATTTCCAACAATTGGTATCAGAGCTTTGTGATTCTTAGGAGAAAGTTTAACAACTTGAGCAAAGATCAAGGCTATGGAGATATTTAAACTTGACAAATCTATTGACAATGAGAAGCTAGATTTGGAAATGGCCATTGCCCAACTCAAGAAAGCAAAGGAGAAACTCTCTCAATCCCTTAAAAGAAGAAAAGAACTTGCAATTCAAATAAATGATCATATCTACATTGAAGAAAGAATTGAAGACCTTCATTCAAGCAATTCAGATGAAGTCAATGAAGCAATCAAAGAACTCCTAGAAAAGAATGGATCCCTACAAGAAGAAGTAAGAAAACAAAGAAGAGAACAAGAAATTCAGTCAATAAGGTTATGTAAAGTCATGAAATAGGAAAACAAGATAAAAGAAGAGATAGATGGAAGGAACAATGAAATTTAGAACCAATCCCTTCAACAAGAAAACCTTATTGATCATCTCTCCAATGCAAATGACAAAATCACGAGCCCAATATTTAAAAATGAAAGAATGAGAAATGATCTAAATTTTGAAAGAAAAATCAATGAAAGAATGAGAAATGATCTAAAATTTAAAAGAAAAATCAATGAAATATTACATAATGATCTAAACTCTAAGAAGCAAATCATTGAAAGAATGATGAAATCTCAAGAAGACATGAATCAATTGAATGAACAAAATATCTATAGGAAAAAAGGAAAAGCAAGAATTAGATATACAGAAGAAGGAGAATCATCTAAGCAAGGAGCTCAAAAGGATCAAAGACCTACGTGCAATCATTGTGGTAAGATAGGTCATACATCAAAAAAATGTTGGAGCAATGGAAAAGGAAAATTTAATGGAAAATGCTATAATTGCAATCAACATGGTCATAATGCTAATGAATGTAAAGAGAAACCAAGATTTGAAGGAAAATGTCACAAATGTAAGAAACATGGACACAAGTCATCAGAATGCAAAACCAAGGTATTGAATCTAGTAGAGCAAATTGTGAAAGCAATATTTAGTTGGGACTACAACACTTGGTACAAATGTCATTATTGTCGAGAATTTGGACACATCGGAATAAATTGTGTAAAACATCATTTGAGGAAAAGAGACACTACTAAAAGATGTTTCATTTGTATAGAACTTGGTCATCTTGCCAATAACTGCATGAATACGAGTAGAATAGAAGATGAGAAAAAGGAAAAAGCTGATAACATATGAAAATAAATGAGATAGCAATGGGTTCCTAAGTTTATCGAGGATGCAAATCCAAGTAATGATGATCAATTCACTCAAGAATTGGGTGACTCTATCATTTCTACTTAAATTCTCAAAGGAGAAACTAGAACTATGCTATCAAAGAGGACATCCAAAACAGTTCCAGATTGAAAGAGCAAAATGATCCAAACTAGTATTCAGGATAAAAAAAGGATCACCGAGTACAAGTGTCTACTAAGTTATCTTCTCTACCAAGTGAGGTTGGATTACAAACTCTACCAAGCAAGGTTGGGAGTGATAAAGATTCTTATGGTTACCAAGTCATGAAGACTTCGCCGAGTGTTCAATACAAGCGTAGTGGATGATAGTTTGTCAATATGATGTTAGTCAATCTACCTTTTGTACTGAGCATTTATGGTGAAATTTTAACAAAAAGCATGAAATTGAAATCATTTCTTACTATGAAATTTTGAGTTCTATTGTAAAAGTGTGATCTTCAAAGCTTCCAAGTGATTTGAGCAAATTTCCAATGATTTTTTTTGAATTCTCTCAAACCCTAGCAAGTAAAGATGGCATCCAACAACAGCAAGGTTAAGCAAGGATTTGACATGTTGGTTTGTGGAGGTGAATGGAAGGAACCTAATTTCAAGCTCACTCCTACGATCACCAAAACCCTAGATCCGAGTGGAGCATAATCTCAAATCCCTCCAAAGGTACTTTTGATCAACAATATTCACACCCATTTCAAATATGTTATTTAAGAAATTGATACATTGGAAATGGATGATGCCCTTGGCCAACTATGTGTAAATGGAGTTTTGAAACCTAAGCACCAACACTTGGAAACCAAAGGATTAACTCATATCCCTCACATGCCCCGTGAATTTAAAGTTAAATGGATTAGGTTTGTCCTCAATCGAGTGCGTAATGGTCAGTTGTGGTTGGAACAACTAGTTTTGATCACAAAGAAGACGATTCATCAAATCACTGGCCTGCTAATGCTAGCCAAGGCCAAAATGACAAAAGCCCTAGGTCAGGCAGAATTGGAAAAGAAAACCCTAGTAGAATGGGATGGCAGAGGAATGAAAATTAGCAACACTTCTGATATAGAATTGAAGTTTGGTATTCATGTTATTGCACACAAGATTTATAGCTCTATTAGGTTGAATAGTGTGTCATGTGAAGTTGTGGACTTGGCATACAAGGTGGTAAAGAACAATTTATCATTTGACCTTGCTGAGACAGTTCAACAAAAACATGGAAAGCATAAGGACTTCAAAGAATAACCCATGTAAGTTTGGTTCCCTATTAAATTGTCTATTCTTTTATGTTCATAAATTCTTCCCTTCAATAGGCACTATTGTGTGGAGAAAAGATGTGCTTGTGTTATATCAAATAAATGAGTTTATTGCTGAAATGGGTGAAAATTATAATAGTATTATGGATAATTATTTTGATGCATTCAAAGAGAAAATGAACAATAGGTTCTGAATCCCCTAGAAACTAGTTGAAGATTATAAGGATGATGCATGTCTCATGGTGAATTGTGACAAAGTATACATTTAAGCAATTAAGCCTAGAATTGCATGGGTAAAACCTCTTGGTTATGAGGTCAATATTGTTGAAACTAAAGACATCATTGAGTCTCTTTTTAGTGAGCTAGTTGATCTTAAGGCTACATATTTTGGAACATATGATGAAGCAAAAACCAGGATTGAACTTGAAATAAAGCTCCCTCAAGCAGTGAACAAAGAAAGAAGAGGATTGCTAAATTGAAAACCAATTCTACCCTTTTGTTAACCGAGGGAAAAGGTGAAGATGAGGAAGCAAGGGATGAGGTAGAATCTGAGGAAGAAGAGCCATTAAGGAAGAAAGGCAAGGTGATTATCACCAAGCCCCAAAAGCCATCCACTGTAGTTTTCTTCAAGAAAGAAATTTGACAAGGAAGGAGGAGACATTGTATTTAGAAACTTCCACCCACCTTCCAAGACAGATTAAAAGATCTAGAAGCGGGAGCAAGAATAATTTTTTTTAAATTATTAAAATATGAAATCAAGATAACAGAGGAGCATAAGAAAATTGAAGACCTAGTGATGAACAAAGTGGGAAAATGGAAATACTCACCAGACCAACTTGCTTCTCAAATTTCTAATGATTTGTTGGAAAAGCTAAAGCCAAAATGGGATTTTTCCACGCAAACTGTCAAAGACATATATGGGAAAATCTTGAGGCAACTTTTACTAAGCATATTAGATGCTAAGGTAAAAAAGTCACTAAAGAAAAATGAAGAAAATTTGACTCTAAAGTTTAATACTTGTCTAGTTTTGATTAAGGACATTGAGCATGTTGTAAGGAATGTAATAAACACTTGGAAGAATATTTATCTATTACATAAACCAAGTGATTTTCCAGTTGATGTTAATGATGATAATGATGATGATGAAGATAAGGAGAAAGATGAAGAAGAGAATATTGAAGAAGTAACTCATTTTGACAATGAAGAAGATGAAGAGGATCAAGGACAAGAGGCTATTGAGGAAGCAAAGCCAGATGATGAGAAGACTAATCCAGTTAAGATAGGTGCAGTAGTCATTGCTTCACTTCCTCACTCTCTAAGAAAACCAGTGACTACATCAAGTGTGGAGACAAATCCAACAAGTTTGGTTGTGACCTCCAATGCCAATCCAAATGTCCAATCACTCATTGCTCCTACTCAGATTAGCACATCATTGATAGAAGTGACCTCCACTTCATCTACCAAGTTGCATACTCTTCCTTCATTAACCAAGTTGACTACTTTAGTCTTGACTACATCAATTTTGACTACATCAATTTTGAGCACTTCAATTTTGAGCACACCAATTTTGGATTCTTCAAGTATTTTTGTAAATATTCCTTCAATAAGCATAGTATAAGTTTTTACAGCTAGTCCTAGCATGTCTACTATTATTTCTATTCTATGTACTAAAGCAATAAGTCTAAGGATAGTTGAGACGAAGGTTCAACCAAGCACACAATTTTTGAGTAAAGGAAAACAGCTGGAGGAAGAAATTGACTTAGATGAGGAAATTGTTATCCCAAATTGGGACATTTCCAAGCTTACTTCAGGCCAAATACAGTTATTTGGTGAACTCCTCCAAAAGAAGGCTAAACAACAGAAACTAAGAGAGGAGAGAGATAAGGAATTTAAAATAATTGAAGATGCAAAGAACATTTTGGTAGAGGCCATAGGTATTGAGGTTGACTCTTCTCAGCCAATTTTGCATCAGCTAGTAAAGGCAGTATAGAAATTTAATGAATACACTGAGGGACAAGATAAGTTTATGCAAAAAGTAGAGAAGTTTGATAATAAAGTACTGGAGCACATTGCTCAGCAGATAGCCATTTATCAAGTAGAAATTTTTAAAATTTTGGGCAATTTAGAAGCATCTTGTACAAATGTGTCATCACTTTTTGGAAATCTTTGTGATGTTTCTGAGTTTACTAAAGAAATAAAGGAAAAATTGTCCAAAATAGATGAAGATTTGAAAGCTAGTGCTCAGCAGCTACAACTTGACCCTAGTTCAAGCTCTGCACATTTTTAGAGGATAAGATTTTTGTTAGATATGCAAGTAGAATTGCTTAGAGAAGAAGAAAGGATTAGATCCACATTGATAGATATACAAAATATGATTCTTCCCATCATGGATGTACTGTGAAAACATATTGTACATTCAAAAACTCTCATCCATGATAATAACTTCTCCATTGTGGATCATATGATAGAATTATCAAAAAATGTCCAAATTACACTTTGTACATGCAAGATCATGCAAGACAATTGGGATAACAATTTGGTGATCATTCTCAAGGTGCATTCAAAATTTTTATCTCATTTTGGTGTTACTATGTAAATAAATAGATTTCATCTTTGGCATTAATGTCAAAAAGGGGGAGAAAGATACATTTATGGAGAAAAGACATATGTTATGGGGGAGATCATGCAATAAGTTGAACAATCAATGGGGGAGTAAGATATGTACAGAGAGATATGTTGTATATAGCAAGAAGATGTATAGTATACTATATGAAAGAACCTTACCACGAACAAATATATCCCTTGCAAAATCAATTTTGAAAAATCTCAAAAAATAGTATACTCTACCAAGCTAGTATTACAAGGTGATGGAAAAAGGTATTCAGGAAACTTTTTGAATTCAGTTATGGCTGACAAGTGTTTTTGTCACTAATGCCAAAGGGGTATATTGTTGACATATCAGTCAAGTTTTCTATTAGTGACACACACTTATTCAGATTGTATATAGCTATTGAGCTCATTGTATAGTTCATAGTGCTTGCCATGTATTTTAGTTGTCACTGAGTTCTACAGTTGCTACTAAGTCCTTTGGACAAATCTCAATGGTTATTGAGTAGTCACAGTTATAGTGAAGATCAACAATGTAAACCATGCATCTCAGTGTATGTCGAGTTTACTAGTGCAAGCCGAGTTGTGAAGTTTTCATCGAGTTTGCAATCTATGTGATGTGAGTCTAGTGTTAACCGAGCTTCTCAGTGTTAACCAAGTGACTCAGTTTATACTGAGCTCGGGGTGATAGTGTTTACTAAGTCTTGCCATGGTAAACAAGTGATTTAGTTTATATAATGAGTTTCACAATATATATCGAGTCACCAGTGTAGATTGAGTTCAAGACTACTTGGAAGTGTATGGACCGAGCTTCTACACCTACCAAGTGCATGATGATGCTAAGCATTGACAGTGGATGCCAAGTGTCAGAACCTCACTAAGCTAGTCTTTAGAAGTCGACTGTCTTCATGTGGGCTGACTTTATAATATTTGTGTTAACTTGTATTATGTCTGACTTTGTAATTTGTATAATTGGATTGATATATGTGTAATGTATTTTTTCATATCCAAGTGTGAACATGGTGAAGATGTGAATGTAAATGAAATCAGAGAAAAGGAGGAGTGAACTGCAAAGGCTACAATAGTATAAGGAGAAAAATTGTCATATCTATCACAATAAGGTGATTAGTACTTAAAGGAATCTCATTTAGCAAACCAACTTGCAGATCAGAGAGCATCTACTATTTTATCCTAATAGGTGGATCAGTCAAATCCTTTCACAAGGTAGACCTAACAGTCTTTTGTAAATCTCTTTACCAAGTGCATACTTAATTGTATGTTTGTAAATACTTTCACAAGGTGGACCTAGCAATTCTTATTGCTCCTAAAATTTAACAGGCCAACTTTATACTACAGTACTAAAGTTTGTGGGTATCATCCCCACCCCAATTTTACTTTCTATTTTGAAGGTTTCTGGTAACCAAATCTTTGTGTCACAATGTTGTGAATGCTTTCATATTTTTAGTTTCTTATGCATGCAATTAGATCAGATTATATGTGATGGATTAAATGCTAATTGGATTGTTGGATTAAGAGTTGAAATTGTTGAAGTTTTAGAAGTTACTGATTTACCCCTCCCCTCTCAGTAACTTAGCTTGGTCTTGAATATTTCCAACAATATGTATATATACATATATGTATGTATATATATGTACATTCATATATGTGTATATACATATATATATATATATGTATATATGGGTGTGTGTATATATATATGTATGTATATACATATATATACATATAGACATATATATACATAAGTTGAGTGAGTTTTATTGTTTAATTATTTTGATTCTAGAATATATATGTAGCTGGATCAATTTTTTTATTGTGCTAAGATGTAATAAGCACCTTTAAAAGATCTCTCTATATACATACATACACACATGTATATGTATGTATGTATGTATGTATATGTATATGTATATGTATATGTATGTATGCATGTATCATGTGGAGATCTAAGATTTTATTGTTGTGCCCTTATGATCACTGCATTTTTTTGTTGTGCCCTTGTGATCTCTGCATCTCATTGTCATGCCCTTTTGATCTCTGCATGTCTTTCATTTTACTGTACCTAATATGATGAAAATTCTATATGAATTTTTTGTCATGCCCTTGTGATCTTTGCATCCCAGGTATTTACTACTATTGTTAATTTGGGCATCACTATATGATCCAGAATCATGAGGCTCATTCCCTTGCAGAAGCCATAACCCAATTAAGTACATGTATATATCAACCTAGCTAATCAACAACTAGACTCATTTAATTGGGTTATGGCTGATTTATTTCTAAAAATATCTGCTATGATATTTTTTTGTAAAATTTCTTGTGAAATCTACCCGTTTTTCCTAGCTTGCATTATTTTTTGTGGAGGATCTTAAGGTAAGTCACTTAACACCTTAAAAAATATCTCTCTGTATATACATACATTCATGTATGCATGCATCTGCACACACACACACACACACACACACATGCATATACATATACATATACATATACATATACATATGCATATGCATATGTATATGTATATGTATGTATGTATGTACCCTTGTGATTGTTGTATTTTGTTGTCATGCCCTTGTGATTTTTGCATCTTGTTTTCTTTCCCTTGTGATCTCTGTATATGTATGTATGTATGTATGTATGTATATATGTATGTATGTATGTATGTATATAAATAGAGAGACCTTGTCATAATAGAAAAACAATAAAACTCACTCAAAAGGTAGCATGGCCACAAATATGATGTCAATGCCCATTGGTAAGTAGATTTCTCTTTTTCTCTCTTATTTTTCATGTGTTTATTTGACTTGAACTATTAGTTCGTAGGGGGAATTTTCTAATATTGGATTCATTTTATGTAGGAGGTGATGAGGACATTCCTAGATGTACTCATGAGATGAATTGTTTGTGAGCAATGAAGATGGAATTCCCTTAAGAGTAGTAGGAGGTGATGAGGACATTCTAGGTACTTTAAAGATTGATCCTTTCTCAAAGATTTTAGATGTTGTGGGGGAAAATGAACTTCCACCTTCACCTAGTTGGTTTTGATTAGTAGAGAATATTAAATTATTCTCGAAACTAAGTGAAGCTCAACATTAACCTATGATTGTATGAAAAATAATTGTGTGAATCTCTTGGTTTTAGGCAATGCAAAAGGATGCCATAGTTCAATATGCAATTTCAATTCATACGCATATGACATCAAGCGGAGCTAAAAAACACAATAGGTTTTTATTTTTGTTAGAGATCTTTAATTAGGTATTTTAAGTTATAGACCATCACGAACATTGTTCATTATGGTCTATAATTTGAAAAACTTAATAGACATATTAAATAAATGTAATCATGTTGTATTTTATCAGCTCTACCTGCTATCCACACATTTGAATGTAACTATATGTGCATTCTCGATTCATAGTCTCATAATCTTATTTTGGATGTGATGGAATCTATTGGTTTCAAACAATGCAGAAGGACACCATAGTTCAATATGAAATCTCAATTCATATGCATACGGCATTAGGTGAAGCTAAAAAAACCCAACAAGCTTGCATTTTTGTTAGAGGTTTCCATAAACCTATTAAATAAATGTAAATGTGTTGGGTTATTTTAGCTCCTATTGTCCATGCATATAGAATGCAACTGCATGTGCATTTTCAATTCAAAGTGGTAGAATCTTATTTTGGATGTGATGAAAAAATGACATGCACCAAAAGATGGGAAAACGATGTCACTTTCACAGGTCTGGAACCTTTTTTTGTACTTTAAACATTGATCCTTTCTTAAATATTTTAGATGTTAAGGGGGGAGAGGGGTGGGGTCAAATGAGCTTCCACCTTCACATGGTTGGCCCTGATTAGTATAGAATATTAAACTATTCTTGATACCAAGTGAATCTCAATGTTAAACTATGATTGCATGACAATATTAACCTATAATTGCATGACAACTATTCAACGTTTGCTACAAATTTATTATTATTAATACAACACACCATCACAATTGCAATGGCTAGGTGTTGATCTCACAGTATTCCTATCACATGCCCATCTTAATTGTGACAAACATTTTTGATAGTTTATCATGGGGCCCATAGCATTTCTATCACACCGATGTCACAATTGTGATGATGTCTTCGACAAATTTCTGTCACAATTGTGACCGTGAAAAGGAATGACTTGCAGTATGTTAGCTCAATTTATGACACCTATGGTTATTGCAAATATGAAGGTCACCCTTTCTGTTACAACTTGCAACAATGAAAAAATGACACCTGTCTGACAGAAGCCAAATTCCTCTTGATGTTGGTTGGGTGATGGGATATTGTCAAAATTACAATGGCTTGTCATCACAATTCAGGCCCAAATGTAGTAGTGTGTTTTTCTATAAATTATAAATAAAGATGCATTGAATGTCATGATCAGGCATAGTATAAGAAATTTGAGCATACAAATGTTTAAATATACCAATAAATTTAGTAACATTATCTTTAATCATTTTCTTATAATTCATTAGATTAGTTAAAGAAATTTGTGGACCAATATTATTTTGAAACTCTTGAATGAAATCATTAGCAAGGGTGTATAAGGAATCAATAGAATAAGGAGGTAGAGAGAAATACCATTGCAAGGTTCTATCCCTAAAAGTACATAGAAACAACTTAGCCATGAACTTATAGTCATATGAAAAATCACTACATGTAGTATGGAAAGTTTTAAAATGAATTACAAGATCTTGCTTATAATTATAAGTCTCAAGATGAGGTAACTCTTGACATGTTGTGGTATAATAGTATGGAGGAAATCTAAGGAAAGGGGATTAGAAAAATCACATGTAAGAATATTATACTTAGATTGAGTTAAGTGAGTTAGTTATTGTTGTAATTCAATGACTATTTGAACCAAATTACTAATGGTGGGATAAGAAGATATGCTAGTAGGAATAGGTATGCTAGATGGATTATGAAATTTATAAGAAGAAGAAGAAATTTGTAAGGATGTCAGTGGAGGATTAGAAGGAATGGGTAAAGGGTTTGAATAAGTAAAAGGAACCACCTTATATGAAGGTAATGAAGAAGGGATGGAAGTAGGAGGAACATGCACAAAAAGTGAAAGGCTAGGAAGACCAACCCTTAAAAGAGTGGACACTTATGTAGAATTAATCATAAGAGATAGAACATATATAGGTATGCTAGAAAGAGTTGTAGAAATCGGGATGGAAGGTTCAATGGTTGTGGAAGGAGGAGGATATCCTAACTCTTGAACACTTTCTGTCAAAGACTTGGCATGAGTATTAATAAGGTGAGATATACCACACAAGATAGAAATTTATTATCATAATTCTTAACAATATTCTTAAGAGATTCAATAGAAACAACACTATTCTGATTTTAATTTTATTGTGCAAACCAACTTTCCAACTGATCAAATTCATGAGAAAGCTTTTCAACTTGTGTATGAGGAACTCTTAAAGCATCATCCTTATCATGGGATGAGTGAGAAGAGTTATGCTTTATTATAGGATCAAGGTCATGAGAAAAGATGTGAGTATCATCATGAGTCCTAGGAGGAAAAGGGGGAATCATGATCAAAGGATCCCACGAATCTATGACTTTTCCTAACGGGAATGCTATAGGTTGGACTTTGTCTAATTAAGCTCATAAAAGGGGAGATCAAAAATGAAAAATATAATGAGATGTAACCATGCAAATACAATAAAGAGCATAAAAGTGAGATCTAAGCACACACAAGATAGCCAAATCTAACTCTATGACTGAGAAGAGAAATGGGTTCACGCAAAAAGGAAAAACAATCTAACTCCAAATGGAAAGGGGCCCAATTTGGGTTCACCAACATGTTTAGTGGAAAAGGGAGATCCTTTAATAAGGTTGTAGCTCTTCGCTTATCTGAGCCACTAAGCCATTCAAAAATGTATGTGAGGGAAAGAGAGCAATTTCCAAACATGATTCCACTTATAATCCAAATTGGATGAGCAAGAACCCAAAGGAAGAAGGGTGACAATATTAAATTTGAATGATAAAGGGGAATGAAATACAAGGAAATGTACTGTTTGGTCCTTAATGAGATTTTTTATATGTAAAATTGAACCAATTTCTTAAATAATGTAAAACTAGATGTTATGTGTATATAATTAGCCCAATTAAGATGTAAATCTAGGGTAAACATATTAAAAGAACCCTTTTCTATATCAAATTGTGGATTTTAGAATGAAAAAAAAAAAGGAAGAAAACCCAAAAATCGCTCAACAAAAGGATAGAAAGGACTAGGTCAACCTATTGGAAGGACATCTTACAAAATGGTTGATATGGTTTAGTGAAACTATAATGAACTTCTCTAGAAAGCTCCCATAGAGTATGTTACATATTTGTAATCTCTAACTGATATCTTATTGTTACACATGGAAAAGAAGTGTTTTCTAGTTGTGTTTTATGAGGCCTTGCCTTGGTCAATCCCTAGGATAAGGAATTAACCACAAATGAGAAACATAAATGTAAATGACTAAAAAATAAGATATATATTAGGATTAACCTTGCTTGAAACCCTTGTTAATAAGGATTTTTTATGTAATATGTTGTAGATCTTGAATTAGGAATGTAGGGTATGTCCACAATTTGCAACATATCTACCATAATCCTTTCATGGTGTCGTGGATGTAAGTGTGCACCAATGAAGAAGAAGAAGAGTTCTTCAATGTATATCTCCACCCTTCATGGACAACAATAAGCTAGATATTGAAGAGGAAATGCTCATGAAGGATCCTTTAATGCTAGATAGAAATACCCTTTATTGAATGCTTAAAAATACTTTATTTTCTTGAAATGTTTGAACTCCTTGAATGCAAAAGAATAAATCTTGACTTAAGAGGAAAAACTTAGATTACTTGAGCATGTGATATGAAAATGAAGCCTCCATGTCTCCTTATATATGAGTTTATGGGCTGAAAAATAATACTAGACAAGAGGAGAGAGTAATAAGACTAATTAAACCCTTTAGGCATTTCAGGCCCTGATCCCCAAAATCCTTGGGGACTAGGTCAACTAGGTCAATCTAGTCTTATACTAGGTCAACTTGAGGTTAACCTATTCCAAAATAGGTTGACCTAAGTTGAACTAGTCTAAGAGGCTAGGTTTAGAGTGCCATAGAAAGAAGAGGTAGATACCAGGAGATATATGGTGGAAAGTTGAAGAAGATAGGATAAAAGGGGTGTCAACCACGGGTACATGCACGGTCCAAATAAGGCATTATGGAAAGGGTACTAAAAGGTCTTAAAAGGAAAGTGCATCCATTTAAAATGGCACACAAACTATTAGGTCTAGGAGGCTTTTTATTAATTGCTATTGAAATACATTAAGATCCAAAGCAAGAGGAAAATCAACATCTAAACATCTATTGAAATGCTCTCCATAACAATATTCCATAGTGGCTTTAAAGCCCTCCCATGGTAGGATGTTCCAAAACATATGTCTACCTAAACCAGCCCACAATCAAGCCCTGTTCTTTATATGTCTCCAAAAATCCATCCAACAACATTTCAAAGACATGTGAGACCTATTTATCTGAACGAACTGCTCACATATGCTCTATTGAAGGCTCATTTCCATTTCCCTCACTTGAGCTCTCAAAATCTAGATAAAGTAGCTAAAGGAAACATATATGATTGACCTCACTAGTTTTGAATACAGCCATTGACTACACTATGAATCATCCTTCTCATCCTAATAGCGAGCCCTTACCAAAGGACCCACACATTGCACCAGAGTTCTTTGCCTCATGTTATCCACTACATTGTAATCTAAATTATAGTAATTATTCCCCACAACCTAATATAATTCCCTCACCTTTGTCAAGCACCTAGTTATTTCATTACTTAATAGGGAGGCAAAGAGAATCTCACATAGAAGTTTTGCCCGTTGTACAGAGGGAATCCTAGGAATACAATCTATACTCACTTGCAACCCAACTCCAAGAACATATTAAAAAAGAAATTATGACATGATTATCTGAGTTGGGAAACCATTCTTGAATTTTAGAGGATGTTAGATATAGGCCGTTAAATTATATTGAGGGTAGAATTTTAGGTTAGTATAAAAGAAAAGGTGTGAATCTAAAAACATACAACACAACAATAATGTGTTTCATATGATTATTTTTTTTTTTGTTGAAAAGACAAATTAGTTGTCTACTTAGGACAATTAGAATTAAAGGTTATCTTAAAGGATGAGCATTGTTAAAACTGAAATATGGAAATTTGGGCAAAATAAGGAAACATAAAGGATAGGATATTATCTTTTGTTTGTTTGTTTCACTCAATGCAATCTAAAATGTTTAAAATATAAATTTCATATTATACAATACATAATGATGCATCAAATGGACTCCACCATACTAAGTGGCCCAAGGGTCAATGTTAAATCTCACATATTCACCTCTTTGTGATAAGACCTATGTTGGTAGAAATGAAAAATGAAATATAGAACAACAAATTATAGTATGATGAAAACTACGATAGAAAGTTGTAAGGGTGACCGCAAGAAGTTGGGTCGCAATTTTGCAGAAGTCAGATCCGCGAAATTGTACTTCTCAAAAATGGGTACCCGATTTTTTAAAAATCGGGTACCCATTTCTAAAATTACGCTTCGGGCACCCAACCTGAATTTTAAAAATCGGGTACCCGATATTTAAAAAGGATCGGGTGCCCGAGCCGCTTAACTATCGGGCACCTGCCTTTTTAAGAATCGGGTACCCGATTTCTTAAAAATCAGGTATCCGATTGCTTAAAAAACGGGTACCCGATTTGTAAAACTTTTATAAACCACTTTTTTGGCATTTTAGAGGTCATTTTCATGACCTCAAAAATGGGAGCCCGCTTATAGATGCATACGGGAGCCCGTTTCTCAGCCCTACTGACTACCTCCTTGTTGCTAGTTTTTGATACATAGGTATTTTAATATGTTTTATACTATTTTACTTTTTTTTTTCAATTTTCAATTTAATATGTATGTTAATTTATTGTTTTTTCACTTTTCATATGTACGTAAAATTGTAAATTTACATTGTTAATGAACTTAAATGTTTAAATTTTTGTATTTGTTAATAAAAATATAGTTTCGTAAATGTTTATTTAAAAAATTATTATTTTAGATGTTTTGAAATGTATTTAATTTATGTATTTATTACAATGTTGAATGATTAGATTAGATGTAAATTTATTGTTTAAACATGTAATTTTACAAATAAATATAACCTCGACCTAAAACCATATAACCTCGACCTTGTTTTAACTATAACCTCGACCTAAAACCATATAACATCGACCTTGTTTTAACTATTTAACCTCGACCTAAATTTATCGTTTAAACTATAATCTCAACCTAACCATATAAATAAAACCCTAAACATATTATAAAATACTTAATCACATAACAACTGGCCAAGGGATCCAAACAAAAAACTTATAGTATTTAAAATGATTTTACTTAAATTGTATTGTACTTTGTTTCATGGATCAAAAATGGATGATGTAATCTATTTTATAAATGTATATTCTTTTAGCCTTTCATACCCTGTGACATGTACAGTGGATGATTGTGCATTTCAAATTAATTTGCCAAGTGGCATTTAGAACAAATGTATATAAATTATTTAAATGGATTGAACAAAAGTAGTTAATATGAACTTTCATGTGGACACGTTATTTATTTTACTTTTAGTAGTTTATAATTATTTAAAAATGAAATGTAAATGTGCTCATTAAGGAATGCAATATCTTATGTTTTTTATAAATGTAAATTATTTTGTGTATGTTATTGCTTGCTTGGTAAAACTTTTGATTAGTTCTTTGGATCCCTTGGCTAGGCGTCATTTAGAATTAGTTCTAGATAATGTCAATTTGTATTGAATTTAACTCTAATCATAACCCTTACTATCATCTTAACCTAAGTAATCTTAATTTGCTAAAACCTAAACCAGGTAATATATAAATAATTAAATAACTTTCCTATCTTACCTTGAGTACTAATTTTATAAATGTCAAACCCTAAGATTGAAAGGTAACCCTGGCCCTTAACTAATTAATATTATACTTATAAACCAAATTGAATTAAACCATGATCATAAACCTAATTATATATCCCAACTTAAGAGTAGAAACCTTGAATTTAACCTTAAAAATCCTTTCCCCAACCATTAACCAAATTGAACCATTACCCTAGAAGATTGAACCAAGTTAAACGTTGACCTTAAGACTAAACCAAATCACCCTAAACTAGAACTCAATAATATATTGAACACTTTAAAACAAAATTCAAACCTAACTTTTTTGAATTAATGTTGGTTTTTAATCTAAAAGCTCTAACTATAATTCTATATCTAAAACCAAATTTAGCACTTAAAAACTTAATTCAATTTATTAACTCTTGTCCTAATTGAAACCTAAGCATGTAAACCTAATCAAATAGTACAAACCAAATTGAACCCTAATCCTAAAACTAATTAAATATTGATATCAAGGTCTCAAAATGATACATCATAAAAAAATTAGAAGAGACTTGAACGAATCAGGCATCTAATTAAGTAATCCTCCCTGACCATCAAGAGGTGGAGGTGTCCACATCAGTGCGAGTACAAGCCCGAACTAGACCCTTAGATGGGTAGCCTAAATGTTTATTACCTTTGCAGAATGGAAGGCCACATAACAAAATATTGCCTTGTTCTATAAAAAGAAATACCCACCCCCTAGTGATACATATAGTAAGATCTTTTTCCTAATTTTACTATCAATTTTTTTGGTTAGACGACAATGATAGTTCAAAATGATTTAGAAGATAGGGATAAAATGAGAACCATCATTCCTAGAATGAAGATGCATTATTCCAAGTGATAAACCCATTTCTATCATAAATCAACTCCTCCATCCAAAAAATTAGTAATGAGAAATCCCTACGTCAAGTAATCAATGGAGGGCTCATAAAATTGATCAAGTGATCAATAGAGGGCTCATAAAATCCCTAGGTCAAGTAATCAATTGATCCCCAAGGGAGGATAAGAATCTCATTAAAAATTAGAGACAGGACACTCCTAAATGCGTATCATACAAAATAATTATTGCCAAGGTCTTAGCCTCTAGACTAGAAGATATCCTACCCAAGATCATTAACCCTATACAAAAGTGTTTTGTTAAGGATATTTATGCATATTGGAGAACTTGATAACCTATTGGAAGACTTTGGATTGAGAAACATTTCTAGGATAGAGTGTAGGCATGCTCAAGTAATTGATTATGAAAATGTCTACAAAAAGGTGGAATGGAGTTTCACTATGATGATGTTGCAAGCCCTCCATCCAATATTAAATGTCAAATGGTGTCCTCTCTTATGATTGGTGTCAAGGTTTTAGTAAATAAATTAATGGGGTTAGATCATAATTTTTAGGACTCTCTAGATCAATTATGAAAGGGTGTCCTCTTGCATCCTCTTTATTTTTTATTGTTGAACATTGACTCATTACATTATCTCCTTAGAGATAACCAATTGTCTCTAAAAGTTAGAGGATCTACTCTCCAAATAATTAATAAGTATCTAATGTACATACTTTTTTGATAATATATTTGTATTCTTTTTAAGCTAGAAGAGTGCAACACGAGTCATTTAATGATCAAATTGGACGTCTTTTCTTTGTATCTGGTAGTAAGATTTATGTCTCTACATCTATCTTATTGGGGCTAAATATTGAGTCCCCTACCTTGTGTAGTAAATATGGTATTGGATGGAGATTTCATAATTAAGTGGTTAGGTACCTAGGGATTCCATCTGTAGTAAACCCTAACATATAAATGAAATGTGTCTTTATATCAACAAGAAAATCTTTAGAAAACTCAACAACTGGAACTCTAATTATCTCACTTTGGTTGGTAGAATTCAAGTATGTTAAAAGATTCTCTCCTTGAATATTAGATGTAAGTTTGTCTTCTTTCTACTCATTTTATTTAAATCAATTTGATCTTCCATATAAATCTATTAGGACCATTTCATGGATAGCCAAGGGATTACTTTGGCAATAAAATGGATAGCCAAAGCTTCATAAGGTAATGAATTATGGATTATGATTAGAATTAGGATTATTATACATGGTTAGGGATAGGGTTCACATGTAAATTAGTTCATTACCTAACATGATCTACACTTATAGTTTGCAAGAAGGTTTTCAACTTGGTGCCATACTCTATTTTTGAGATCTTCTGAAATTTCTTTTGTAAGAGATGTTTATCTCAATACCTGTATATGTACATAATATGATGGTGCTTCCCCATACATATATACTCAATATACTTTACACATTATATGCAACTTCTTATATTTTCACCTTTACATATTTTCCCCCTTTCTAATGTAAATTCCAAAGGTGAATTTTACATGGTTATTCCAAAATGTGACAAGAAGTCAAAACATACTTTTAGAATTAGTGCCATTGTCTTGTCCTAGTTTTCTTGTAACATCTTGTTTGTGTGCAATGTAATCTAAACTTCTGCTGATAATTCTATCATCTGATCAACAATGGAGAAATTGTTAGCATGTGCTCTATGACATGAGTGTTTTTGACACCTTTCTAGAGAATACTTTTTATTAGCCAACTACTTTTTGTAGAACTAAGCAGATAATAGTTAGGATTCAAACTACAATCATAAATATTTTTTAATCAATTCATAATTCTATCTCTAAGCTTTCATTAGATAATTGTAACCTTAACTCTCATCTTAGGACCATAATAAATATCTGATACAGGTAAATATAATTGTAACTAAAATCATAATCCTAGGTAAGTTCCCTAACATTAAAGGGTCACAATCATTATAATAATCTCAAGCTTAGCCATCATGAAAACTGCTAACATAACAAAATTGTAAACCATAACCTTGTCATAATCTTAACTTTGTTTCATCCTAAGACATGAACATGTATAATCCATAATGAGTTCATACTTAAAAATTTAGTATTTAATGTTTAATTTGACTTAAGTGTTTAACTTTATTTATAATTTAATTGATATAATTTTAACAAAGATATGTGCATTTATATAGATCTAGTTGATAAATTTTAGATTTAAATTTTATTAAACAGTAATTTTTTCATACATGTATTATGTTGTGATGTATTTTTGATGTGTTTTATGTTTTATGTTGTTTAAATATATATGCAGATTATATTTGATGGACCCACCGCCACCCCCTCCCCCTCCCATACCCCCACCTCTGCCACCTCCACCTCCACCTCCACCTCCACCTCCACCCCCACCCCCACCCACACCTCCACCACCCACTATGGACAAGCTCTGCGAGACCATGAGGCGTAACCTCAACGACCTCATGAGTGATATAGAGGCTATCTGACGTGAGAGGCACCCCCCCCCCCCCCTCACCTACTACGTCTTACAGATAGCATGCAAGGCGTGGTTGACTCCATTCATCATTTTTGATGTAGACATCGATTCATTTAGATCATGGAGGGAAAGCATGTGTGCCTTCTACTCTGATGGCTTATCATATAGAGAGGTTTATAACCTACATATAGGTAAAGGAAATTTTCAACATTATTTTGTAAACCCTAAGATGGGTGAACCAATTAGTGAGAAGAAGCCTCGCATTTCCATTAGGTGGTGTACACATCCGCGCATAGCAGCACATTTTTGGGAGCGGTGGTGGATGGTATTTGACCATCCACCACATGCTAATCATGAGGTGCCCATGTACTTCCTTAGGAATTTATGGGCTGAGTTTGAGTTGGGTTTGAAACCCAACTATTTTGATATGAAAGCATTTCAAGGGGTTGGTAGAGGGATACCTCAGGATAGGCCTAGGGCAAAGTTGAGTGACAGAAAAAGAAACCGCAAGCAAGCTGAGCCCCTTGTACCTCTTCGTGTGCCTGTTGTGCCTACTCCTCACCATCATCATGCAATTTCATCTGCTTTTACCCATTTGAGTGCCCTTTCGGGCAATTTAGTACAACAGTGGACGCAGGCAGTACATGCTCCTCCACTTGGACATGTTTGTACCAGCTGTGGAGGCATATGCACAGGCCCCCAGAGCGATCCTGGTGCAGCACACGATGGCCATTATGCTGAGGGTGCAGATTTTGATGATGATGTATACACTGCCTGTGGTGATGGTAGTGACAAGATAGACGTGTCATCATTTGTTGACCTCATGCAACAGGGAGAGCCTGGAGAGAGTCAAGAGCAGCAAGTAAAATTTTAATTTCAATATAAATATAAAGTGCACATAATTATTTACTTTCTACATATATGTGTAATTTTATTAACTATATTAATTTGTACTTTTCAAATAACAGAGGATGGATGACACTGTTCCTCCTAGGAGGCAGTATAGTCTTTTCTCGAGACCTACAGATGTTGGCGTCCCTTATACAGTATGCACTTTGAATTACACTGTAAAAATGTAAATTCAAATTCGAATTTAATAACATGTGCTCATATGTTCTTTTTATTTTATTTTGTAGGGATTGTCTGCATCTACACATACTGATGTTAGTACAAGTCCTACTCTAGTTACCACTGAGGCATAGCCTCAAATACATGTGGTATGAACTTTTGACTGAAGACAAATAATTTGTATTATTTTTATGTATGTACATTATTATTAACTTATAATCTGAACAATTTTGACTCATATGTATATATATTTTATGTGTTTTGATTTTACGAACAGGAGCATGGATATCATACTCATCTATACAGGCCTCGGTATAGTCTATTTTCGACTCCATCTTATGATTATTGTGCTAGCATACCTGTAGACACATCTGTGACATTGGCTACCACTCAGGTATGATATATACATTATATATACATGTTTAATTTATAGTGTATAAAAAATGTAGTGTACAAATTATGTACTTTGTAATTATATTCATGTATATTTAATTTTGACTAAACGTTTATGTATCCATAATTTTAGGAGTACGTCACCACGAGTGTTGCTGAGAGCACATGACTTAGCTAGATGAAGGTACCTACATCGTCATTTGAGGTCAGTATTGAGATTTATGTACATAATGTATAGTTCATTATGCTCTAAAATCAAATTAAAAAAATGTATGTATTGTAAATTACAGGACCTCACCACTGCTGCATTTGGTAGTTTTGACAGTGCGCCTCCTCTCGTTACTGAGGGACACCCATCTCATGTGGTATAATTTATTTTATTATTTAGTGAATATTTAATTTATTTGCAAGCTAGATTTTGAGACCCATTTCAATTAAGCAAGTACATGATGAGACGTGCCTCCTGTTACACAGGGTGATACATCTACCTCACAGGGTGTCCGACATGATGAGATGACTCATATTACACATGATGATCCATCTGAGTCTTCTTCACATGGAGAAAAGAGGACATTTGATCAGATAGATTAGGTCTTGTTGGCACCTATAGATTGTGTTTTTATGATGTATATATATATATATATTATTTATGATGTATGTACACTTTGTGTTAGGATAGTTAAAATTGTATGTTAGACCATGTACTATTTTTTTATGATTTCTTATCATTCTTGTGTATGTAGTACATATATTACTATGTTTCACCATGTTTTAAGTATCTTCAAACCATTTTCTTTATTCTGACATATTTTATTCATGAAGATATGACACATTTTGTAAGTATATATGCAAGATGAACAATAATTTTAACTATCTATAAAGCATTATTGGATAAATATCATATCAAATTTATGCATTGAGATAATTCATACAAATAAAATTGACCTACTCGATTAAAAAATGTATTGATAACATACCTAACAATGTATCATAAGTGATCTTAATGTGTTGTTTGGTAATGTAAGACTCAATATCACCTAATAAGACCTATTATGTGGTAGTAAACATATGAATACCTATCATAACATATAACAGACATAATGACTTATTAGGACTCCCATGTCCCCTTAAGACACACATGTATGGATAACGTACCTAACAATGTACATCATGTAAGTGATCTTAATGTGTTGTTTGGTAATGAAAGATATAATCAATACAATGAATACAATGAGTAATGATCTTTAAATTATCATGTGCAAGTCACTTGTTTTTAATATTACAATCAATAGTAATTTGAAACTTCAAACAAACATTAATTTAAACATGCTTGAATGTAAAAGTAATAGAACAAAATAGGAGGTCATTACTTAAATTGACAATTAATTTATAATAATTTATCAAGTGCACATACCTTTAACTTTCAAATAGAAGTAAACTCTCATTTTTGAATTAGTTTGTACAACATATTTCACAATATATGTAAGACAATGTCAATGATATATTTATAGTTCATTGAACTCATTTGAAACATAAAATTGGTTGAACGCATCTCTTTAAATGAGGTCCTGTAAAATAAAAATGTAAAACAAAAACACACATGTTAATAAACACATAAATTAATATTCAAGGTATCTGAACTATGCAAATATATATGTGTAATTTGTATGTACTTACTATGTGAAATTGCACAAGATGTTGATGTTCGATCCACTTTAACACTTAAATTTTCATAAATTGTAATTGAGACCTGAATAAGACGTATATAAGTTCTCTAAATTGGTATTGAAAATAAAAACATACATGTAATTAAATTATATAAGTACATATATATAAAAATAATACAATAATGAAAAAACTTACATGTGTTTGATTTAAATGTAGTCATCCCACTGTACCATCTGCATCCTCTCTCTTTAGCAATGCATCTATGATTGTCTCGTGCTCGTCCATTGAAATTGTCCATAATACCTTGTTGGCGGGTCTCCCTTTGTACCTTTCTAATTTGATATTTGTTGCCACAACCAAATGAGAATAGTGTAAAATATTCTTTTCAGTTTGGTAGTCTTCAAATGCTGGAAAACCTTTTCTTCTTGTTAGGTATCTACGTAGCCAGGTGCTAGCTACAACAACAGACCTAATTGGATACTCAAAACCATCATCATCTACTTGATGACATGTCATTTTTTTCTTACATTCCACACATCTAGCTAGCCAATACTCAGTATGTTCATCATTATCACTAGGTGCAATAACAGCATAAACATGTCCTACAAGATAAGATAAAGTATAGAAACACTTTAATCACTCGTGTACATATGCAAATTATATAAATTGAAGCATGAGATCACAAAAACATCTAATTAAATTGTGCATACCAGGTTCTATGAGGTTTGAAATACGATCATAGTCTTCTGATGCAAAAGTAACATTTTGACCTTCATTTACTATATCATCTTCAAAATGCGTGTCAGTAGGTGCTAATGATCTTTGTTGCCAATCTTCAACCCATTCTATATTCCCACATTCTTCCCATTCACCTGCAAGACAAAATTGACAAAAACAAGCAAGCTCCCTAATCCATATAGTCCAAGTGTTAGAATATGAACTCCTCAATGAATGTTGTTTAGTTGAACCACTAATTGTATCACAATCATATCTTGAAGGGATATTATTTTCTTCAACTAGGTAGAAGAAACGTTTGATTTTAGAGTTTGACTTGATCCCATGTATAAATATTTGTTACACCATTTGACAATCTCATGTGCATTTTTGAATTTAGCTCTTTCCTCAAATTTTAATTGCTCTTTACTAAGGGCTCTCTTCACACATGCACCAACACCATCATGTTCTCCTTTACCATGTCCAGCCTCAAAAAAACTCCACATATGTTGGATCTAGTTTGCTTATGTGTCCTACTCAACGAATAGAACATTCTAGCATTCTTGAATTGTCCTGTACAATTATCTGACCATATCCAATGTTGTGTCATTTGAATTTGTCTCTCTTTTAAATTATCATAAAAGACCTTGAAACAATATTGGACAAACTCAGATGAATGGAGTTTATTATCACTTAAATAAAAATGGTACTCTCTCAATATTTTTCGATCCTCCTCTATACTATCAGGTGCATGCCTATAAACTATATGAACATAAATTGTTACTTACATTGAATTGTAATATTGTGGCTGTACCTCTTCTTGCAGTGCAAGCGTGTAGTTCTCTGCAAAGTCAACAACTGAAAGTATAGTACCAATTGGAAATGTATTCTTACATATGTGAAATTGTCCATCAAGCCATCTAGAATATTGAGAGTGTTTAACATATTTTGGTATGATCACACTCTTAAACTCATCCATAAATGCATGACAACTAACTTTATCTGTAACTAGATCATACCTTCTTCCAAACTTCCCATCCTTCAATGGATATTCAATAGTTTTGAATCTTTTTACCTCAACTAATTTTTGTCCAAACGTAGTCAAAGCATTTTCATGCAAACATTCATCTAACAAAGAAAGATTGCCACACATATCACATGTACTAGAAAGACATGCATTGAAAAGAAAGTATTGATCATTAGGTGGCTTACAAAACAAACCTGTTATGAAATCTTTCATAGTTTGAGGTGGCATTTTTATACCACATTCTTGCAACATTTATTTACTATGCATGGTACCACATATAAATTGAAATACATCATAATGGTAACGAAATTGAATATGAGTTTTACAACAACGTGTGATTCTTTCCTTGTTAATCCTTACATACCATGGTTTACACTTTTCAAAAGATCTTTGACTAATGGTAATATTTAATACCTTACCATCTACAAATTGTTTAAACAATTCAGTTTGAGTCATGTCCAAAAGGTGTTTAGGATGTGGATCATGTATTTTTGACCCAATTCTCAATTTAAGAACATCTCTTGAATTAGGTGATACTCTTGTATTATCATGCCAAAAAATTTCAATCAAACTTTTGATTTCACTAGTAAGTTTCATATCACATCTCGGGAGTCTACCACTAGAAGTCCATAAAATATTTGTTGGATCACATTCAAAGTTAACCCTTCTCTTTACAGCTCTTTCTAAAGTGTTACGATTCACATTAAGATATCCACTTATGTTGGTAATCAATCTTTTTTCAAATGTTGATTTGTTAACTAAAGCTGTTGTTATTGCTTGTCGTGTTGCATTCTTATCTTTAGACCGACTTCTCTTTTCGATAACATCAAAGGCACTAGCAACAGTGGATACAACTTGTTTTAAAGACTCATTTTTATTCTTGAGTTTTGCATACATTCCCAACCTTCTCATTACTTTTCTCATTTTAGACATTTTAATTAGTTGCAACATTAGCTGACATTGAAACATGTTTGTTCAATAGTTGGTGTTTCTATGTCTACATTCATGCAATTTTTATTTTCAGACACTTTACTATTTTCACTGTTATTTGTGATTTGAATATCATTTTCAAATTTTCTTGGCATTTCTTTTGGGGTAGGCATTTCAATTGGAGTGTTTTGTGCATGATCGTTTGACAATTGCTTCTCATGAAGAAAATCTAAATCGTTTAAATCATAACCTGCTTCAAAAAAATCACCAATTTTATCACGAGAGAAAATTCAAGGGTTTGGAGACACACCTGTATTGAACACATAATTAGAATGTGCACCTGAATTTTCTTGTATTGGGTTCTCTTCTTGACTTCTTCATCCATCATGGTATCTTCAATGTCTTTCTCCTTTGAAACATTGTTCAAGTCTCTAATTCTCTGTCTTCTCTCTCGTTGACGTTGTGCTTCATTCTCTTTATTTGCTGCAATCTCCTCATCTGTCAAAACTCTTGCTTTCTTCTTTCTTCATTGTTTTGATCCCATGTTTGCACCAGTTTTGAATTTGAATCAGTAGCTTGCAAATTGTATAAGAGGACAAGAAAATAGAATAAGCATGAAGAAATTCAGTGTTGCAGGGCGAAACTGTTGTTCAATCATTTCAATCATTGAAATTGGGTCGGTGGGGCAGCTTTTGGGACCCAACGGGTACATTAGAAACGGGTACCCAATTTCTTAAAAATCGGGCACCCAATTTTTTAAAACTCGGGTACCCATTTACAAATTGGGTACTCGATTTTTAAAAAATTGGGTGCCCGATTTTAAAAAAGTCGGTATAACGGTTTAAAGAAATCGAGCACCCGATTTTTGAATTACAAATCGGGTGCCCGATTCATGAGACATGAGCGGGAATTTGGCATGGCTTCCGACTTTTGCATGGGGTTTTGCCTTGGGGAAAGGCATGGCATAGGCTTGGTCCCACCAAGCTATGCCTTTGTACTCCTTTTTTTTCTAAGGCATTTAATCGACAATTTCTGATATCGTCATAATTTTTTTTATAGTCATTCCTATTGAATTTTTTGATGAGACAAAAACCCATTATAGGTCTTGTTGTTCTGATTTCAAAAATGTAAATTTTATTGTGTTATTAGTTTATTTTCTATTTTTCCATTATTTATTAATCAAAACTATCTCCTAAATGTTAAAAAGTGACATTCACTAAAATTTTAATAACTTTTTTATTTTATAATTTTTCTTAAATTAATTTAAATGTCATCAACCTACTTACAATTATTTTGATGTTAAATTTTTTTTTTTTTGAAAAAAGTGAGATTTTGATCAAATTATGTGGTCCGTACACGAGAGGTTTTAAAATTTACCTTTATAGCCAATTAATAATTAATAATAATAAAAATTATTCAATAAAAAATTAAGAAAAAATATTGTCATCAATCTTAGGTGTATTAGGTAACTCTCTTTAAAAGGATTTGCAAAAATTCATTTATTTGTGTCAAATTATGGTGTCCATACATGAGCATGGTATGGTCCTGAAACAGGCATTTTGAAAAAGTGGTTTTTAAAGATCCATACCAAAAAAATAATCTATCATATGGGTGCACAAATAAATTACATATTTAAAAATTAGATTCTGAACACTAAAAAATTTATTCCTGGAGTTTTTTAATATTCAATATCTAAATACCTCAAATTTTGACATCAATTGACAAAAAATTTCAAAAACAGGAAAAACACTTCCACTTTTTGGCCAAAAGTGAGACCCAACTTCTTGCACTGACTCGTAAATAAGAAATGACTATATACATGATAATTTATAAATAAAAAGTTTTTTTCTATAATTATGATAAATTATAAGTACAAGAAAATATTAGAACTTAAAATTTTTTTAAGTTAGTTTTTATTTGAAGGTATTTTTGTTTTTGGATTTGATTGTGTATGTCTTTTTGACATCAATGTTTTGAATCACACTTTGTGTAGTATTTATTAATAAAATAATTTATATTATCAATAATTTAATCATACATTTATTAAAAAAATACATCATATAAATGAGGTTCCCAAGTTTTTAAATAAATTATTATCTTAAGAGCAACTTTCAGTTTAAGCTAGATATCTGAAATTGATAGTTAATTAGAGATCAAACATTGACATTAGTTATGTTACATTAAAAAAGCCTGAGAAAGTTCATTAATTTATGGAGATAAACATGAGCTTTGTTGATGTTACTGTAACATAAAAATTGGAAAATGCACAAATACATGGAAATTTAAACATAAATATTGACATTACTAATATTTCAATTTAAAAATGTAATCTAAATGTCACATTTATGGTAATAGAGGGTGAGACCATCTAACATTGTAATTCATTAATAATATGGGTGTAGTGCCTACCCCTAGTTTACATTTTTGCTATCATTGCCAAACTCTTTTAGGTTAGTTTTATGCTTGATTATTAGTAGCATTGTTTAGATATTATCAGATATTGTTTCAGATTTAGTTAATATATGAAGAGATTACTTGGTACTCTATACTTCATGTGTGCATGATGATTATTACAGTGATTTCAATTATGATTAGTAAGATGGATTATTATATGTGTTTTCTTATGGATACTTACCCCATACTGCATGTGTGTGGTGTGTGTGTATGTTTTCTTTATGTATGATATTTCTAATGTGGTTAAGAAAGGAAGTCATAGTCACTTGCTAGTCGGGATCTACATGATGCACCACTTCCTGCCATTGCTTGTTTAGCTTAGTATATATGTGTTTGTACATGCATGGGTTTTATGCAGATTGGAAGTTTCAGGTATCAACTTCCTTGAATTGCCAAGAT
The DNA here is from genome assembly GCA_028749045.1 of Cupressus sempervirens. NCBI lineage: Eukaryota > Viridiplantae > Streptophyta > Pinopsida > Cupressales > Cupressaceae > Cupressus > Cupressus sempervirens. Next base: position 469,889,224 of record CM053786.1, read on the forward strand.
GAGTGTACCCTATTGCATTATCTTAATGGTAAGAGAGAGGAGATAAATTCTTAAGTCCAAATCCTAATCCTTTAAGCCATTTATCCTAGAAAATCAGGACAAGTATCCAAGTTGTTTACCTTCCGAATGCATCGAATGACATTAGTTCGTGATTATAACCCTTTAGTTTGACCTTGTATGTATTTTTCTATGATGGGTTTTCATATTTTGTTTTATAAGTCTTTAATGATTTTTCTATTAATTAAGTCAAATTAATGATTTAATTTAATGGAAAATTATTATGATATTTTAATATTTAATTCTATTTAATTAATTAGGAAATTAATTAAATAAAAAAAATTAAATATAAAGTTAAAAGTTAAAAGTTAAATTTTAGAATGTAATAATATTTATTTTATTTAATAATATTATATTTAGAGTTTATTTTTAAATAAATACTAAATACTATTATTATTTATGTTAATAAATATTTTATCAATTAAGTTTCAAAAATAAATTAAAGCATGAAAATATATTAATTTATTAAAAGTTTCAAAATTGCATATTGCATGCATGAGATTAAAATTTAATAAATTAATTGAAAAGAGAAGTCAAGTGAAAATTAAATAAATTTATTTTATAATTCATAAACGTGCATGAAAAAGATAAAGAAAAGATAATAAAGAGTTGAGTCTGGTGAGCAAAGAGTTCTCTTGGGTGATCACACAATTAGTGCCCTGATTTTAGGAGAGAACTCCTTATCACTAACTGAGGGTTTATTTTCGAAGGACCACGAGTTTTGGAGGAGCAAGAGGATTTCAAAAGAGGAAAGGTTTGGAGAGGAGAAATTTCTCCCACAATCTTCTTGGGTGTAGTGATTAGCATCAGAGTCCAGGTAGATGCTTGTGATTATTCACACAATTTAATATGCTTTTCTTTCCTTTTCTGTCTTCTTCGTGACTATTGATTTATTGTTTGTGTTTTATTGTGATGAATCTTTCAATCTTGTAATTTGAAATTTCTAATATGCATGTTATCTTCATCTAGTTATGAGAAGATTAAAACATCTAAGTAATCATCCTTTCGTAGAATTAAAATTTGGAAAATTAAATTTGGGAGAGGTTTTGAAAGAAAAGAAAATTTTTAATTAGAGATTTGAATGGTTAATCATATTTTTCCTATCAGACTAAGATTGCAAATGTTTATTAAAAAAAATATTGAAATTTTTTTATATTAGAAGAGAATTGTTATTTAAAAACTTTATTTGAAAGAAATATTTTTTTAAAGAAAAAAAGTTTAAAAGATAAAATAAAAAATCTATATATTATTACATTTAATAAAATGTAAATTAAAAATAATTAATATCCTCACCCTTGCTTGGGTGGTTGTCTAAAGACAATGCATGCTATGAAAGTAGTGTATGACTGTCTTATGGATAGTTCGTCGATGCCTTGAGCAGCACCCCATTAACCGTGGTTGTTAAAAAGAAAACAAGATGATACAACTTAGTTATTTAACTAGCTATATATACCTCTATATATATTACGCCGAGATTAATCGTTCTCGAGGCGCCTATTTTTATTTAATCCCAAAGTTATTTTAATCGAAGTTGGGATTAATGAAAATAAAAATAGGCGCCTCGAGAACGATTAATCTCGGCGTAATATATATAGAGGTATATATAGCTAGTGGCAGTTGCGGCGCAATAGGAAAAATATTTACTTTTTATTTTTTATTTTGATAAGGTTACTATAAAATTGTTAATTAATTTTTAATTAGAGTTGTATGAAGTTAGTATAAAATTATGCTTCAAAATATTTTTAAAAATTTAATATAAGGAGTTTAATATAGATTAAAAATATATTTTTTATTTTTGGGATATTGTAATGTAAAATGTTATAGTCATACATAGATATATGGTTAGGGACAAAGTTACCATTATAGTTAATGTTAACCTTAGGGATAGAATTAGGGTTAGGGTTAGCATTAGAGTTAGGGTTGGAGTTAGGGTTAGGGTTTGAGCTATGGTTAAGGTTAGGGATAGAGTTATGGTTATGGTTATTGCTAGAGTTATGGTTATGGTTTAGATTAGAGTTATGTTTATGCTTAAGGTTAGGGTTAATGTTATGGTCATGGTTAAGGTTAGGGTTAGAGTTATGGTTATGATTAGGGTTAGTGTTAGGGTTATAGTAAGCTAACGTTAGGGTTAGGGTTAAGGTTTGAGTCAAGGTTAAGGTTAGAGTTTAAAGGGTTAGGGTTTGAGTTAGGATCAAAATTAAGGTTAGGGTTAAGGTTAGAGTCCAATTATGGTAGAGTCAAATCCAAAGTTAGAGTTATGCTCATGGTTAAGGCTAGGGTCAGACTTATGCTTATAGTTAGGGTTAGGGATAGGGTTAGAATCCAATTATGGTAGAGTTAGAATTAGGGTTAGAGTTAGGGGTAGAGTTATGCTTATGGTTAATGTTAGGTTTAGAGTAATGCTCATGGTTAAGGTTAGGGTTAGAGTCATCATTATGGTTATGGTTAGGGTTATAGTGGGGATAGGGTTAGGGATAGGGTTTGAGTCAAATATATCTTTTAATTTAATATAAGGAATTTAATTTAGATAAAAAAAAATTTTTTTTTGGGATATTGTAATGTAAAATGTTATAGTCATACGTAGATATATGGTTAGGGACAAAGTTAACATTACAGTTAATGTTAACCTCAGGGATAGAATTAGGGTTAGGGTTAGCATTAGGGTTAGGGTTGGAGTTAGGGTTAGGGTTTGAGCTATGGTTAAGGTCAAGGATAGAATTATGGTTATGGTTATCATGAGAGTTATGGTTAAGGTTCAGATTAGAGTTATGTTTATGGTTAAGGTTAGGGTTAGAGTTATGGCCATGGTTAAGGTTAGGGTTAGAGTTATGGTTATGGTTATGATTAGGGTTAGGGTTATAGTAAGGCCAGGGTTAGGGTTAGGGTTAAGGTTTGAATCAAGGTTAAGGTTAGAGTTAGGGTTAGGGTTTGAGTTAGGATCAAAATTAAGGTTAGGATTAGGGTTAGTGTCCAATTATGGTAGAGTTGGATCTAGAGTTAGAGTTATGCTCATGGTTAAGGCTAGGGTTATGCTCATGGTTAAGGCTAGAGTTAGAGGAAGGGTTATATTTAGAAGTTTTCTTATGGTCACAGTTATATTTAGGAGGGGAGTAAGGGTTGGGATTTTAGATTATATTTATTATTATATAAGGTGCCCTATATAATAATATGTATATTCCCACGCTCATTGATAAGGTTAGGGAAAGAAGTAGGACCATGGTTATTAGTGTTACATTTAGAATTTCATTTAGGAGGGCATTGTGTGCTATTTTTTCCCCCTATTCAACCCATCACTGATGTCTGATCTGAGAGACCTTAAATGGGATAGGTTCTTTGCAGAGGGTTAACATCGCTAAATTTGGCGGCTAACATTTTGTGTTGGCTCGATTTCTTCATTGACCACGCTGGATCATTTTTTCTTGGTTGGGTTGATTCATGTTGCGAGATTCGATAACTCTTATTTCTTCGCGAGCTATCTTCCCATCTTCCCAAAAGTGCAAGATGTTGCCATGCATTCCCATTCTAACTTTTCTTTATACGCTAGTGTCTTCGAAACACTCTAAAGCCTAGAATTGCACAAGATGCTACCATGCATCTCCATTCTGATGCATCGTCATGCTACATTGTTTCTTCAATTCTCTGAAGCCCAAAATTGCATCATGCTACCACGCATTGCCTTTCCAACATTTCCTCACTCCACAATTCTTTCATGAGTCTTTGAGACCCAAAATTGTGCCACATGGAGGGGGTTCACACCTTTTGTGCTATCTTCTTCGTTTGTTGGGAGGAATCTCTTCACTACATCTTAATCATCCATTGGAAATAAAGCCAATCTTGATCGACGAATGTGACTTAATCCTTCATTGGGAGGAGTTTCCTTGTTGCATCTCAGTCATCCTTTTTGAGGGGAGAATCTACATCGATGGTTGTGATTTAATCCTTCATTGGTGAGGATTCACGATGCATCTATGCCGTCTATTTCGAGAGGAAGACCTTCATCGATGACCATCATTCATTTTTGGGGAAACCAAATTCCCCCTTGGGATCAACCTTGCATTTTTTGTGGAAGGTTAAGACATCAGGTTATCTCTTTTCATAGTTTTTTGCTAGCAACATGAATGTCTTTCCTCTTCTTTCCATGAGTCTCCATTCTAGTGCCTCCTTACGCTGCATTGTTTCTGCAATGCTCTAAAGCCCAAAATTGCGTCATGCTACTACATGTCACCTTTCTGACATTTCCTCACTCTGTAGTGCTTTTGCGAGGCTCCAAGACCCAAAATTGTGCCATGTAGTGGGGGTCCCCACCTTTTGTGCTATGGTTACAATTTAGATTTTAGGGTTATGGTTAGAATCAAGGTCAATTCTAGAGTTTATAGAATATTTAGAGTTAAGATTAGGGATTAAATATACATGAGGGTTAGCATTGGATTGTATGATAATTAAAGTTAGGATTATAGTTAGATATATCATTTAGATTAGGTTTTAGTCAGGGTTTAATTAGACTTAAGATTAGGGTGAGGATCAAGGTGAAGTCTATATTAGGGTTCATATCATGGTAGGATTGAAACTAATGTTAGGGTTAACATTGAAATTATGATTAGGGGTAAGGTGAAGATTTATATTTGGTCATGATTGTGGTTTGTGCTAGGATTAGGGTCTAAGCTATTATTAATTTTATGATTGTACCTTTAGGGTTAGGGTTTTGTTTAAGTTTATGATTATGGTTACAACTATGGTTTATGGTTCAAGTTTAAAGTTGGGAATGTGATTAGGATCAGGGATTAGTAATTTTTTTAAGAGTTCGGTTATAGGTTTACACCATGGTTAGGACCTTGGGACTGGATTTAGAGTTTAATATCATGGTTATCCATATAGGTAGGTTTAGGATTTTGATCAATATTTTGGAGTTTGTTTTTACATTATGGTTAAGGGTTAGATTTTAGGGTTAGGACTATAACCAATATTAGTGTGTAGGTTTTTGGTTTAGATTATGGTTTGGACTAAGATTTTCGTTATGATTAGAGTTTAGAATATCAATAGGGATATGTTTTAGTGCTATAATTATAATTTAATGTTGGATTATAGTTATATTGTACATCATTATTGGGGATAGGGCTAAGGTAGGGGTTGTTGTTAGGGTTAACTAAGGATGACAATTAGGATGGTTTATCTTTTCAAGTAGAAAAAAAAACTCATATTGATTCAAAAACAAAGAAATTATACTTCGAAAATATTTTTCTATGTCATAATAGATTCATTTATTTTAATTATTGTATTAGTTAATTAGTTGTTTGATGTTTCAAAGTAAACATGGCTTATTTTATTTAAATTTAAATAATATTATTGTTTTGAATTGAATTTAGCTTAATTGTTAATGATCATATTTATATTTCTAATATTAACTCCAATTTGATCAAAGACCAAATATATTTTTGGTATTTTTGTAAACAAACTTGCTTAACACTTCCCTATTTCAAAGTTAATAAAATATCATTTCTATTTTCTTAGATTTGAGAGTAAGTATATTAAATAAGTAATAATAAATGAATATTATGATTAATATATTTCTAAAATAAAAAATATATTACTTAAAAACTTGTTTACTTTAAATGAATAAAGTACTCATTTACTTGTAAATTTTAAAAATAGAAATTAATCTACATATATATAAAATATTTATTCTTTTTCCTATTTGCATACAAATTAATTAAAATCTAAACTTTAATCTACATAAATATTTTTAAAATATATATCCATCAATAAATAGTTTAGAATAAAGTCAAATCTAAAAATTAGACACATATAGAATCTTTTTAATTTCTATATACATGTTTTTCTAATTTATTTCTACAAACATGCAACTGATATTTCTATTATCCATTTTTTTCCATTTAAAAAAAATGTAGATGTAAATAGAATTTTTTTAGATGCATGCAATCTTTCTAATTTTTTCTACATACATATATTAACATTTCTATTTTATATTTTGTTTTTACATTATAGTTATTTCAATCAAAATATGTAGATGTAAATAGAATTCTTTTCAAAAAGATTTATTTAAATTTAAATAATATTATTGTTTTGAACTGAATTTAGCTTAATTGTTAATGATCATATTTATATTTCTAATATTAACTCCAATTTGATCAAAGACCAAATATATTTTTGGTATTTTTGTAAACGAACTTGCTTAACACTTCCCTATTTCAAAGTTAATAAAATATCATTTCTATTGTCTTAGATTTGAGAGTAAGTATATTAAATAAGTAATAATAAATGAACATTATGATTAATATATTTCTAAAATAAAAATATATTACTTAAAAACTTGTTTACTTTAAATGAATAAAGTACTCATTTACTTGTAAATTTTAAAAATAGAAATTAATCTACATATATATAAAATATTTATTCTTTTTCCTATTTGCATACAAATTAATTAAAATCTAAACTTTAAACTACATAAATATTTTTAAAATATATTTCCATCAATAATTAGTTTAGAATAAAGTAAAATCTAAAAATTAGACACATATAAAATCTTTTTAATTTCTAGATACATGTTTTTCTAATTTATTTCTACAAACATGCAACTAATATTTCTATTATCCATTTTTTTCCATTCTAAAAAAATCTAGATGTAAATAGAATTTTTTTAGATGCATGCAATCTTTCTAATTTTTTCTACATACATATATTAACATTTCTATTTTATATTTTGTTTTTACATTATGGTTATTTCAATCAAAATATCTAGATGTAAATAGAATTCTTTTCAAAAAATCTAGATGTATATAGAATTCTTTTAATTTTTTACATACATAAAATCTTTCTAATTTTTTTCTACATACATAAAAGAATAATTTCTATTTTCTATTTTTTATTTTCTATTTTAAAAAAAAAGCTATCATAAAGATTGATAAAAAAATTGATTGCATATGCATTCTTTATTTTGTGCACTAAACGCACAAAATAAACTATATAGATTAAAACTTCCCGTGCTGGGCATGAGAATATACAATAGAAATATCAGTTAGCAAGAATAGTCAGCCATAAGCAATCAAATCTGCCTTGCCACTGGAAATAGCTTCGTTACCATCATCCCGATCATAACCCCCTGTAGCCAAAAATGTTCCCTTGAATGCTGTTCTTATGGGAATCAGGCTCTTTTCACTCGCTATTGTCGTCTGTGAATTATCAATCTTGGGCTCAAAGAAATGAGCGTACAATATCTTATATTTATTCAGAGCCTCTGCCATGTGAAGTCCCAGTGCCTCTGGATTTGAGTCATACGCTTCTGCATGATCCGAAAATGGAGAAAGCCGAATTCCCACATGCTCTGCTCCGATTTCCTCCACCACTGCTTCCACAACTTCAAGTGCAAATCTGCAACGATTCTTCAATGTTTCGCCATAGCCATCTGTTCGATCATTCACGCTATCCTTCATGAACTGGTCCACAAGGTACCCATGCGCCCCATGGATCTCAACACCATCAAACCCTGTTCGTAAAAGGACTAATTATGTCAACAAAAGGAACATTCTCTTCTTCAAACCAAGATAGATCAGAATAAAAAAACATACCTGCATCTATTGCATTCCTGGCAGCATTTCGAAAATCAACAACTATATTGGGAATTTCCTCTGTTTTCAGAGGCCGGGGAGGAAAGAAATCTGCCACATCCTTTTGGTTCGGAAGAGGGATCTTTCCAGAGATTGGTTTGCTTGTGGAGGAAACTAGAGATTGGCCATTAGGCTGATAATATGCATTCCAATGCACCCATTAAATACACAATACACTGTTTGTTGTGGAGGAGAGCCAACCAAATTGAAATTAATTAAAATTGAAATCTAAATCAAAGTAGAATATTATAACTAATTTTGAATTTCAATTTACATCTACATCTAAATCTAAATGAAAATGTAAATAAAAAATAGAAATCTCACCTGCAAAAATGTTACTCCAAAACTTCAATTTACTCCTATTCAAAAACTCCAATCTAATCCTCCAATAACCTCCACCTCTTCCTTCCTGCAAAAACATAAAATGAAAATGAAATGAGGAGCCTTGGTTTTATAACTTCTGAGAGGCTCCTCATATCCCCCAACAGACGTCTCTTCACATTCCACAAATTTATTTCAAATTCCCCCACTCCCCGCAAAAAAAAAGCATGAATATGCATGCAAAATTATATTTAACAAAAAAAAAATCATATTGAAATTATTTCGCCCCTATTTTTTTGGGCCCTACTTTTTCGGCCTCCATTTGGCTTCCTATTATTTCGGCCAGCTATTATTTCGGGAATTCTTTTTTAATATTTAATTTGGAAGTTTGTAACTGCTCCCAATTCTTTTTTATTGACAGGAATCTTGGCATATTCTCGTGCTGGGCATTTGTGCTGCCATTGTATAGAACGCCTCTCGGCGTAAAAATATAAAGTTACACCTTATTAGTTCTAGCCATGGAAATAACTATTATGGAGGCATTTAGTTAAATAATGATTAATCAATTAGCAGATAGACCAATTACCATTCAGATTTCTTGACAGATCCATTTAATACTAATGTTCGATCAATCAAATTTTCTCATTATTTAATGGTAACAATTCTTTACAAAAAAAATCAACAATATTATTGGCTGATGATAGATTGACAGACAAAAAATATAACCTCCAAAGCTAGAGAAGGCACATACAATGAGAAGTTTGACAAGCCTTGCTGGTATAGAGCATTTAATTTTATCTGCAGGCCTGATAGAACACTTGATATCTACAAAACATTTTTCCTTGCATGTTTCTACACAGGTGGACTGCGCTGGCATATTTTACAATATTATTTCTTTTTTGAAGATTGAAAACATTAAATTAATGCTCTAGCAAGGAAATAGCTCAAAGACAAGTGACATTTTGTAGCACGACTTCATCTTAAAGTAGCAAATTGCATGGTTTTATCAATACCAAAACATTTTATTCAATCTACAAGTCTGTCAACATCTCCAATTAAAATAAAAGTGAACCAAATATGATCATGCTTCATCAAATGTTTGCAAGGGATAATTAATGGTCGGATTCAGATGATAATGTGTCAGGTATGCGCATGGCCTCCTTATATGTTTTCCTACCTTCATTTTCACTTTATAAAATTGATTAAAATGCAAAGGTTCGTTTTTGGATTTTAAGACAATTTTGTAAAAGGCTCAAAAGATATGTATGTTTATTAAGGAACCAATTTGAGCTTTGGCATTAAAAACTGCCAGTTCTTTAGACACAGTCTAATTGAGCCAAGGATTGGAGTTTTCTTTTCTGGGATTTCCTCACAACTCAGGCTTCACACAAGACATCTATAAGATATACAAAAATCTCATTTGTAGATAGGGTTTTATAAACTACTGCCAAAGATTCTCAAACACTTTTGTAGGTATTACTTTTCCCCCTAACATTACGGTTTGACCAACTTACAGAAACAAAAACTCTTAGAAAAAAATCTGCTTGAAGGGTTTTGCACATCTATACATCTTTTGTGCAGATATAGATTGAATCTTCTAGATAGTTACCACACAAAATCTCTATAGTCATCACTTTATACATTATGAAAACATTTTTAAAAGTGGGCTTTTTAGATTTCTTATAGTGTTTATGATGGTTTCCCACAATATTATAATTTAATTTTAATTGGTAATCACACACATAATGTGATATTTCATTATTTTTCTCTATTGCAGATTCAGCTACTCTACACTTATGCATAGAAAAGGTTTCGCTGGGTTGCCATAACTTCTCCTCTCCTCATTGCAGTTGCATTTTCTGTCCATTTTTTGCAGTAAGCCCTTCTATCTCTAGTTATGTCTTTACATGAAACTGGTTTTCTCTATATATTAATTGGAGACATATTGCCATTTGGAGCCATTTTCATTGAATTGTTCTTCATCTCGAGCTCCATATGGTTATACGAACTCTTCTACATTTCTAGATTCCTTTTAATTCTCTAGACTCTTGGAAATGTACCTAAAGGCTGATACACTCTGTGATTTCTAAGTTTCCATTCTCTTGATCATGGCAGCATACCTAAAGATTGAAACACTTTGTGGTTTTCGAGTTCCCATTCTCTAGACCATAGAACTATACCTAATGGTTGAAACACTTTGTGATTTTGTTAGCACATTGATTACACCACATGTCAAGAGTAGATGTGGTATCCTTCTTGGTTATTGTAGGATTGGTTACTGGTTATGACATTGTATAATATTTGACAATGAATCTACAAGTGTTATGAGATTATATGCTTGTGGTTATCATCGAAGTATTTTTCATAGAGAAATATCTTACATATGTCGTGTATAGTCACTTTACACATGAGATTTCTAAGATGCATTTCTATGAAATATTTAGTCATATGACTTGTCGGGACTTTGATTTTTCAACTTCTCAGACACCATTATCCTCCTGAAGAATATTTTTCAATGCAAATACTTTTCCACAAAACCTTTTCTACCTTCTTCTATTTCCCTAAAATCCCCTACCAACAATGGCATGAACTATGCTGCCTTGCAGTGCTTGTTTTAATAGGCTGAAGAATTTGTGGGGATCATCCATACAGAGAAATGAACATAATTGAGATCAGTTTTCAAGAGCCACTGTCCATACAACTAAACTCTATTGAATTAATTCCTATATTGATTCTTTACCTGAGAATAATTACTACTTATGTGGGGCCATGGAGATTAAATTGTTTATTCACTTGCTTCCACTTCATAACCTTTACTTTTAATACTTAGTTTCTTAATTTATTTAGTCTCTTCCTTATGTAGACATGAGTAAGAGAACTTAAGTTTTGCTTGACTATCATTTTTTATCCTTAGAAAGAATATTCTTACTTTAGAAAAAGGGAAATTGTCTCCTCTAATTAAAATAAACTTACCTCATTATTATTTAAGATCTCCATTCCTTAAAATATATCTCTAGGTAACTTTTGGTGTTCAAATTCTTTTATTTGAAAGTATATTTTGGAGGATTTAAAAGGATATATATGATTGGAATTTCCTTATAAATATTTATAAATAGAATTAGCTAAGATTTATAAATTGTTAGGAAAGTTTAAAATTTATTTATTAATTTAATTGTAATAATTAAATATAAAATATATTTAATAACTTTATATAATCTATTTTGTCAAGGATTTAATTTATAATATAAATTGAGTGTTGATTAAAAAATTAACTTGGAATGATGATGTTATTTAACTTATTTTAAATCTATTATTGATTTAATTCAATAACCATTTATCTAGAGAAAGGGAAATTTGTAAACTTTATTTATTCAGAGACTTGAAAAGAATCAAAACTAAAACCCCGATTGAGATCAAAGATATTATCAACTCATGTTATACTTGGAAATGAAAGCTGAAAACCTAGTTGCTATTTGATCTTTGTGTCTCGAAAACAAAAATGAGAACTTGGAAACCTGTATAATGAAAATTAAACCATTGTGTTTTCTAAACCTAATATTTGTGAAAGTAACTTTTGTATGCACTCTTTTTATGACATGTGATTTTATTGTTGGGTGTTGGATTGACCTAGCTTTGTCCAGTCTTAGGATGTAACCAGAGGCTTGGGAGTTTTGTGTTTGTGATGTCATGATGATGTTTTGATCTCAATCTTTTATACTCAACCATGGTAATGTGTCTGGTATGCTCTATGAAGTGTGTTGATTTATTGATTGTTATTCCTTTCTAGTGTTCTTGTGTGATGCTGAGGTGAATGTATGACCTACTTGACTTAACCATTTTTTAGTCTCGATCAGTTGTATTTGGATTGCTTTCTAGTTACTTTTATAGGACTAAGGTGTTTGTATGATTTATTTTGGTGATGTCATGCTATGATATATTTGACTTAACCATTTTGAGTCTTCGATCAATATTTTTGAGATGCTTTCCAGTTGCTCATAGAGGACTAATGTATTATTGTGATTTATCTTTTGATGCTTTCTAGTCACTTGTATAGGACTGGGGTGATTTTATATGATTCTTTCAATTGTAATTTTATGAGCCTAGGGTAGGTTATCTATATGTAATGTTGGGAAGTGGCTTGCAATGATGGCCGAGGCCCTAAGTGGCTGCTAGGGTAATCCATTGTAAGTTGTTTAATAAGTGAAAACACTACACTAAATGGGAATAAAATGAACCTAATAAGAGTCTTTGTATGTTCTCGCCCATGCCTCGAGTGCTAGTATAGACTAGGATGGGAGTAGATAGAATGCTTGGTTGCAACCTTGCATCTGTAGTATGCCTTGTCAGTATGAAAGGATACTAGTGGTCACATAGGGATCACTAGGGGGTCGGGGTCTTGAGAGATTGCCAGGGTAACTCTAGTGTGATTTATGTGATGACACTTGCCTTCTTAAATAGTAGGTTTCCTACATGTCTTTGTGTACTTTTGGGTTTAGATGTCGATTTATCTTGGAATCTTTGAGTTAGATTGCTTTTAAGATTTCTTGGACTTAGAGAGTACTTTTGATATTTGGATTGTTATCATGTTTGGGACTTGAGACTATCTCCTCAGTGCGGTGAGAGTGGGCCATTTAGGTTCCACAAAGTTGGGTGGTAGTGCTTTTTACTCTTACCATTGAGATCCGTCCATTGCTACCATGGTTGGAGTTTCCTTGTCTGCATTTTCATTCATTCTATCTTTGTATCAATATGATGGATGGTTATATCTTATGATGGATGGTTTCATTTATGGTATTGTACTTTGTATCATGGATCTGAGGAGGATGATGTAATTCTATTTGTATAAATATATATTCTTTTAGCTTTTCATACCTTGTGACATGTACAGTGGATGATTGAGCATTCTAAATTTTATTACCAAGTGGCATTTGGAAAAAATGTATATTATTTAAATGGACTTTGGACTTTTAATTATTCTTTTATATGGATGTGGTAGTTGCTAGAGTTAGTATTAATTAAATTTAAATGTAATTCAACATATTGGGATCCTTAAGGAATGAAACTTGTTATGTATGCTTATAGATAATTGCATGTTATTGCTTCCGCTACTTTATGTTTGACGTGTATGTTATTCTTTTTTGTTTAAAAGATTTTTTTTTTTTGGAAAACTTAGTAAAACTTTAGGTTATTTCTTTTGGATCCTTGGGAGGGCGTTATAATGAGCTTGTGTTAATCATCGACCTACTTGTCCTCTAATTGGTGGGGTTAACAATAAATAAATGAAGTGTACACTAAAAGTGAAAAAAATAGTTTCCATGTCTCAAATGGTTAATAAACCAAAAAATGTCCAATGACATGCCAAAAAAAAAACTTGTGGGCCTTTAACATAATTATGAGCCCACATAAAGTAATCATGGTTGGTCAGATTGTGATTAATAACAAGATACACTACCACACATCATTTTTGGTCTTATTAAATGTCAATAATAGGAAAATTGTGGAGCTCGTAAGAGGGTGTTTCCACTCCCTAAATTTTTAATTTCTTTTATATCTTATGTTCTACTATAATGAGTAATCATAAAAGTGTACCTGATAATAATCATAAGCTTTCAATGTGCGCCTTATTAGTCCCTACCTATTTATAGTTAAGGAACTAATATTTTGAGTAGAGGTCACCTATTAATATTCTTCAATAACAATCAAATAAAAATCATCAAAGGCTAAGGTTTGAAATGATTTATTTTTAAAATATATTTATGTGCATTTATTTCTAATTTCTTATTGACTACTATGAATTTTTCTAGTGTTAAAATTAATTTTTAGGCTAACTAAATAACAAGAAAATCTCCGCTTCATTCTGGAAGCTTCTCCTGATAATTCTAGAATCTTTATTTAACTATCAATTGTCATCCACAACTCATATTTAGATAGTGTTCCCATATTTTCTTCCTTGCATTCATTCATCGATCTCTCTGCTACCACACAGGTACTTTGCCATCAGATTTTCTTTCTATTTAAGTTTATTTTCCTTTTCCCTCTTGTTTATGTTGAAGAACAAATTTTCAATGATATCAAATCTAGAAAAAATTTGTAGTAAAGATATGATAATGTTAGAGTTTCAATAGTTATTTCGAATATTTCTTTATTTTGCTTAACTCAAATTTTTAAAAAATTTCAAAAATGACTTATTTTAATTCATGAATCTCTTTTTCTCTGGCTTAGAAAAGATTCTCATAAATGCCTATTTTATTTTCAAATCTTCATTTGCTAAGCTATTAATGCTTTTTTTATTAGTCGATAGGCTTTCACCTGGGTGATAGCCCACTGGAAATTCCTCACGTTGCTACTTGTTACCGGTGCCAAACTTTTCTTACCACCGTCGGGATGTCTGTGCTAGAGACCTACTTGTAATGAGGCACCCATACCTAAAGACAACTGCTTTCAAGAGGGATGGAGGGGCCATGCGTCTATTGCTGGGGAAAATACTAGATTATCTAATTTGCAGACGGGTGGAGGGGCCATGGGTCTGTTGCTAGGGCAAATGCTGGATTACCCGATTTTATCTAGACGGCCACCGCCTCTGCAATTACCATGTATGAACTGCCATAGCCTCCTATAAATTTGCTCAATGTTGGTGCTACTAGCTCTACCTTGTGTTTGAACGATTCATTCTTTGGAGTATCATTTCTTACGAGGCTTGCACTATTGTTTGCAGTTATCAGATAGACGACAGAAGAGGCAAACAGGAAGGGTCATCGTACATCTTTTTAACATTTTTTATAGAATTGAGTGTACATGTACGGTTGCAACAATATTTGTATTCTATCTTGTCCCAATTGCACTGTTAATGTTTAATCAACTCTTTTTAGTTTTACATCTGCAGTTGACTTGGGAAGAAGTTCCTCGAGAGAGGAAATGATGAGACAACCGTACGGGCTAATTTATTTTGTTAAATATAGTCACATAGGGTACATGCATATTTTCAAAGAATGAAATGAAGTTACATGGGTTGTTGTATATTCTTATCTATTAGACATTTATGTATGCACTTTTACTCTCTTAGAAACTTGCTTTCTCTTGAAGCTTTGTTTTTTGTTTATGTTGTATATATATTATAGTAATACAATTGAGTGTACATTTGCTATTGAAGGAATCTCTTGCTCTCTCTCATTGTTGAAGTATTCCTTTTATAATAGAATGTAAAATTTGTTATAGATTTGGGTTTGAGGCTCCTGCAAATTCACCAATGGTATTTCCACAATGCCATAAATAAAATCACTACCAAACTCTGCAACTATAGCACAAAGGTGAATCCAAGCATTAGTAACTATTAGCAAATTTGAAGACAATCATGAAAAGATAGATCAAAGCTGAGCTGTTGAATTTTTGAATCCTATTTCTACTTATTCTAGTGGGATCTCTCCCTTGCAAGCATAGGTTTTTTTTTTTAAAGTCCAATGGACAGATGATTAACCATAGAAAACCAAAGAGGTTTTACTCACTTCATTGTTCAAATGCCTTTATAGTTTATCCCATGATGGTTGAAACAAATATCCTATAAGCATTACTCTATGAGAGAATTAGAATAGAGGAAGACGCTGCATCCTATTCCATGGTGTCCACAAGAACAATACAAATGATTGGATAAATATTTCTTGAAATGGTCCAGTTGACACAATAAAAGCTGTGGAAATATCAATTATCTTATGTAACGGATCAGCTAATGACACATTTCGATCCCAACCCTATCGACTGCCACTTGCACCCTACCCGGGTGCAAGCGCTAGTTTAGAAGATTTGGCAATGGTGGGCAACTAGATGTGTATGAGAGCGAGATGAGTAGGGTTTAGTGGTGATCACATGGAAAGGGTTCATGAAACCCCAGGGCTCATCTTTAAAAGAAGCTTATTTTGGCAGCCTGTCACTTCCATTTCTACTTTAAGTCTTAAGATAGGTAGGAGGCCGTAAAAAGCTTAGCAACATGGCTCATAGGGTTCTTTCCATGTAATTAGCAACAAAAATCACCAAGTAAAAATTAGGGAGTGTATTCAAACCTTGAACCTCCTCTTAGGGAGTGGATTCGAACCTTGAACCTCCTCTTAGACTATCTTGTTTGCTTTGCATCCTATCATGGAAATAGTAACAAATTTGAGCTAGTTTATTATTTATTAGTTATATGTTTTCCCCATAGTGCGATTGTACAATGGGAAACATTTCAGATTTGGTTATTTCTGTTATTTTCCTATACTAAACGAAGATATATTTTTCTTAAAAAAAAGTCACGTCCATTAGGAATAAGAGGAAGGTTGAGGAGCCAATTTATGAGCTCAAGTCTATTAAGTGATGTCTCTTGTCAATAGAAAATATATTGTATAGTGGTCTATTAAAATGTAGTATTAACATATATTTTTCAAAAACTATCTTTGAATTTGAAAACTAATTATTGGTAATACATATTTATGAAATTTATCACATTTTTCACACTATTTTGGACACATTCTATGTGGATGTAGCATCATATATGACCATATGAAATTCATCTCATTCTTAAATAAATATCTTGAAAAATAAGTTGATATAAAAAAATGTATATAATTTGAAATTTATACATAAGACTTTAAGAAGTGGGAAGTTAGGGTGGGCATGGCTGCTTTCCCTTAATAGAATAAAAGCTAGAGATATAGGCTAAATGTAGGATCAATAATACTACTTTAGTTTAATCAACATTTGATGTTTTAGATGGATGATGTTTAAGAATAATTATGATTTATTTATATGGGTTCATTTTATATATAAAGATGTTATGTTGTTTCACTGTTCTTAATCATAAACGTGATAGTCACGTTTTGTTCTCCATTTTTTATTATCATCTTTGTTTTCTTAAAATAAAAATAATCATAATCTAATTAAGGATAAGTTCTTAATGATTTAGATACAAAAGAAGTTGGAAGATGATTTAAAAGCAAGACTCTAATTATAAATATAATATTTTTGCATGTAATTATAGTTGTTGATTAGTGTTAGGATGGTGAAAGAAATATTAATAGTTTATTTTGTGTAAATCATTTATTAATATTGTACAAATTATTTTATATTCTAAATCTTTATCTTTTTTCTATTTAAATAACTAAAAAACTAAAACCAACTACAATTCTCAAAAGTAAATACAATATTCTTAATTTGTAGTGACAACAAGAGCTATGTACAGAAGGAGTCCTTGCCTTATCTAAAGAAATTAGAATAAAATATAAAGTAGAGGGAAAGATAAAGTGTAGAACAAACAAGTAGATGACTTCAATGATTTTGTAAAGAGTGAAATTTATCTAATATTGAAATAAATATTAAATTTTCAAGATTTAGTGATGAAGAGTCAGTTGATAACAAAATATTTAATAGACATGCACCTAACTTGTTGATGCTCCCTTGTACCCATTGTGCTATTATAAATCCAATTTCTTGTAAGCATTGTTTCTTATGTGTGATAGAATAGGCTTTCATGATCCTTCAATTTTCTGGCTAGATATTTAGAAAATATGGATGTGATAGCAATTGATCTTGCATAGGCAACAAGAGTAATGAATTAAGCTACAAGATTATAGCCATAGTCTATGGTTGAGGAATGGTTGAGGCATGAGTCAAAATGAAATAGAATTGCAAAGCAAGATTATTATACAATATAGTAACAATGAAGTGATTTTCCAATGTGGTTGGTAGATATTTTAGATATCTCTATGTGTTATTTCCTATGTTTTATCCATGCAAGACCAATGAATGGAGCTATAAAAGTACTGACACAGTCTATGCTCGAACAATATAGTAAAAAGAAACCAAAATAGCAAAGCTAGACTTTTTTGAAGTTTGTGTGAAAGTTTGTCCTTCTTAATATAAGATTTTATTTTCAAACATAAGTTGTATAACTATTGGTAGCTGAATTCCTCCTTGCCACAATCTTGAAGCGGAGAGATATTAATGTGTATCTCTAATCGTGGGACTATTGCAAGGATAATTTGACTGTCACTTTAAAGTGTTATTAAAATTTAACTAACTTCATATATTAATTCAAATTTTATTTCACTTTAAAAACAATACAAAATTTTAATTTTAAAAAATTATTTACATTTGTTTCTAACATAGAAATTTATTTTATATAGAATACATTCATTTCAAAATGAAATAAAAATTGACAAAATTGTATACTATGTACTTTAAATAGAATTTATGATTCGATGACATATCATACATTAATTAGATTAATTTAAAAGAATGGATTAATTTTATTATTGTTTATTCATTACTATAATTAATATTAAAAAAAATAACAACATTGAAATTACTATATCTTAAAAATTAATAACTTTCAAGAAAAATTTATTAAAAAATAAAAAAACGATAATACTTCATAATAGCAACAATAAACATTGATTTATATTTAAAAATTATCTAAATCGTGCAAAGGGAAAAAGTACTGACATTTATGTAAGGCATGAAGTACTGACATGCGTAAACTATAGTGTATAACAAAAAGGAAACTTTATAATAATAATAATAATAACAATGTAAGTCAAATTTTAGTATTTTTATGCTTGAAAAATCTTTTAAATCAGTAGGAAAATTCAAAAGAACCAATCATTAAAAAATATGGAATATTAAAAATAGACATTAATAAAATATTTTAGCAAACACTATACTCTAAACTATGTTTTCAGAGTTTCTAGGAAAAAGATTAGTAGGTAAAAGTGAGGTGAAAACTAGTCTTCTGCCTATAAGGCAGAGACTAATAATTATGGCTATTTCGTATTAAGATAATTATTTCTTAAGCTTTTCACAATAGACAGGCACTTGAGCTCAAACAAAGCTCTTGTTTATTAATTGAATTTGTGATTAGGCAAATATGTTATCAATTTTGAAGCATTATACACCATTTCTAACTTAATGTCATATGTATGCTACATTGAAGGTACTTGTGCAATGTTTGTTCTTAAAGACTGCTATACAACTCAATATGAGAAGATACCCCTCTCTCCTCTTTATATATTTTTAAAAAAATTATTGTTTAATATATCTTGAACTTACTTATTGTACACTAAAATACAATTACTAATCATATAAAAATTCAATTGGACTTTTAGATGAAACACCTATACCAAGACATATCCTTGCAAGTCCTTCGAATAGAACGTGCTAGTATACGGAGTGTCTTGATCCAAATCATCTGATTTGACATTGATGGAAATGGAATTTATTTGGAGATATAATTGGAGGAGGAAAATAGTGAGGAAGCACCCCCTCTCATCGTCGGAAGGCCCAGGAAAAGTTATATTGAAATCGAAAGGCCAAAAACATCGCGAGTCAAGAATCATCGGCTGGAGACTTTACTGAGAAAATTTTGAGAAATAAAGGGCCACTGTCTAATCAATAATGTTTTATTCTTTAACTTTGATTTGGCGAATCTGTTCTCCTCAGCTTTTAAATTGTCCTCTTTATTTTATTGCTTTCTCCCTCAAAAATCGAACTATTGTAGGCACCGGCTATGGGGCAACATATTTCGTCCCTCAGTAATTGTGCTGTCGTTTGTTCACAGCGTAAAAAATAAAAAATTCCCCTTTCTTGTGCAAGATAGATATTATAGCAACCAATTAAATAATTAAAAGCGATTAATTTATTTTTTTTAAACTAAAGCTCGAATACATCCAAAGAGCGACTCTTGACTTTTTAAAAACCAAACCATTTTTATATATTCTAACGTTTAGTTTAAATTCTAAAATCATATGTTTAGAATGATAAGCTTTTTTTGGTTTAATCTTAAATTATTTTAATGTAAAGAATATTAAAATCATTTTTAAAAAAAAAAAATTATTTAGAATAATAATTATAAAAAAAATAAATTAGTTTTAAGATTATTTACATTAATTTCTAATTATATTTTGACAAGAAATTTCTTTATTATTTTGTAATGATTTAAGTTTTATTCATATTCTTATATATAAAAATCAAAAAATATTTTTATCATTTTTTATTTTGATTAGCATAATAATACTCAATTTTTAAAAAATATTATTAAATTTTATAATATTATATTCTAATAAATTTCATAAATTTAAGTAAGCTAAAAACTTACTATTAAATAAATATTTAAAAGTAAATAAAAAAACATATTTTTACTCTATAAAATAGAAAAATAATTAATTTAATTTTAAGATTATACATATTTTAAAGATATTTAATTTTAAGATTTAATTTTATTTATTTTTGCCTATAAATCTAAATATTCAAAAAACAATTAATCTATTATTTTTACTTAGAGTATTTAAAATTATATTTTAAATTATTATTAAACTTATCATTCAATTATTAAAAATAGTATTTGACTATTTTATTTATTTATTTAGTAATTATTAAATATTTTTCTATTAAGATAGCTTAAGCATTTACAAGTATAATCGAGAGTCTAAGAAAAAGTACAGATCAGATCACACCCTTAATTGCATATACAATTACAAAAAATTTGGGGGTGAAAACAAAACTTAAAAGATCGAAGTATTGTTAGTTTTAACCTTTACATACATTGATTTACAACTTCTCTTTATATATTTTTATCAAAACAAAAAACAAACTGATAGAATAAGCTAACTCCAGCCATCATTCTGGTTATCAAGATCTGGTTGAGCCCCTGGAACTTCATTAGTATTCTGACTCACTTCAACAGTAGCCTCCTCCTGACTAGTTACATTGAGTCCTCACAACATATTACTTATATTGTTCAACTCTCCTGCCTCTGAAGGGGCTAGAAAACTCTGGTACTCAGCAATATAGTTTGCTGAATGCACATTATCCTTATTGATCAACAAGTTGCCTTCTCACATGAGTAACATGAAATCACTCCTATAAATATGAAGCACCGAAGCAACTTGAGACATAATATGAAAATGGGTGAGTTTAAAGTTAAACTCAGTAAGTACCCTTCTCTCTTTTTGAAAGATTTCTTTGTTCATGTCCTTCCAAAGAGTCCATAAAATCTCAGTAGAAAGAGAAAACCAAAAGGTGTTAAGTTTAGAACCAAATTTCTCTACATATCCAGCCAAGATTTCACTCTAGGAGACACTACCAACACAATTCCATACACTAGAGGAACCAAGAAAAATAGACCACAACTTGCGAGCATACACAATAAAAAAAAAAATGCTCAAAAGATCCAGTCACATTACACAAACTACAAGACACTAGGGATAGACCAATAAAAGAAAGAATTTGACCCACAACTAACTTTTTTAACAACAACAACCATTTAAAACAAAGCTTTTTAGGCTTGGCTTTAGCCTTCCAAAAAAAATAAAAAAAGAAAGACCAATCAGAGAATGGATTAATTTGCCCCCAGCACTGGATCACTCTAGCAATGAGAGAAGAATCATTCTTCATACACAGATATAGCCGTTTGGAAGTAGTGTCTTTCAACAGAACACCATCAACCCACTTAATTTTATCAAGAAAGACCTTTGAGTTAATAATATCACAAGGGCTATTGAATTTAATTGCTTTCTTAATCAAAGTGAAAGTCTTTTTTTGTGAATCAGGAATGTTAAATCTTCCTTTAATCTCCTCCCACACCCCTAACCTCCCACCTATCAAGATATCCTGGATCAATGAAATCCCCTTCAAATTCCAAGCTTTGGTTGAACAGCTTTGAGTAAGGGCCAAAGCTTTATTATTATACGAAAGCCCCCGCCAAATGGATCTATCCCTCACAAGGAAATAAGGAGGTCCCCCTGCAGCTTCTCTAACCTGTATGTACTTCCTCACCTAGATCCAAGCCTTCCAAAAAGTTTGAAAGATTTTTGACCCAAATAGTCTCATCTTAAATTCCCCTAAAACAATGTCAATCACTGGAACATCCTTCCAATTCTTACCTTTCCTAATGATAGATTTCAAAAGATTATTCCTAATAAGAATTTTTCATGGCTCATCTCCCCATAATGCTTTCAACACACATTTGGATGCAAGAACCAAACCTTGGGCTTTTATATCCTTCAACCCCAAACCTCCCTAACTTCTTATTTGACAACACCATTCCCATTTGACACAATGCCTCTTCTTGTTTCCTTTACCATCTGACCAAAGAAAGTCTCACAAAATTCTTTCTAGCATGTTCATATGAGAATTAAGAATCATCCAGGCTGAAGCAAAAAAAATATGATGAGAGGAAAGAACTTTCTGCACCAATTGCAATCTACCAGCAAAAGACAAGGAATGGGTCTACCATTTCAAGTGCTTTTTATCTACTTTTTCATAAACCCAATCCCACATCTTATCAATATTTGGCTCAACTGAGAAGGGGATACCCAAATACCTAACAATCTAATTAGGGTCAAACCATTGCCAACCCTTACTGGCCAACCAATCTGGAGGGTCAATAGACCAACCCAACACATTGGATTTAGAAGGTGAAATCTTGGACCCAAAGGCCATACAAAAGAAATTGATCCTTTTAAAAGCATTCTCAAAATTCTCCTCAGAAAGCCCTAGGAACAAAGAAGTGTCATCTACAAACTAAGCATTAAGCAACAACTCCCCATTAGGCAACGAGATGCCTTTCAATGGAGGACCCAACTCGTTTGCCCTTAGAATGTAAAACAAAGCATTTGCTGCAATAACAAACAACAAAGGGGCAATTGGGCAACCTTTCCTAATCGACCTCTCCAACACAATAGGCTCTGACAAGCACCCATTCACATCTATGACAGTATTGACATCCTTAAAGAGAACATTAATCCACTTGCAGTAATATTATGGAAAACCAAATGCTTTAAGTATACCTGTTACAAATCCCCACTCAATCCTATCATAGGCTTTCTCAAAACCTAATAGAATCATAGCTACATCTTGCCCATCATTCTTAGCCTAGTTCATAACCTCCCAACTAGTGATCAGATTCTCCAAAATATACCTTCCTTGGATTAAACTAGTTTGTGTATGTGACAAAAACTTATTTAGCAATGAAGCAATTCTTCTAGCAAGCACTTTAGCAAGAATTTTATAAGGCAGATTTAGTAAAGTTATGGGTCTCCAATTTTTAACTAGAGACTTATCCCACACTTTAGGCAAAAGCTTAATAAATCCTTTATTAATGGAGCCCCCTAATGACCCCTTCTTAAATGCTTCTTCATACACACCCAACATCTCAGAGAAAATCCAACTTTTGTTGATCTTATAGAACTCATCCGGGAAGCCATCCAAGCCAAGAGACTTTCCATTAGGAAAGGAGTCAATAGTAGCTTCAATTTCTCCCACCAAGATATCCTTACTAAGATTAATTTTCTCTTCTTTCAAAATTTTAAGAGGAATGAGTTTAAAGCAGTCTTCCATCATTGTTTTGCTATCTAGAGTCATTTCTGAAGAGAATAAGTTGTTGTAAAAACTATAGAAAGCATGTTGGACCCCTTGGGGATCATTTGAAATTCTATCCCCAACTAGAATATCACTAATAAGTTCTCTTTTGTGCTTGGCTCTAATAATGTTAAAAAAGTACCCCGATCCTTTATCCCCTTCATTAATCCAATTCATTCTAGCTCTAATCCTCTGCCCTAAAATCTTGTACCTCTGTATGCAACTCAATTGATGTTTAATACTTGCCATGTGCAATTCCAGTTCCTCATTCTGCCCTATTTCTTGTAACTCTTTTTCTGCCTAAAACAACTTATTTTGCCATAAAGATTCCTCTTGATTCCTGTCCATAGCTAACTTCTTACCAATTACTTGCAAAATATTTTTCCAAGTCTCCACTTTTAAGTTCTAGAGATCAATAGGATCAAGCAAAGGGTTACTAATATTAAGAATCTTAGTAACCATGGTTATGGCCTCAACATTATTAGGATCTTCTAGAAGAGAAGAATTAAGCTTGAAAGAACTATGAGTCCTCTTAGAAACTGAAGAATTCCTCAAATCTTCTATCCTACAACAAGTATGAATAGGTGAATGATCAGAGAGAGAAGCTAGAATAACTTGGACAGGAGCATGACTATTTTGCACAAGAAAGAAATAGAAGAATTGTCCCCATACACCCTATCCAATCTACAATATACCCTATGCTTACTCGACTAATTATTACACCAGGTAAACCAAATGTCCTTAAACTTGTCATGCATATTTTCCATGGGATCCACCAAGTTGAACTGTCTTTTGAATTTAAACCAAAAATACATTTCATTACCTTTCCAACAATGAGGCAAGCCTCCGGCCTTATCAATTCTATGTTCCACCATGTTAAAATCCCTTACAAATACCCATGGAATCTTTGGCAAGTGCACACAACACCACTCCCATAGTTTTGATCTTTTTCTATAATTGTTTGAAGCATACACATTACAAACACCAAAAACACTTTCACCTTGTTTGATAACAACCCATATTACCCTCTAACACTTGGAGCAACCATGACTATCAATATAACTTTTCCATTTCAAGTGAATAAGCAAAGCCATCCCGCCCTTCCCTTTCTCATGGTTGGAGTGAAAGCCAATAGCCTTGTCCCAAAGGAACTTCATCATACAATAAGCTTGAAATCCGACCACCTTAATCTCCTGTAAACAAATAATATCTTATCCTTCAACTTATTGCACCACCTTCTAACTAAAAACTTCCTATCAGGCATTTCTAATCCTCGAACATTCCAACTATGGATATGCAGCATTATGATCACTTAGGGGGAGTTTTGGAACTCTTGCAAAACTTATTAAAACAATCAAGAAGATTCCTCCTTCCTCTATCCCCTAAAGGGCCAAAGCTTTTCTCTACAATCTTCCTTTTTTTCCTACTAACCTCTGTAAAATACCCCTCCGAATTAGACACAACCAGAGATAAAGATCTAGGTGAGGAAGTGGGATCTGAAGTCATAGAAAGTACCTCCTTATTACCTTGCTAAATCTTAACTGCCCTCTCTTTAATGGATATGAGGGCTAATTTTTGGGAATTCAGAGCAGGCTAAACATTATTAACTTCCTGAGGGCAATCAAACTAACCTCTTGACAGGGGGGAGGCTACAGGTGTAGCAATAATATCCGAGGCACCACCATTAGCTGATACCACATCAAACTCTTCTTCAAAAAGAGGATTTTCCAATGATAAAAACTATTACTCATAGGGATATCAATAGTATTAGCATCTTGAGGCTATAATCTCGAGGTGGTAACAAGATCCCCTGACTGCAAACTGCCACTCTCCATAACATGAGTATTAGACCCCTCATCTTTATTGGGGATTTTTTGTATTCTTAATACCCGTGGCTGCTAAACCAGAAGTTTCCTGGTTATTAACCACATTAAAATTTTCTTTACGAGAAGGCTGGAGAGCCGAGAAATCCTTTTTGGTATGCCCATTAAGTCTGCAATGAAAACATGCATTTAAATTCCCCAAGAGGGCAATCTCCCAACACAACTTCTCTCCCTCAAGATCTAATGAAATATTATCAGGAAAATCCACCTCTGGAGCCAAAGCCAAAAGAACTCTGGCATTAAGGTGGGGCAATGTCACCCTGGATTGCTCAACTTGTAACATAGAGCCTAATGATTTAAGAATTTGTGGGATGAATGGCCAAAATTCCACATTCAAATTCTTAATTTCCACCCAATTTGGTGGAGCCCTAGCAACAACTTTATCAAAATCACCTTTTGGAGACCATGGGTAGACCCTGAACATAGACCTACCAACATTCCAAAATCTTTTTTCCAAAACTCTTTCTTGCATGCTGTGATTTTTCAGAAAAATAACAAACAAACCCTTCTATATCATTCTACAATATGTCACATAAATGCCAAGCTTTTTCCCCCATATTGCCACTAGCCAATCATCAAAAAACTTGCTAGTAGGAAAAGCCTCTTTTATCCAAAAAAATGAAGAAAATAGAAATTCTTTTCAACCTAGACCTTTCATTCAAAATTGCAGACACCATATCCTCATTGTGGGAAAGAGAAAGAACCTTAGGGATAAGAGACAAATACTTAGCATTCTCTCCTCCACTTCCACCAGTGGTTGCACTGCTTTTGTTGGAGAATCCACCAACATTGGCTCGGGCCCATCTTCCTTCTCCTCCTTGCAACTCTAATTCCACATTTTGTCTTTGAATAACACCCTTAAACACTGATGTTGCCGAGATGGATGGAGAATTTTTAGCCACCACTTGTTTGTAAGACAACTTTCCTTCCCCATCACCAACATTCTCGATTGCAGATTTACGAGGACCCACCTTAGATGTACTCCTACCCACACCATCCTACAAATTGTAATCCTTTTCTCTGCCATGATTCAGCTCTCCCATGGCACGAGCGAACCAAGCTAAGGGAAAATTTTACACCACACCACAAGAACTTGAAATAATGAAACAATAAGACCCAAGCCAAATGAAGGAAAAACACAAACAAAGTATTCACTGCAACTAAACAAAGGGTACAAGAAACACAAGGCAAACAACATGACACACAAAACACAAACCAAGCAGAATCCAAGAATGACATCATTCAAACCCATGACGAATTGCAAAACCCATTTTTCTCCGTGACATAGATAATATATTAAGAGAGATGTCCTATCATAATTATTAAATATTGAAAAAAAACATTACATTAATATAGTTTTAAAGTTATATCTATATTAATAAATTTTAATTAGAAAATCCTACTCTAATAAATTTAAGTAAGCTAAAAACTTACTATTAAATAAATATTTAAAAGTAAATTAAAAAACATAATTTTATTTTATAAAATAGAAAATAATTAATTTGATTTTAAGATTATATCTATACTATTATTCTTAATTAAAACTTAGCTAACAGATTTAAGTTTTATGAAACACATAATATTAAAAATCTAATAAATTTAAATAAAGTAATGACTTAATATTAAAGAATTACTTGAAATTAAATTTTTATTTATTTTTACATCTAAATATTCAAAAACCAATCAATCTATAATTTTTACTTAGAGTATTTAAAATGATATTTTAAATTATTATTAAACTTATCATTCAAATATTAAAAATAGTATTTGACTATTTTATTTATTTATTTAGTAATTATTTAATATTGAAAACAAATATTAAATTAATATAGCTTTAAAGTTATATTAATATTAATATTTTTTAATTAGAAAATCATTAGTCAAATACTATTTTTAATATTTGAATGATAAGTTTAATAATATTTTAAAATATCATTTTAAATACTCTAAGTAAAAATTATAATCATTATTTTAATTATTTTATTAAAAAAATTAAAATGATTTTAGTATTCTTTATATTAAAATAATTTAAGATTAAACAAAAAAATTAACATATCATTCTAAACTTATGATTTTGCAATTTAAATTGAACGTTAGAATATATAAAAATGGTTTGGTCTTTAAAAAGTCAAGAATCACTTTTGGACGTATTAAAGCTTTAGTTTTAAAAAGAACAAAATAATCACTTTTAATTATTTAATTGGTTGCTATATTATCTATCTTGCATGGGAAAGGGAATTTTTTTATTTTTTATGCTGTCAGCAAAGGACAACACAATCACTGACAGACGAAATTGTCACCGCACGAGCAAAAGCAGGGCAGGGCTCGATGCATAATGTTGCACCGTAGCCGGTGCCGCATGATTATTACATGGTGCCAACACAATGTCAGTTAGTCAAAGGCTTGTTCGCCAATGGGAATACAAGCATAATAGGCATATGTAAATTCTTAAAATTTTGAATTCTTCGTTTGGATGCACCAAATTGGAATTGGAATACAAAATAAAATAGGAATACATATTCTAATTTTGGCCCAAAAATGAGGTTTTGCAATTCCACCCAAATAGGTGGAATTGGAATACGTATTCCTATTCCAGTTTTATTTATTTTAGAAAACATAAATTTGTGGGTCCACGAATTCCCCATCAAATTCTAGTTGAACCAAACAAAGAAAAAGAATACGTACCCCCATTTTCTATTCCAAAATAGCTATTCCTATTGCCCTATTCCTATTCTTGCAACCAAACAGAAGTTCATGACTTGTTGCTTGATTTGGCCATAAATGAGTCGAGACAAAATAAGTGCATTTTTTCTAGTGAAGAAGCCTCCAAAGATGCAAGTGTTGCAAGCTAGTGTAGGATTTTATTAGGGAAGAAAGATATAAACAATGATGACATCTCAGAGAGCTGCCTTGTTTGTCTGCATTCATTCTCACTATCTTAGAGTCAAGGGATCACAAACATTGTAGCAAACTTGTTTACTGCTATGAGAGGGTTGCACGTTCTTGATTTGAGTTGGATATACATCTCTTAATTGCCTAAAAGCATTGGAAATATGAAATTCCTCAAAATATTGAATAGGAGAAGAGATCTAGTAGTTGCATCTAGATCTTCTAAATCATAAGTCGAATTATGTCAACTTTTTTGATGTACCTTTGTAGCTGATTCAAGAGTTTAAAGCTAAGGTTTTAGTGTTTGTCCATTTGTGAATCTCTTTGTAGAGGCTGTGAAGTGTGAAGTAGTAAAAAAATGTCATTTTAAAATGCTCCCCCCATACCTGTTATGTACACCCCCAATAGTTGCTCACCCACAAAAACTAGTTTTGGCACGAATGGACCAATTGACAACCAAAAAAGCTAAAAAGTGATCAACCATTAGTACATGTGTGATGGGCTATTAGTGTTGGCATCATGGCTAAGTTACTAAGGTTAAGGGTTATCATGTAGGGCTACATATCAATCTGAAATAGAAGACATGTCTTATAGCTGAAGAATCTATGATTAGAGATTGAAAGTTGTCTAAGTGTTAGACAGTTTTGATAACAATTCAGAGGCAATTTCAATTTTGCAAAGTCTACAGTAGTAATCAACACATGCATAATTAAGGACAGGTAGAACAGAGTGTCATGATGATGTATTTAAGTGTGCACATCTGTATAGATAGTATGAACGAAGTTACAAGAAAAACACCAGTAAAGACAGTAAACACAAGAGGACAGAGCACAAAAGAAACAAATGAATAAAGTGTTAAGAAATCATTCTGTCATGAAATAATTACTTAGTTATGTAGGGACGACATCCTAGATGCTTACCCTAAGTTAGTATAACGTGTGAAAGCATCGAGTTGGTTGCACGATTTTTTGTGAAAGAAAAGGGTAGAAGTAAAGAGTCACTACTTGTGAAGTAGAGTGTTATGTGGTGTAATGCGAATGCAAAGTATATTGTGCATATGAGAACTAAGTATATGATATGAAAACTTCCATGAGAGATCTATGATGCAAATTTTGATGTAATATTAGAGCTATGGGTAAGTGCACCAAGTTGTGTTGCCAAAAAGGGGGTATAAGTGGACACCTTTTTTTTGAAATTGGCAATTTCTGAACTTCAACAAGAATTTGAAGATAGTTATGCTCAAAATTTTAAGATATGATAAAAACAAAAGTAGTAGTCTTTTGAATCTAGTTTCTAAACTACTATTTTTTTTTTCAAAATGGTTTATTTTAGGTCCTCAAAAAAGGGGGCCACAGAAAGTGGTACTGTTTATTACAAAAAAAATAACACAATACAAAGTGTGGCACCCCTAAAATTTTAACTTTTTTTTTTGAAATTCTTTAATCGCTCTGGTCAAAAGTTACCTGACACTATGTAGTTTATCCCAGATTTTTTAGATAATTTTATAATGTGTTTTTTTTAATGAAAATTTTAATTAGACACATCCCAAAAATGTGAAATATCTGTGTGCTCCCCTAGAAATGATTGAAAACTAATCTAAAATCAAAACTTCTTTTTTCCAAAGTGTGTAGAATGAAGTCTAGTTTCTAAAAAACTAAATTGTTACAAAATTTGATGAACAAACTAAAATCTACATCCCAATTAGTATTGTAGGACTAGAAAATGAGTAAATTTGCATAATAAAAGCAACCACAAACTTTCAAAGAAATGCAAACCAATCTAATCTACCATTGAATCCATTGAAACAAAAGTGCATGAATAAATATTAAAAAAAAATCATAATAGACACTTCTTTCACATGATGCTCCAATGTTATCCTTTCTTCTCCATAGAGTTGATGTTGATGTAGCTCCAATTGATTAGATACACCTACAATTGAATGTAATATAATGATATGATAGCAAGAATACTTGGATTGTGGTTAGCCAAAACAAGTGCATAATGGCTCAATTTATAGGATTTTGAAGCCAAATGCAAGAAATGGAAAGAAAGAATGGAAAAGAGAAAGATGTCATATTATGTGTGAATTTTGGAAATTGCTATGAAAAAGAGGTGAAATTGGAAAATTATGACACAATATGACAAATTTATGACGATGTGAAAGAATTATGTATAGAAATGTGTAGAAAAAAAATGGAAGAAGAAAGTGTAACAAAAATGCATAGAAAGATGTAAGATGTATAAGCTAAAAATTAGGAATGTGTAAGAGTAGGAAATTTTGAATTTTAAAAACTCATAATTCCCTCTAAAGTGGAAATTATAAATTATAGAATTGGAAATAGAAAATGGAAAATGAGAAATGAGAAATTAGAATTAGAATTTAGAAAATTAGGAATTCCCATAATTCATGAAAATGACATCAATTAATTAATAAAGATTAATTAATTGATAATGTTTAGTAAAGAGGAATAATTAATAAGAGGGGATGAAATTAAATGATCAAGACATAGGAATACACTATGGATTATCTAATCCTATACGAGAAATTAACAAATTGATTGGCCAAGATGATGAAATAAATGCAAGATAATCCCAGTGAAGGATCATGGTGAAAATACAAATCAAATGTGATGATATAAAGAAATGATCGAATGAAATAACCGACTAGATGAATGACAGGAAATGGTGACTTGTCAAAGACACATGACAAGGGTTGATGACATATGGCATTTAATGAACATTGCAAACGCTACAAGATTGATTGAAATTGATTGGTAGGGATTAATCACAATAACATCAACATACATAGTCAATGCATCAAATTAAATGAATAAAGACATGATTGGACATTGAAGGACTCAACAATGTCGATGATCAAATTGATGAATAATGATGATATGCCAAGGACAAATGACATATATTAATGAATGTTGATAAGGCACTAAAGGACGTAACAATGCCTAAAGGATCAATGATGACAAGATGATATTGAAATGGTTTTTGAATTGATTCTGAGATGATTTGCATTTTGATTGAATGATGATCAAGTTGGCCAAAAGATCAAAGTTAGTGAAATGATAAAATGGGACAAGTTATGATGTGAAGGTGTTAAAAGAGTAGGCATGAACCATTTTTGAGAGTCTACATTTTGCCCCTCTTTGATACAATGCGATTATGAGCGTTGTGTCAAAGAATAATAATGAAAATGATCAATGCCCTAGTGTAATTAAAAGAAGGATTTAGGGTGCCCCTCGGAAAATTGGGGAAGAAATTGACTCGAGGATAATTTTTTGAAAAGAAATGATGATGAAGAAAAAGAGATTAATGAAGGAAACATGAGTAGAAGAAGGAAATGAGACTAAGAAGAGTGATGAAGCTTTCTTTCATAGGTGCACCTTATGTCATAAGAGCTTTATTTTTATGTGGAAAATGAAATGCAACACATAATGACATGTGGAGCCAGAGTGAAAATGCAAGCCTTTTGCGTAAACGAACATAGTGTAGACAAAGAATGACCTTATCAATCATAAGGCATAGAGTTGCACCCCAGACTATCAAAGCACATTCGAAAAACAAAGACAAAAATGATCATGAACCATTTCGGCCACTTTCATAAATCAATTTATACAATTGAGTAGCATAGGAACATGATCAAAGCAAAAAATAAAACACTCACTAAACAACGTGAGCTAACAACCATTCTATTCTATTATTACTTGCTTTATTAAGTGTTGGTTGGGATTTCAAAGATTGATGTTTCATAGGTTGATTGTTGAAGGTTGGTTCTAACAGTTACGTGTGGACCTCATCAAAGCATGATTTCATTGAAGCACAAAATTTAAATTAGAGTCTGCATGTGCAAGTGTTTGGAAAAAGAAGTGATTATTTACATTGATTATGGAGAAGGTTTATTGCAAATTTTTAGGATTTATCTTTTTTTTGTTTGTTTCCAAAAATATTTGGTTTTTTTGTGTTGTAATTTTTTTCAGGACATTTTGCCATTTTTATGGTTTTTTTTTTCAAGTTCATATTTAATTTTTAGTGTTTTTTTAGGACATTTTATAATTTTTTTAGGACATTGTATGAATTTTTTTTTTAAAAGATTTTTGTAGGACATTTATAATTTTTTTTATTGAGTTTTTCAGGACATTTTATGACTTTTTTGGATTTTTTTCAGGATCATATTTGATTTTTTAAAATAGTTTTTCCAGGTCTTTAAGGTATTTATAGGATGTCAGCTCCAATCTGATAAGAATGATGAGTCCATCAGATTAACCATGGTCAGGAAGTTTGCCCCAATTCAAATTCAAATTTGTGGGATTCGTAGGTAAATGTCCCTAGATAAGACACAAACAATATACAGAGGCCAAGGACAAGGTATGTACATACTGGTGATGCATGAGAAAATAAAATTTGATATCAACCAGTTCATAGGCCATGATTGGGGGCTAAGAATGTCTCACAATGTAAACTATGTGATCAGGGAATGAGTGGGAAAACCAGATAGAATGCCAATAGATGGCAGAGCAATGACTTGCTACACGTGGCACCTATTTGCCAAGTTTTCTCCATGATACTTGTCCAAAGTGCTTTTTTGCAAAGTTTTCACATTTGGATGAAATTATTCTCTTCTTTCACTTTTTTCATGCCAAGACACCTATTTGCCAAGTTTTCATCAAGGCATTCATTTTTTCATGACTTGTTTTTCCAGGACTTTTTACTATTTTTTTGAAAATTTTCAGGACTTTTTTGCCATTTTAAAAATATTTTTTCAGGATTTTTTTTGAAAAACACATTATGTGTAAGACTTGCAGAGGTGTATGCTATTGATTGAAACTATCAGTGATTCACCCTCTCGTGTTGCAAATTGATAGACTCTAGACCCAAATGTGGTAGTGACAATGTAGGGTCATTTCCAATTTGGTTCAAACTTTCCTAGTTTTTCTTTGTGCTATTGAGTTTTATAATTCATTTTCAAAACTAGGTCACCGATCTCAAAATGTCGACCTTGAACTTTTTTGTTATAGCTTCTTTTGAGTCAATTTTGATAAGCTTGCAAGTGTACTAAGGCAACCCTTCTTCACTCATCTAGCATTTCAAGTTCATGTAGTCTAGATACCCTATAGTCTTCATCATCAATGATGTCATGTAGTGATGGGATTTCAACTTCAATTGGAAGAATGGCCTCAGTACCATATACTAGAGAGTATGATGTTGTACCAGTGGGAACACAGACACTTGTTCAATAGGCCCAAAGGGTTGGAGTCAATTATAAGTGCCAATCTTGCCTAGAGTCATTGATAGTCTTTTGAAGTAATTTGACTATAGTCTTGTTCAATGCTTCTGCCTAACCATTACCTTGTGGATGGTAAATGCTAGAAAATCCATGGTAGATTTTGTACTTATCACAAAGCTTATCAACTTCCTTATTCTAGAATGGACTACCATAGTTAGTAACAATGGCTAGAGGGACTCCATAATGACATATAATTTAATTGAGAATAAATTTTGAAATTTTCTTACCAATAGTATAAGTCATAGGGACAACTTCAAGCCACTTGGTAAAATATTCAGTTGCAGTAAGAATATACTTATGGCCATTAGATGAAGGAGGGGTAATCAACCCTATAAGATCAAATGTCCACTAAGAGAAGGTCCATGGAGAAGTAAATGGTTGAAGCTCTTGAGCTAGTGCATGAATTAGATTAATATGTATCTGGCACTTACGACATGTCTTTGCAAAATTATGAGCATCTTGTTCCATAGTGGGCAAATAGTATCCAGCTCTAACTAACTTCTTAGCTAGACTCAAACCATTGAAATGGCCTCCACATATACCTTTGTGTACCTCATGTAAGTCAGTTTTAGCTTCTTGTGAATCAAAGCATCTTAGGAGATTTTGGTCAAAGGATCTCTTATAATGGGTGTCACCAATGATGATGTATCTAGTGGCTTGTTAGATAAAGGCTCTACGTTCATTTTTGGATAGACTAGGTGGTAGGATTTGGGCATGTAAGTAGTCATAGATGTCTTGGTACCATGGAGAATTGGGACCAACAATTTCAATCACAAACTTTGATTGAGAGAGCTCGAATGCAAGGGGACAAAATTTCCTCTACTAAGAACTCACAACGTTCAATGTTATGTGGCATATCGATCATCGAAGCAATTGTGTCCATAGCATCAACTTGCTTATTATGTAGCCTTGGAAGCTAACGAAAAGTGATTGTGACAAATTTAGACTTTAAGAAATCTGTCATTTTCTTGTATGGTAGTAATTTCCCATATTTAGTTTCATAGTCATCATTAACTTGTCGGATGACTAACTGGGAATCACCATTTTAAAAATGTTATATGTTCCATTGGATAGCTAACTTCAATCCTATTATAAGAGCCTCATATTTTGCTACGTTTTTTGTACAATCAAATGTTATTCAATATGATTTAGGAATCGAAGCCCCTTGAGGTGTAATACACATGATACCAAATCTTGAACCATTTTTTGTGTGTGAACCATAAAAGTATAGTTTCCACTCATTGGCTAATTCCATGTTAAATATGGCTTCATTAGGAAGTTCTGTTAACATAGGATGATCTGTTGGTACTAGGGCTTCTGATAATTGATCAACTATTACTTACCCTTTGGTTACTTTTCTATTTACATACTCACTATCAAATTTAGTAAGGATCATAACCCATTTGGCTAAGCACCTCGCGAGAGTAGCTTTTCTTAGCAGATATTTCAATGGGTCAATTCTAGACATGAGCAGTGTTCTTTGATGGAGCATGTAATGTATTAGTTTTTGAGCTACAAAGACCACAACGAGGCATGCTCTCTCAATTAAAGAATACTTTAGTTCATAGCCCACAGTGTTCTACTAATATAATAGATGGATCTCTCTCTTCCTTGTTCATCATTCTATGCTAAGAGAGCTCCTAGTGTAGTTTTAGTAGCTGATATATATAAGATGAAGGGCTTCCCTGGAATAGGAGTCATCAAGACAGCTAGATTCAATAGATATTCTTTGAGTAGTTTAAAGGATTCCTTGCACTAGCAAGTCTATTGCAAGGTTAGTCCTTTATGTAGAAGATGTTGGAAGGAGTGGAATTTATCTACTAGTTGCGCAATGAATCTTTGAATAAGCTTGCAAAGTATTGCTTCCACTTTCTCAGGATCAACCTTGATGCCTTGTTGAGAAACAATGTATCCTAGGAGTTTTCTTGATAGAACTCCAAAAACACACTTCTTTGGATTAAGTCTGAGCTTATAACTTTCCATTCTGGTGAAAATTTTGTCTAGTATACCCAAGTGATCTCTTCTTTTGGTTGATTTACATAGTATATCATCCACATAATCTTCCATTAGCATATGCATGTAGTCATGGAAGATAGTAGTCATATCTCTTTGGTATGTTTCTCTAGCATTCTTAAGTCCAAAAGGCATTATGTTCCAATAGTAAGTTCCCCAAGGGCATGTAAAAGTTTTCTTGTGTTGATTCTCAAGGGCTATCCTGATTTGATTATATCCTAAGAAGCCATCCATCAAGGATAACATCTCATAGCCAACTGTCATGTCTATGATGATATCTATGTTGGGCAATGGAAAATCATCTTTAGGGCATGCTTTATTGAGGTCTCAAAAGTATATACATATCCTGATGCCCCCAGAGTGTTTACTTATAGGTACCAAATTTGAAATCCATTCAGCATAGTCAATAGATCTTATAAACCCTGCATCTGAGAGTTTCTTTAATTCTTCTTTGACAAGGAGAGCTACTTGTGGATGTATTTTTCTCAACTTTTGTTTTACTCGTTTAGCCCCTGGTTTTAATGGAAAGTGGTGAAGAACGAAGTTTGGATCTTATCCTGGCATATCTGCATAAGACCAGGAAAAGTTGATCTATCTCACTAGAAAGAATCTAACAAAAACATCCCTTTCTTCTTGTGATAATGAGGCTGCAAAATGTATGATCTTAGGATTGTTGGGTGTTCCCAAATTGATTTCTTCTAGCATTTCAATTAGCAAGGAAGACTTCTCATTGAATGGGAGTATGTCCAATCTTCCATCTTTGAGTGCCTCAAAGAGGTTTTCATCCTTAGATATGTCCTTTATTTTTACTTTTTCATAGGCTAATGGTGCCTTTCAGTTTTCACCAAGAGATCTTTTCTTTTGATTTTTTTGATTTTTGTTTTATTCACATTTTTGCAACTAGAAGATGGAGTTGAGTCCCCAAAATATATCAAAGTGTTTAGTTCATAATAAAATCCTTCTTTATGGTCACCATGCAGTATGCCTTTATAGAGCTCAAAGAATTTTGTAATAGCTTCATCATTTTCAAATTGATCAAAGCTTGGTGGTCCTCGTTGATCCCAATCTATTAGCTCAAGGTAAACTAAATGGATGCCATCATCAGTGTTGAAAAAGATTTGGTCAAAGGTAAATATATGGACATTAGGTTCATCAATATCAATGGCTCTATGTTTAGAGGAATGGTGGCTTGGGTCCCAATGTATGTTAATCAAAGATTCAAGACGAGTTTGGAAAATAGGTGAAGTTTCACTAACATGTTTATCCTCCACTAGTGGATTATTAGAATCATCAAAGATATGGTCAACTGCATAGGAACTATCAAGATCATTGGCTTTTAGCTGGATGTCCTCAACTGCCTTTTTATCATTGGAAACATTCACATTCTTACATGAGGGTACCTTAGTAATGAGAGGACCTATTTGCAATGGTTTAAATCTGAAACCCAAACTAGGACCTTTTTGTCTTGTGGTAGCAATGCTTTCAATTATTCCTTGTTTTTGGGGTCCAAGACTATTATGTCCATCATAACCTTTTTTTTGCATGATGGTAAACCTAGGTCCATATTTGTCAAGAGATATTGGAGTATTTTCTTGTCCTTCTTTATCTTTGTCAACCCATGAGGATGTATTCTTATAAACATTTTCTTGAAGCAATCCACCTCCACTGGTGAATGTTATCAAGGGGCTTTTTGGTATCTAGATCTTGAATTGTTTTGTTGGTAGTAGTTGTGGTTTACCATAAGACTTGGGAGAAAGTGGCAACTTCCCAATGTGAAATGCTTGAGACAGAGTATTCTCCACAACTTTTATCTTCAATATTTAGCTTTTCTTTGGTGGCAATAGTAAGTTTTTTAGGATCCACATACCTAGAGGAAAAAGTGGAGTTTTCTTCATTTTACTAGAACTTGTTGTGTAGGGGTTCCTCTTAAATTAGCACAAAATTGAAAAGGATCTGGATCACCAGGGATAGTAATCACCATGTCATTAAAGGATAACTTGAGACATTGTTGATATGTGGATGAAACTACTTTCATAGCATGGATCCAAGCGTGTCCCAATATCATATTACAATTCATTTCAATATCTAAAACTTGGAATAATGTATTCTCTATAATAGGACCAGCTCTGATAGGTAATATTATGACCCCCTTAGAGAAATTTTCACCATCATCATATGCCTTTATTGTGATCCTACAGAGGCATCAATGTCATCTTCAGAGTAGCCAAGACCTTTAATAACTTGTATGGTACAAATATTAAGTCCTGCTTCACCATCTATCAAGACTCATCTGACCTTAGCATTATGGACAAAGACTTTGAGATAAAGAGGATCATTGTGGTTAAGTCTATTTCCGGAAACATCACGAGGTGAAAAAATGACATGCTATGATGCTGACAAGTGCTTTATCATGGCCTGAAACTAACAACATCAATGTTATTGGGAACTATAGACTCTTTCAATGCTTGACCAAGGATTTTTTGGTGTTGAGGGAATGAGCGTAGTAAATCAAGAATAGATGTTTGTGCGGGGGTCTTTCCAAGTTGGTTGACAAGGTTATAATTAGAAGTAGCTAGAGGTCTAGAGGATTTTGCAGGTCTAAGAGGAGCTGAAGTTCTAGAAGGGGCTCCTGGTAAGGTAAGTTTTGTACAATAGGTAGTAACAACACATCGAGGATCTTGGTTCTTGATGGTAAATGTGGACACATGTGTATCAATCTCCTCAAAATAGTTTATAGTATGGTCATATTCAGTGCGGGTGTAGTTAACATTGGATTTAGCATTTGAATTTGAACTAGAGGCTTTTTCTTTATCATGGTCCACCAAAGGATTTTTGAAAATGGTGTGATCAGTATTGAAGGATAATAATGATGATGGATCCACCTCAACCAATCCTTGGTCTATTAAGTCTTAAACTGCATGTTTAAGTTGAAAAGAAGAAGTTGTCTTATGTCCTTTTGTTCGATGGTAATCACAGAATTTCTTGTCATCCCACCATGAAGGTTTAACATTTGGTTCATCTTTGACTACTGGTAGTTGTAGAAAATTATTTTGGATCAATTGTTGTAGGAAAACATCAAGTGGTAACCCCAAGGGTGTAAATTTCTAATCCTTATTTCTAGGAGGTTGTTTGAATCAATTCTAAGCTGAAGTATCAAATATTTGTGTTTGAGGTGTTGTATGAGGTGTGGTTTATGTGTTTTTTGTACCAGGACCCTTGATAGTGAACTTGGGTTGCGTAGTGCTAATCATTCAAGCATCAACAATACCATCATTTGTGACATTCTTGTTTTGAGAAAAGAATTTTGGTCTATCAGTGTTTGTGCTTGTCTTGTTTGTATCCTTATTGATCTTTAGGATTCCCTTATGAATAAGGGCATCTTCAATGCTAACCCCTTTTTTCATTAACTTGGCAATGGTTCTAGGACAATTGATCTTAAGTTCATACATCAACTCACGAACTAGGTTCTCAATGCATAAGTACACTTATTGTTCTTCGGGATATATTTTGAGATTTAACAGGAAAGATTTCTCCAACATAGTAAGAATGTCATAAATGATTCTCTAGTCTTTTTCTTTGTTGCACATAGATCAGATAATGCCACTTCATTTGTTATGTTAAACAAAAAAATGGGATATAATTTTTTTTGCCAATTCATTCCAAGATTTGATGTTGCCAGATAGTTTAGAGTACCACTCAAGTGCTGGTCCACCAAGGCTTTGAGGAAATAATCTCATAAGATACATTTGTTCTTGACCTATTTTTGTACAAGAGGCACAAAACTCTCTAATGTGGTCAAGTGGATTTCCCTTGCCTCAGTATTTATCAAATCTTGGTGTCTCAAAGTGTTTTGGAAAAGGAGGCATGTATAGATTTTTATCAAATGGATTATGACACAAATCTTGTTTAGTGTATAAAACTTTCTTACGTTGAAATTCCAATGCCTTAACTTGCTTAATCAATTGTTTAAGCTTTTGGACCCTCTCGTCATTAGGTGTAGAATCAAAAGTAGTTATTTTCCACTTTTGCTTCCGGGTTGACCTTTTACTTTGATGAGAGTCATGCTGGTTATGCTCTGATGCACCTGAATTTGAAGTATATGGGGATGCATCACTAGGTGGCGGCAGTATGTTAGCATTATGGATATGAAATGGTTTTTTTTGTGGTTGTGTCATTTGTTGTACATGTTGCTAAAGTACCTCCAATTATTTTTGGGTCTCTGGAAATGTATTATATTTTTGTTGTGGAGGTAATTGTTAAAACTATTGTGACACATATTGTTGTTATTGTAGAAACTATTGTTGGTATTCTTGTTGCTTTTTCAATTGTTGTTGCCATGCCATGTATCTTTGTAATTGTTCATTGTGTGTTTGCAATTGTTGGTCATGAATTTATTTTTGTTTTTGCATTTGTTGCTGGTACATGACATGTATGTCATGTGGGTTTTGATCGTGTTGTGTAATAGGAGGATTGGATGCTTGACTCACATATTGGTGTTATTTTCTCTCTTGTTGCTTTGGTTGATGACTATGTCCTGAAGGTGCAAATAGCATCTTAAGATCTTGAACCTTATACTTTTGAGGCTCTGAGGTGTTTACTTGGGACATCATATTCACTTGGTTTTGTTACAATTGTTTTTTTTTTAGGTTGTATGTTCTTTGGTGGAACTAGCATAATGCCAATGAGACTCTTCTATTTCAATTCAACAGGTGCACTTGCAACAATAGTTGTGGTTACATGGGATGCCTCCATAGTCGACCCCATATTATTTGACATTGTCATAGTTGGTAATGTTAAAAGCAAAGAAGCATTTTGTTGAATATTCCAAAAAGGTATGTTATGCATTCCCATTGTATAAGTATTCTTAGGTATCTCTTGTTGATGAATCATTCGATTAAGGTCAACCTTTAAAGTTCTCCTAGGATACCTTTGTGGGACATTGTTGAGATTACTTTCTTCTTGAAGTGTGGGAGGTACATCAAAAAGGGGATTTTTATTGATTTGTCCAAAGGTATTTCTTGGTGGAACCTCAATGGTTAATTCTTTTTGAGGTCTTTTAGACGTTACCTTTGTAGTTGATGGATCCAAAAGTTGTTTCCCTTTATCTAAGTCTAAGTTAATCATAAGTGGAAGTTCTTCCAATATTAGATTGTCTTGATTCTTAGAATTATGCTCCTCTAATGTAGGATTAAATTTTAATACTTCTTGAGTTGTAATGTGTTTGATGTTCTTTTGAAAAGATTTGTCTTGAAATGCTTTGTCCATTTGTTCAATAAGTTTTCCAAACTCATCATCAGAAGAGTCATCATATATGTTTTATGTAGGTTGTAAAGTGTTTGAAGTTTCCATTTGGGGGTTTGAAGAATGAAAGGTACTTGTGTTAGGTTTTTCAAACTCAAGGGAACCACTTTGTTCATCTTGGAGTGTTGTAGGTACACTTTCATATCCTAGTGGCATAGGTAAAAATATAGGTGCAAAGTCTGGTGGGAGTAATTGGACTTGTCCATATGAAGGTGAAGCATTAGGTGGAAAACCTAAGTTATACATGTCATTTGCAAAGGATGAAGTGTCTGCTAAACTTCTCACAAAGGTAGGTTGTTGAAATTCTTGGGTGTAATCCATTGGAGGATACATGCTTATAGGATCGACTTATTGAGGTTGTTGTGTTTTCTTTTGTCTTGTCATAGGAGGTTGTTGTGTTTTTGTTTGAGATGTGGACATAAGTTGATATTTACTTTGTGGTTCTTTGGATAATTGAGCCCTTGCAAAAACTAGCATGATATCCTAGTATGCACCTAAGTGAGAGAAATGTATGCAAACTAAGGTATGCAAGATTTTTTTTTGTTTTTGTTTTTGTTTTTTTTTCTTTTTTCTTTTTTGGGATATAAGGTATGAAAATGCACCTAAGGTATGGTTATGCAAAGGTTGAAAATGCAAATGTTGTTTGAGTTTTTACTAAGGGATGTAAATGTAATCTAAGACATGGTAAGGTTTAAATGCATCAAATGTTTGTTGAACTCGAACTAAGGTATGAAATGCAAATATATAGTTTTTGGATTTTTGGAATTTTTGAAATGCAAACTAGGGATATGTATGCACAATTTTGTTTTTTTGTTGGATTTTTTGAAGGATAATTAAAATTATATGAAAACTAAGAGGGTACAAACCAATGCTTATGCAACTAAGGGCTAAAATGATAATGAAGTTTGTATGAAACTAAAATGAGGGATCAAAATGAGGTTTATGCAACCATGGTTATGTAAAATGAGGATGAGGAAGATAAGGATATGCAAACTAAAGTTTGGAAAGAATATGAGTTTTATGCAAAGTGCAAACTAAGGTTATGAAAAATGCAACTAAGGATATGCAAAGGTTTTGAATTTTGAA
This sequence comes from Cupressus sempervirens, assembly GCA_028749045.1. Lineage (NCBI taxonomy): Eukaryota > Viridiplantae > Streptophyta > Pinopsida > Cupressales > Cupressaceae > Cupressus > Cupressus sempervirens. The sequence continues at coordinate 469,931,073 of CM053786.1, forward strand.
GAAAAATATTTGGAAATTATTAATCAAAGAGTGTAACCTTATAAGGATGAGCAATGGATCTTGACCAAGAAAGAAAGACCAAAAGGACTAGATGAAAAAAAGGACCAAGTCAAATTCATCAAGACATAGACAAAATTTGACTCAAAAGACACATGGTAAAAGACAAATGACAAAGACCAAGATCAAGATTCTTTACTCATCCATACAAGGAAAAGCTCTAAGACCCATATTTTGTTTAGATTTTTCTACCAAATTCAAAGGTCCTAGGTTCAAAATAAAGACTAAAGTGAAGATTATGAGAGCTATGCAAGGACCTAGGTGCTAAATACAAGGTATGAGAGGATCAAAATGAGGACTAAGGACTAAGAGATGAAAAATGGAGGTGCAAGATAAACCATACAAGATAGCTTAAGTGTAATAGAATGATGATTATGCAAGATGAAAATGAGTCTTAAGGGTCATGCCAATGAACACTAAGGCTACAAATTTCCATGTCTGCAATTGTTTCAAATGTCAACAAGTGTTTATTCATAGGAATGTTTCAAAGGTCACAATTTTTTTTTGAGAGAGTGTACAAGTTGTTTTTGCAATTATCATTAGACAGAATGGTTGTTGTTAAAAATGAACAAATACACTACAACCTAGGCTAAAAGGATTGTATCCACTAAATTCTCACTTGAACCGAAGTTCAGTCATGCTTATCTAGAGTGGACAACCTAGAATCTTGGTAGCATAGGCTCCCCCTTATAGTGCACTCACTTCTCGGGCATACCAAGATCTGCTTCCCAAGAGGCATCACTTCCCAAGGGACTGTTGTCTCTACTAAGGACCGCAAAAGTGTGAGATTTCTTCACGAGCATGAGTGACCCCTTGCGCTAGTTGATAGAAATATTTTTGCCACTACAACAAAGGTTTTTAGTATGGGACACTCTGTTCAGTTGGTGGATGATAAACTCCTGTAGGATGTCTCCCAAACCTAAGAACCAGGGTACTAGAGGAGAGCTATCACCCATCCATACCGTCGATTGGGCATTACCCACAATCAAACCTTTATATAGTAGTTAGTGTGGAGACTTGGCTTTGGCCTATTACCACTCTGAAGTCATCCCCTAGCATACCCAATATCTGATATCTTGGTCCAAGGCAGGCTTCTCTAAAAGAATTATATAGATTTCTATTACACCCAAGATCCATGAAGGTGAGGGGAGAGGATACATCTATATAATACTTTGGGATTTTAGACACTTTGGACACACGAAACATAATAGAAAATGTTCAATTTAGAGCACCAAAACCAGGCATTTGCTAATGTACTAAAAACTACACACAATGTTTTGACAAACACACAAGGTCTTCATCATACATCTTGCATCAAATGCATTAGTATTTTTAAGTATTTGTCTTCGTCAAATGAAAAATGGACATCTCCTCCTTCCTACATAAAAAATAAATAAACAAAAATTAGTCTCTAAATTTTTTTAAAAAAAACAGTTTCTAAAAGGTAAATCAAATCTATTTTAACAAAACATAAAAACTAAAAGCCAAGTTAATCTTAATTCAAAAAAAAAAGCTAAGTTAACAAAATCTAAAAAAATAAAAATAAAAAATCTAACTAAAAACTAATCTAAAACTAACTTAAAACTAAAACTAACCAAAACAAAACCACTTTTTAATAAAAAAATGCAGCCCTTGTGAAGTGTATTTATAAAATAGAAACTAATGTCTATGCCCAAATTTGTCAATGTTAAAGCTGTTTTAAAGTTAGTTTATGCAAAAGGGAGAACACGTGTTATTTCAAAAAAAGTGCAGATTTTTACAAACTTCAAAGAATTTATTGCTAGATAAATGCACAATGCCAAGATTTGAGTTAAAGTAGAACAAATTGGTTTATGTAGATGTAAATGAATGGTGTCCAACACATATTCAATGCCTATATAATGGCTATAAATGATTCATTTTTTTTGTGGCTGCATTTAAATTGTTCTCATCAAATTTTAAATCATTTTTTTTCCAGCAAACATTAACTCTATATGTGCAGATTTGTCATTGCATTTAGTAGATTTAAAATTATTTTCAGCATGCACCATGACTTAAAACATTTTCCGTTTGAAAATAAGTGGAACAAGAAGCTTGCAAAATCTGAATTAAAACAGTATTGATTCACTATTGAAATCATATTATTAATCCTCCAACGAATGAATACAATCTTTTAAGCTTCCAAACTTGCAAACATTCACAAAACCACATTAGTAATAGCATGATTCACATCAGGTTCAACAAATGTAAGACTAGAAAATGAGTAAATTTGCATAATGAAAGCAACCACAAACTTTCAAAGAAATGCAAACCAATCTAATCTACTATTGAAGCCATTGAAACGAAAGTGCATAAATAAACATATAAAAAACTCATAATAGACACTTCCTTCACATGATGCTCTAATGTTATCCTTTCTTCTCCATAGAGTTGATGTTGATGTAGCTCTAATTGACAAGATACACCTACAATTGAAAGCAAGATAATGATATGATAGCAAGATGATATGATAGCAAGAATACTTGGATTGTGGTTAGCCAAAACAAGTGCATAATGGTTCAATTTATAGGATTTTGAAGTCAAATGTAAGAAATGGAAAGATAGAACGGAAAAGAGAAAGATGCCACAATTATGTGTGAATTTTAGAAATTGCTATGAAAAAGAGGTGAAATTGGAAAATTATTACACAATATAACAAATTATGACAGTGTGAAAGAATTATGCATAGAAATGTGTAGAAAAAAAATGGAAGAAGAAAGTGCAAGAAAAATGCATAAAAGATGTAAGATGTATAAGATAAAAATTAGGAATGTGTAAGAGTGGGAAATTTTGAATTTTAAAAACTCATAATTCCCTCTAAAGTGGAAATTATAAATTATAGAATTGGAAATAGAAAATGGAAAATGAGAAATAAGAAACTAGAATTATAATTTAGGAAATTAGGAATTCCCATAATTCATGAAAATGGAATCAATTAATTAATAAAGATTAATTAATTGATAACAGTTAGTAAATAGTAATAATTAATAAGAGGGGATAAAATTAAATGATCAAGGCATAGGAATAGACTATAGATTATCTAATCCTATACAAGAAATTAACAAATTGATTGGCCAAGATGATGAAATAAATGCAAGATAATCCCTAAAAATACAAATCAAATGTGATGATATAAAGAAATGATCAAATGAAATAACCGACTACATGAATGATAGGAAATGGTGACTTGTCAAGGACGTGTGACAAGGGTTGATGACATATGACATTTAATGAACATTGTAAATGCCACAAGATTGATTGAAATTGATTGATAGGGATTAATCACAATAACATCAACAAACGCAGTCAATGCTATCAAATTAATTGAATAAAGACATGATTGGACATTAAAGGACTCAACAATGTCAAGGGTCAAATTGATGAATACTAATGATATGCCAAGGACACATGGCATATATCAATGAATGTTGATAAGGCACTAAAGGATGTAACAATGTGTAAAGGATTGATGATGATGAGATGATATTGAAATGGTTTTTGAATTGATTCTAAGATGATTTACATTTTGATTGAATGATGATCAAGTTGGCCAAAAGATTAAAGTTAGTGAAATGATAAAATGGGACAAGTTATGATGCGAAGGTGATAAAAGAGTAGGCATGAATCATTTTTGAGCATCTACAAGTACATGTTGGTTTTTGACAAAAAATGGACATACATTCAAAAGAAATTATAGATGAAAGGCTTGAAATAGTTCAAATAAAAAATAAATTATATGGTTATATAGCTAACATAGAGACCTAAAATGTCATGTAACCTAATTTTATCAATGCTCAACCACGAGGAAACTTGAAGGAGAGAACACAAGAAAAATCAATCATTTTTTGTATGTTTACAACAAAACACGTCTCAGACCAGTTTACAGACTCCAAACCTTTAGGTTGGATCCCCAAGGAAAAACTAAGCCTTAGGCTTGGTAGAATGCAAAGCTTTGAATAGCGCATGCATGCTATAGCGTGCATGCACTATTTAAAGCTTTTTAAATTTGAGTCTTAGTAGTGTGTGCACACTTTAGTGTGCATGCACTTTTGAGACCTAAATAGTCCATAGAGAGAGGAGAGAGAGAGAGAGAAAGGAGAGGGGGGATGGGTGTGTGTGAGAGAGAGAGAAAGTAGGGGATGGGAGAGGAAGGAAGTGAGAGAGAGTAGGGGTGGCAGAGAGAGAGTATGAGATAGAAGACAGAGGAAGTGTGAGAGAGAGTAGGGGTGACAGAGAGATAGTACAGGATGGGAGAGAGAGATTGAGAGTAGGGGATGGGAGAGAGAGGAAGTGTGTGAGAGATTAAGGGGTGGCAGAGAGAGAGTATGGGATGGGAGACATATTGAGAGTAGGGGATGGCAGAGAGAGAGTAGGCAATGGGAGAGGGAGCAAGAGAGGGAGAGAGAGAAGGATGGGAGTGTGTGTGTGAGAGAGAGAAAGTAGGACATGGGAGAGAGTGTGAGAGTGTGAGAGAGAGTAGGGGTGGCAGAGAGAGAAAGTAGGGGATGGGAGAGGGGAGAAAGAGAATAGGGGATGGGAGAGAGGAAGTGTGTGAGAGAGAGTAGGGGTTGTAGAGAGAGAGTACAGGATGGGAGAGATAGATTGAGGGTAGTGGATGGCGGAGAGAGAATAGGTGGTGGGAGAGGGAGTGGGAGAGGGAGAGTGAGAGAGAGGACGATGAGAGTGTGAGAGAGAGAGAGAATAGGGGATGGGAGAGGGGAGAGAGAGGGGGGATGGGAGTGTGTGTGTCAAAGAGAGAGTAGCGGATGGGAGAGGGGAGAGAGAGTAGGAGAGGGAGAGAGAGGGGATATGGGAGTGTGTGTAAGAGAGTAGGGCATGAGAGAGAGTGTGAAAGAGAATAGGGATGGTAGAGAGAGTAGGGGATGGAAGAGAGAGAATAGGTGTTGGGAGAGGGAGTGGGAGAGGGAGAGAGGGGGGATGGGAGTGTGTGTTTGTGAAAGAGAAAGAGAGAGTAGGGGATGGGAGAGATGTGAGAGAGTAGAGGATGGGAGAGAGAGTGAGAGAGAGTAGGTGGTGGGAGAGGGAGTGGGAGAGGGGGAGAGAGAGGGGGGATGGGAGTGTGTGTAAGAGAGAGAGTAGGGGATGGGAGAGAGAGAGTACAGTATGGGCAAGAGAGAGTGAGAGTAGAGGATGGGAGAGAGTGTGATAATGAGAGAGAGAGTAGGGGGTGGTAGAGAGAGAGTGAGAGTAGGGGATGGGAGAGAGAGTGAGAGTAGGAGATGGGAGAGAGAGAGAGAGACAATAGGCGGTGGGAGAGGGAGTGGGAAAGGGAGAGAGAGAGGGGGGGTGGGAGTGTGTGTGAGATATCTAGAGAATAGGGGATGGGAGAGGAGAGAGATAGAGGGGGGATGGGAGTGTGTGGGTGTGTGAAAGGGAGAGAGTAGGGGATGGGAGAGGAGAGAGAGAGTATCTTGAGAGAGAGATTAGGCAGTGGCATAGGGAGTGGGAGAGGGAGAGAGAGGGGGGATGGGAATGTGTGAGAGAGTAGGGGATAAGAGAGAGAGAGTGAGAGAGCAGGAGTGACAAAGAGAGTACAAGATGGGAGAGAGAGAGTGAGAGTAGGGGATGGGAGAGAAAATGAGAGAGAGTATGGGATGGGAGAGAGAGTGAAAGAGAGAGAGATAGAAGGCAGTGGGAGAGGGAGTGGGAGAGGGAGAGAGAGAGGGGGATGAGAGTGTGTGTGAGAGATCTAGAGAGTAGGGGATGGGAGAGGAAAGAAAGAGGGGGATGAGAGAGTGTGTGTGTGTGTGTGAAAGAGAGAGAGTAGGGGATGGGAGAGGAGAGAGAGTAGCCAGAGAGAGAGAGAGAGAGAGAGTAGCGAATGAGAGAGAGAGTAGGTGTTAGGATTAAACCATGGATTACAACCTGATTACAATCTGTAATCCTTTACAACTCAATATTGCCGCAAGAACCAATTTTGCATCACAACTTATGAAACAATCCCTAACCCTAAGCCCATTTATACAAGTATGTTAATCGCTTTAGTGTTATAATTAATAATTACATTTCAGCCCAAAATCCCAATAAAATAGGGCCCAAATTTTTTTTTATGAGGTGATGCCCCAAACCCCAAAGAATTTATGAAGTATGTACAATACTTTCCTGATTAGTCACCACAATCTAACAATCTCCCACTTGGGGACTGATTAGGCTCCACACTAAACAAAAATCTCCCACTTGGAGACTGATCCTATAGCAATACCGCTACCACATGGGGCTCCCACTAGATCAAACCACCCTGGACTCTACTATTCTTTTCTTCATGTTTAGTCTAGAAGATGAACAAGCTGAAGAGGAGTTCAAATTCTCCCTTATTATTACCTTTGACAACATATCTGCTGGATTATCATTTGTATGTATGTGTGTATATATATATGTATATGTATATGTATGTATGTACCCTTGTGATTGCTACATTTTCTTGTCATGCCCTTGTGATCTCTTTATATGTATGCATGTATGTATATATGTATATATGTATGTATGTATGTATGTATATAAATAAAGAGATCTTGTCATGATGGGGACACAACCCAAGAACAAAATGAACACAATAGAAAAGGGGGATTGTATTAACTAAAAAATAAGCTAGTACATTCAATACAGAGAAAATAAACTTCAAAACATGCCCTAAGGGCTTATAATAGCATAAATGTGGAGATAATTTCTCATTTCAGTACCTCCTCTCAAACTCCACTTCGAATTCCCTTTTACAATGTCAGGAATCTCCTTAAATAGACTCCGGAGGGTTAAGGACTAGGAATAAATTCTAGAAAGTGCTAGTAGGCATCCACCGACCAAATAGAAGGCTCCAGAAGCTACGTTAGAAGTTGGCACAAATCTAGAAGAATCCAAAAATGGTAACCAAACTTCTGAGAGGCATAACTTTTGAACCGTAGCTCCAATTGACGAACCGTTTACATTTTTGGAAAGCTCTCAAAGTGCTCTATAGCCCTATGGACCAGCTTCACTCATCCTCCATTTTTTGGCCCTTTTTGAGGTCATTTAATGCCCCTAACTTGACTTTGAAGCATTCTTAGGAGGTCTCCAAAACCTGAAAAACTGCAATAACTTTCAAACCGTGGGGCCTTTTACTAATTCTTTCTTTGGAATGTTCTAAATCACAATTACTTTCATCTGGCCAATTCACACCTTCTAGTTTACCAAAATGATGGCCCAATTACATGCTCCTATTTTTTTGGGATTTTCTAGCACACTAATAGTGGAATTGTGAGAGTTGGAACCTTTATTTGACCCAAATGGGTGTCCAAAAATGAAAACACATGAAACAAAAACTAAGTCTAAGTACATTTTTTTTGGGTGACACAAGATTGCCCTTATACCTCTGGATGCTCCTGCATCATGTCATAATAGAAAAACAATAAAACTCACTCAAAAGGTAGCATGACCATAAATACGATGTCAATGCCTATTGGTAAGTAGATTTCTCTCTCTCTTTTTTCTCATTTTTCATGTGTTTATTTCACTCGAACTATTAGCTCTTAGGGAGCATTTTCTGATATTGGATTCATTTTATGCAAGAGGTGATGAGGACATTCGTAGATGTACCCATGAGATGAATTTCTTGTGAGCAATGAAGATGGAATTCCTCTAAGAGTAGTAGGAGGTGATGAGGACATTTTAGGTACTTTAAAGATTGATCCTTTCTCAAAGATTTCAGATGTTGTGGGGGCAAATGAACTTCCACCTTCACGTGGTTGGTTTTGATTAGTAGAGAATATTAAATTATTCTCAAAACTAAGTGAAGTTCAACATTAACCTATGATTGTATGAAAAATAACTGTGTGAATCTCTTGGTTTTAGGCAATGCAAAAGGATGCCATAGTTCAATATGCAATTTCAATTCATATGCATACGACATCAAGCGGAGGTAAAAAACACAATAGGTTTGCATTTTTCTTAGAGGTCTTTAATTATTTATTTTAAGTTATATACCATCATAGACATTGTTCATTATGGTCTATAATTTTAAAAACTTAATAGACCTATTAAATAAATGTAATCATGTTGTGTTTTATCAGCTCTACTTGCTATCCATGCATTTGAATGCAACTATACATGCATTCTCGATTCATAGTGGCATAATCTTATTTTGGATGTGATGGAATCAATGCAAAAGGGCACCATAGTTCAATATGAAATTTCAATTCATATGCATACAACATTAGGTAAAGCTAAAAAAATCCAAAAAGCTTGCATTTTTGTTAGAGGTTTCCATAGAACTATTAAATAAATGTAAATGTTTTGGGTTATTTTAGCTCCTTTTATTGTCCATGATTATAGAATGAAATTGCATGTGCATTCTCAATTTAGAGTGGTAGAATCTTATTTTGGATGCGATGAAAAAGTGACATGCACCAGAAGATGGGAAAATGATGTCACTTTCGTAGGTCTAGAACCTTTTTTTGTACTTTAAACATTAATCCTTTCTTAAAGATTTTAGACGTTAATGGGAATTTTAGATGTTAAGGGTGCGGGGAGGTGGGGGGGAGGGGTGGGGCCAAATGAGCTTCCACCTTCAGGTGGTTGGCCCTAATTAGTAGAGAATATTAAACTATTCTTGATACCAAGTGAATCTCAATGTTAACCTATGATTGCATGACAACTATTCAACATTTGCTACAATTTTATTATTATTAATACAACACACCATCACAATTGCAATGACTAGCCATTGATCTCATAGTATTCCTATCACATGCCCATCTTAATTGTGACAAACATTTTTGATAGCTTACCCTAGGGCCCATAGCATTTCTGTCACACTAATGTCGCAATTGAGATGATGTCTTCAACAAGTTTTTGTTGCAATTGTGACTGTGAAAGGGAATGACTTGCAATATGTTAGTTCAATTTATGACACCTATGGTTATTGCAAGTATGAAGGTCACCCTTACCATCACAACATGCAACAATAATAAATGACACCTATTTGATGAAAGCCAAATTCCTCTTGATGTTGGTTGGGTGACAAGATGTTGTCAAAATTACAATGGCCTAGTATCATCGCAATTCAGGCCCAAATGTAGTAGTGTGTCTTTCTATAAATTAGAAATAAAGATGCATTGGTGTCATGATTAGGCATAATATAAGAAATCTGAGCATACAAATGTTTAAATATACCAATAATTTTAGTAACTTTATCTTTAACATTTTGCTTACGATTCATTAGATTAGTTAAAGAAATTTGTGGACCAATATTATTTTAAAACTCTTGAATGAAATCATTAGCAAGGGTTTATAAGGAATCAATAGAATAAGGAGGTAGAGAGAAATACCATTGCAAGGATCTATCCCTAAAAGTACATCGAAACAAATTAGCCATGAACCTCTAGTGATGTGAAAATGACTAAATATAGTATGGAAAATTTTAACATGAATTACGAGATCTCCCTTATAATTATAAGTCTCAAGATGAGGTAACTCTTGACATGTTGTGGCATAACAACACGAAGGACATCTAAGGAAAGGGGATTAGGAAAATCACATGTAAGAATATTGTACTTAGATTGAGTTAAGTGAGTTAGTTATTGTTGTAATTCTATGACTATTTGAACCAAAGTACTAATGGTGGAATAAGAAATATATGCTAGTAGGAATAGGTATGCTAGATGGATAATGAAATTTATAAGAAGAAGAAGGAATTTGTAAGGATGTTGGTGGAGGATTAGAAGGAATGGGTAAAGGGTTGGAAAAAGTAAAAGGAACCACCTTATATGAAGGTAATGAAGAAGGGATGGAAGTAGGAGGAACATGCATAGAAAGTGAAAGGCTAGGAAGACCAACCCTTAAAAGAGTGGACGCTTGTGTAGAAGTAATCATAAGAGATAGAATATATATAGGTATGGTAGAAAGAGTTGTAGAGATTGGGATAGAAGGTTCAATGGTTGTGGAAGAAGGAGGATATCCTAACTCTTGAGCACATTCTTTCAAAGAGTTGGCATGAGTATCAATAAGGTGAGATATACCACACAAGATAGAAATGTTATTATCATAATTCTTAACAATCTTCTTAAGAGATTCAATATTGGGATTCTGATTTTCTTGTGCAAGGCAACTTTTCAACTTATCAAATTCATGAGAAAGCTTTTCAACTTGCGTATGAGGAACTCTTAAAGCATCATCCTTATCATGGGATGAGTGAGAAGAGTTATGCTTTATTATAGGATCAAGGTCATGAGAAAAGATGTGAGTATCATCATGAGTCCTAAGAAGAAAAGGGGGAATCATGATCAAAGGATCACATGAGTCTATGACTTTGCCTAATGGGAATGCTATAGGTTGGACTTCGTATAATTAAGCTCATAAAAGGGGAGATCCAAAAAGAAAAATATAATGAGATATAACCATGCAAATACAATAAAGAGCATAAAACAACTAACTCTATGACTGAGAAGAGAAATAGGTTCACACAAAAAAGGAAAACAACTAAAAAAACAATCTAACTCCAAAAGGAAAGGGGCACAATTTGGGTTCACCAACATGTTTAGTGGAAAAGGGAGACTCTTTAATAGGGTTGTAGCTCTTCACTTATTTGAACCACTAAGCCATTCAAAAATGAATGTGAGAGAAAGAGGGAAATTTCCAAACATGATTCCACTTATATTCCAAGTTAGATAAGAAAGAACCCAAAGGAAGAAGGGTGACAACATTAAATTTGAATTATAAAGGGGAATGCAATACAAGGAAATATACTCTTTGGTCCTTAATGGGATGTTGTATATGTAAAATTGAACCTTTTCTTAAATAATATAAAACTAGATGTTATGTGTATATAATTAGCCTAGTTAAGATGTAAATCTAGGGTAAACATATTAAAGGAACCCTTTTCTATATCCAATTGTGGATTTTAGAATGAAACAACGAAAGAAACAAAGCCCAAAAATCACTTGACAAAAGGATAGAAAGGACTAGGTCAACCTATTGGAAGGATGTCTTGCAAAATGGTTGACATGGTTCAGTGAAACTATTATGAACTTCTATGAAAAGCTCCCATAGAGTATTTTACATATTTGTAATCTCTAACTAATGTATTGTTGTTACACATAGAAAACAAGTGTTTTCTGGTTGTGTTTTATGAGGCCTTGCCTTGGTCAATCCCTAGGATAAGGAATTAACTGCAAATGAGAAACATAAATGTAAATGACTGAAAAATAAGATATATATTAGGATTAACCTTGCTTGAAACCCTTGTTAATAAGGATTTTATATGTAATATATTGTAGATCTAGAATTAGGAATGTAGGGTATGTCCACAATTTGCAACATATCTACCATAATCCTTTCATGGTGCCATGGATGTAAGTTTGCACCAATGAAGAAGATGATGAGTGCTTCAATGTATATCTCTACCCTTGATGGACAACAATAAGCTATATCTTGAAGAGGAAATGGTCATGAAGGATCCTTTAATGGTAGATAGAAATGCCCTTTCTTGAATGCTTAAAAATACTTGATTGTCTTGAAATGTTTGAACTCCTCAAATGCAAAAGGCATAAATATTGACTTAAGAGGAAAAAATTAGATTACTTGAGTGTGTGATATGAAAATGAAGCCTCCAAGTCTCCTTATATATGAGTTTATGGGCAGAAAAATAATACTAGACAAGAGCAGAGAGTAATAAGACTAATTAAACCCTTTAGGCCTTTCGAGCCCTAATCCCCAAAATCCTTGGGAACTAGGTCAACCAAGTCAATCTAGTCTTATACTTGGTCGACTTGAGGTTGACCTAATCCAAAATAGGTTGACCTAAGTTGAACTAGTCTAAGAGGCTAGGTTTAGAGTGCCATAGAAAGAAGAGGTAGATTCCAGGAGATATATGGTGGAAAGTTGAAGAAGATATGATAAAAGGGGTGTCAACCACCGGTACATGCATAGTCCAAATAAGGCATTATGGAAATGGTGCTAAAAGGTGTTAAAAGGAAAGTGTATCCATTTGAAATGGTACACAAACTATTGGGTCTAGGAGGCTTTTTATTAATTTCTATTGAAATATATTGAGATCCAATGCAAGAGGAAAATCAACATCTGAACACCTATTGAAATGCTCTCCATAACAATATTCCATAGTGGCTTTAAAGCCATCCCATGGTAGGATGTTCCAAAACACATGTCTACCTAAACCAACCCACAATCAAGCTCTACTCTTTATGTCTCCAAAAATCCATCCAACAACATTTCAAAGGCATGTGAGACCTCTTTATCTAAACAAAGTGCTCACATATGCTTGATTGAAGGACTATTTCAATTTCCCTCACTTGAGCTCTCAAAATCTAGATAAAGTAGCTAAAGGAAACATATATGATTGACCTCACTAGTTTTGAATACAACCATTGACTACACTATGAATCATCCTTCTCATCCTAATAGCGAGCCCTTACCAATGGACCCAAACATTGCACTAGAGTTCTTTGCCTCATGTCATCCACTAAATAGCAATATAAATTATAGTAATAATTCCCGAAAACCTAATCTAATTCCCTCACCTTTGTCAAGCACCTAGTTATTTCATTACTCAATAGGGAGGTGAAGAGAATCTCACGTAGAAGTTTTTCCCGTTGTATAGAGGGAATCCTAGGAATACAATCTATACTCACTTGCAACCCAACTCTAATAACATATTAAAAAAGAAATTATGACATGATTATCTAAGTTGGTAAAATATTCTTTCATTTTAGATGGTGTTAGATATAGGCCCTTAAATTGTATGGAGGGTAGAATTTTAGCTTAGCAAAAAAGAAAAGGCATGAATCTAAAAACATACAACACAACAATAATGTGTTTCATATGATTAGATTTTTTTTGTTGAAAAGACAAGTTAGTTGTCTACTTAGGAAAATTAGAAATAAAGCGATCTTAAAGGATGAGCATCGTTAAAATTGAAATATGGAAATTTGGGCAAAATAAGGAAACATAAAGGATAGGAAATAATCCTTTTTTGTTTGTTTCACTCAATGCAATCTAAAACGTTTAAAATATAAATTTCATATTTTTCAATACATAATGATGCATCAAATGGACTCCACTATACTAAGTGGCCCAAGGGTCAATGTTAAATCTCACATATTCACCTCTTTGTGATAAGACCTATGTTGGTAGAAATGAAAAATGAAATATAAAACAACAAATTACAGTATGATGAAAACTACGATACAAAGTTGTAAATAAGAAATGACTATATACATGATAATTTATAAATAAAGTCTTTTTTTTTCTATAATTATGATAAATTATAAGTACAAGAAAATATTAGAACTTAAAAAAATTTTAAGTTAGTTTTTATTTGATAAATTATAAGTGTAGTATTTATTAATAAAATAATTTATATTATCAATAATTTACTCACACATTTATTAAAAAATACATCATATAAATGATCCCAAAATTTTAAATAAATTATTATCTTAAGAGTGACTTTCAATTTAAGCTAGATATCTGAAATTGATAGTTAATTAGAGATCAAACATTCACATTAGTTATGTTACATTAAAGAAGTTTGAGAAAGTTAATTAATTTATGAAGATAAGCATGAGCTTTGTTGATGTTATTGTAACATTAAAATTGGAAAATGCACAAATATATGGAAATTTTAACATAAATATTAACATTACTAATATTTCAATTTAAAAATGTAATCTAAATCTCACATTTCTGGTAATAGAGGGTAAGACCATCTAACATTGTAAGTCATTAATAATATGGGTGTAGTTCTTGCCCCTAGTTTATATTTTTTCTATTATTGTTGAACTCTTTTAGGCCAGTTTTATGCTTGATTATTAGTAGCATCATTTAGAGATTATCAGATATTGTTTCAGATTTAGTTGATATATGAAGATATTACTTGGTACTCTATACTTCATGTATACATGATGATTATTATAGTGATTTCAGTTATGATTGGTAAGATGGATCAATATATGTGTTTTCTTATGGATACTTACCGCATACTGCATGTGTATGGTGTGCGTGTATGTTTTCTTTATGTATGGCGTTTCTAATGTGGTTAAGGAAGGGAGTTGTAGTCACTTACTAGTCAAGATCTACACGATGCACCACTTCCTACCATTGCCTATTTAGCTTAGTATATATGTGTTTGTACATGCATGAATTTTATGCAGATTGTAGGTACCAAGTATCGACTTCCTTGAATTGCTAGGATGAGTGTACCCTATCACATTATCTTAGTGGTAAGAGAGAGGAGATAATTCTTAAGTCCGAATCCTAAACCTTTAAGCCATTTGTCCTAGAAAATTAGGACAAGTATCCAAGTTTTTTACCTTCCAAATGTGTTGAATGATGTTAGTTTGTGATTATAACCCTTTAGTTTGACCTTGTATGTGTTTTTCTATGATGGGTTTTTGTATTTCGTTTTATGAGTCTTTGGTGATTTTTCTATTAATTAAGTCAAATTAAATTATTAAATTAATGATTTAATTTAATGGAAAATTATTATGATATTTTAATATTTAATTCTATTTAATTAATTGGGAAATTAATTAAATAATAAGAATTAAATTTAAAGATAAAAGTTAAAAGTTTAATTTTAGAATGTGATAATATTAATTTAATTTAATAATAATATATTTAGAGTTTATTTTTAAATAAATAATAAATACTATTATTATTTAAGTTAATAAATATTTTATCAATTAAGTTTCAAAAATAAATTAAAGCATGAAAAGATATTAATTTATTAAAAGTTTCAAAATTGCATAATGCATGCATGAGATTAAAATTTAATAAATTAATTGAAAAGAGAAGTCAAGTGAAAATTAAATAAATTTATTTTATAATTCATTAAACGTGTATGAAAAAGATAAAGAAAAGATAATAAAGAGTTTAGTCTGGTGAGCAGAGAGTTCTCTTGGGTGATCACACAATTAGTGCTCCGATTTTAGGAGAGAACTCCTTATTTCCAATTGAGGGTTCATTTTTGAAGGACCACAAATTTTGGAGGAGCAAAAGGATTTCAAAAGAGATAAGATTTGGAGAGGAGAAATTTTTCTCACAATCTTCTTGGGCATAGTGATTAGCATCAGAGTCCAAGTAGATGCTTGTGATTATTTGCACAATTTATTATGCTTTTTTTTCCTTTTTTGTCTTCTTTGTGACTGTGGATTTATTATTTGTGTTTTACTATGATGAATATTTCAATCTTGTAATTTGAAATTTTTGATATGCATGTTGTCTTCATTTGGATATGAGAAGGTTAAACATTAGAGTAATCCTCCTTTCGTAGAATTAAAATTTGGAAAATTAAATTTGGGAGAGGTTTTGAAAGGAAATAAAATTTTTAATCAGAAATTTGAATGGTTAATCATATTTTTCCTATTAGACTAAGATTGCAAATGTTTATTAAAAAAATATATTGAAAATAATTTATATTAGAAGAGGATTGTTATTTAAAAACTTTATTTGAAAGAAATACTTTTTTTAAAGAAAAAAAGTAAAATAAAAATAAAAATAAAATATTATATATATATATATATGTATGTATATATATATATATATATATGTATGTATGTATGTATATATATATATGTATATATATATATGTATGTATATATATATATATATATGTATGTATATATATATATATATGTATGTATATATATATATATATATATATATGTATGTATATATGTATGTATGTATGTATGTATATATATATATATATATATATATATATATATATATATATATATATATGTATGTATGTATATATATATGTGTGTATATATATGTATATATATGTGTGTATATATATGTATGTATATATATGTATATATATGTATGTATATATATGTATATATATGTATATATATATATATATATATATATATATATATATATATATATATATATATATATATATATATATGTATGTATGTATGTATGTATGTATGTATGTATGTATGTATGTATGTATGTATGTATGTATGTATGTATGTATTATTACATTTAATAAAATGTAAATTGAAAATAATAAATATCCCCACCCTTGTCTGGATGGTTGCTTAAAGACAATGTATGCTAGGAGAGCAATGTACGACTGTCCTATGGACAGTTTGTTGATGCCTTGAGCAACACCCCATTAAACGTGGTTGTTAAAAAGAAAACAAGATGATACAACTTAGTTATTTAAAAATATAAAGTTACACCTTATTAGTTCCTGCCATAGCAGTAACTATTGTGGAGGCTTTTAGTTAAACAATGACTAATCAATTAGTAGATAGACCAATTACCATTCAGATTTCTTGACAGATCCATTTAATACTAATGTTCAATCAATCAAATTTTCTCATTATTTAATGGTAACAGTTCTTTAAAAAAAAAAATCAACAATGTTATTGGCTGATGATAGATTGATAGACAAAAAATATAACCTCTGAGGCTAGAGAAGGAACATACAATGAGAAGTTTGACAAGCCTTGTAGGTACAAAGCATTTAATTTTATTTGCAAGCCCGATAGAACACTTGGCATCTACAAAACATTTTTCCTTGCGTGTTTCTACATGGATGTGCTGGCATATTTTATAGTATTATTTCTTTTTTGAAGATTGAACATTAAATTAATGCTCTAGCAAGGAAATAGCTCAAAAGCAAGTGACATTTTGTAGCATGGCTTCATCTTAAAGTAGCAGATCGCATGGCTTTATCAACACCAAAACATTTTATTCAATCTACAAGTCTATCAACATCTCCAATTAAAACAAAAGTGAACTAGCTATGATCATGCTTCATCAATTGTTTGCAAGGGATAATTAATGGTTGGATTCAGATGATAATGTGTCAGGTATGGGCATGGCCTCCTTATATGTTTTCCTACCTTCATTTTCACTTTATAAAGTTGATTAAAATGCATAGTTTCTTTTTGGATTTTAAGATGATTTTGTAAAAGGCTCAAAAGATATATATGTTTATTAAGGAACCAATTTGAGCTTTGGTGTTGAAAACTATTAGTTCTTTAGACATAGTCTAATTGAGCCAAGGATTAGAGTTTTCTTTTCTAGGATTTCCTCACAACTCAGGCATCACACAAGACATCTATAAGATATACACAAATCTCATTTGTAGATAGGGTTTTATAAACTATTGCCAAAGATTCTCAAACACTTTTGTAGGTATTACTATTCCCCCTAACATTATGGTTTGATCAACTTACAAAAACAAAAACTCTTGGAAAAAAATGTGCTTGAAGGGTTTTGCACATTTATATGTCTTTTGTGAAGATACAGATTGAATCTTCTAGATAGTTACCACACAAAATCTCTATAGTCATCACTTTATAAATTATGAAAACATTTTTAAAAGTGGGTTTGTTAGATTTCTTATAGTGTTTATGATGATTTCTCACAACATTATAATTTAATTTTAATTGGTAATCACACACATAATGTGATATTTCATTATTTTTCTCTATAGCAGATTTAGCTACTCTACAGTTATGCATAGAAAAGGTTTCATTAGGTTGCCATAACTTCTCCTCTCCTCATTGCAGTTGCATTTTCTATCCATTTTTTGTGGTAAGCCCTTCTATCTCTAGTCATGTCTTTACATGAAATTGGTTTTCTCTATATATTAATTGGAGACATATTGCCATTTGGAGCTATTTTCATTGAATTGTTCTTCATCTTGACCTCCATCTGGTAATACAAATTCTTCTACATTTCTAGATTCCTTTTAATTCTCTAGACTCTTGGAAATGTACCTAAAGATTGCTAAACTTTGTGATTTTTGAGTTTCAATTCTCTTGATCATGGCAGCATACCTAAGGATTGTAACATTTTGTGGTTTTTGAGTTCCCATTCTCTAGACCATAGAACTATACCTAAAGGTTGAAACACTTTGTGATTTTGTTAGCACATTGATTATAGCACATGTCAAGAGTAGATGTGGTATCCTTCTTGGTTATTGTAGGATTGGTTGCTAGTTATGACATTGTACAATATTTGATAGTGAATTTGCAAGTGCTATGAGATTATATGCTTGTGGTTATCATCAAAGTATTTTTAATAGAGAAACATCTTACATATGTCATGTACAGTTACTTTACACATGAAATTTCTAAGATGCATTTCTATGAAATATTTAGTCATATGACTCGTCAAGACTTTGATTTTTCAACTTCTTCTCAGACACCATTATCCTCTTGAAGAATCTTTGTCAATGCAGACACTTTTCCACAAAACCTTTTCTACCTTCTATTTCCCTAAAATTCCCTGCCAACAATGGTAGGAACTATGCTGCCCTATAGCGCTTGTTTTAATAGGTTGAAGAATTTGTGGGGATTGTCCATATAGAGAAATGAATATAATTGAGCTTGGTTTTCAAGAGCCACTGTCCATACAACTAAACTCTCTATTGAATTAGTTCCTATATTGATTCTTTACCTGATAATAGTTACTACTTATGTGGGGCCACGGAGATTAAATTGTTTATTCACTTCCTTCCACTTCATAACCTTTACTTTTAATACTTAGTTTCCTAATTTTTGAGTCTCTTCCTTATGTAGACATGAGTAAGAGAACTTAAGTTTTTCTTAACTATCTTTTTTCATCCTTAGAAAGAATATTCTTACTTTAAAAAAAGGGAAATTTTCTCCTCTAATTAAAATAAACTTACCTCATTATTATTTAAGATCTCCATTCCTTAAAATATATCCAAAGATTACTAAAATCTTCACCATTTGGCAATCCCATCTCATGGGTCGATCATCATTTGGTGAATAGCACATGCAATGTAGGCCAACTACATCACCAAATATTTATTAGATTTGGGTTCAATGCCTGTGGTAGTCGCTCATTAGTTATCACATGATTGTTCAAAAAATATCAGTCCAATCACCAATGCAATATACATTTGGATACATTTATTTTAAACATTTCACCAGCTTTTGCATGTTTGTTTCTTATTGGCCCACGTTATTTCACCATTACTACAACGAAATAATTTTCCCTTAGGTTGGGCATTGCCTACCATTTTCTAGACACATGTTGACCACCAGCCCCATTTAGCCAACTATTTCATACTATGGGTTTGCATAGGAAGGTGCACTTCACCTATGTTTGACATTCCCACTTGTTAATCCTGTGTAATTCACCAACCTGGATTGAACTATAAGATATTATTATTCTACACAATTTTCTATTTTCTGGTTTGAATATTGGCATTTCTTATTACAGCTGAAGTTTTAGAGTGCTGAGTGCATTGCCCATTGACTCATGGACCATAGTTTTTGTAAAAGGAAAGTGATTTTTAACTATTTTTTTATGTTGATAGCAGTACTACCATACTGGTACAGTGGTACTAGTTATTTTTTAGTTTTACCACTGGTGACTAGACATCTCAGATGTTAAGATAGCCAGAGCCTATAGGTTTGAAAATTATATAGGGTAGTACTATAGATTGTAGTATTGTAGTAGTAGCACCATTTTTTGGAGAATGAATTATATTATTTTTATTATATGCAGTCTAAGTAGTCTACTGTCACTGTTCATAGTCTTTGAGTCATCACTATTTGAGTCTTTTGTTCAACAACTAAGTTGATTTATTTTTTGTAGCCTTTATTGGTTTGCAATGTCAAACAAGAGGGGTAACAAGGATTTTGATAGGATCCTTGAAAGCCAAGAGAGGCCACCATTACCAAAACATAGAAGCATAGTGGCATATTTTGGTGGTGGAAATGTTGGTAGCTTACAAGATTCACAATTTAGATCTCCAATGCTTTTTGAAAAAGGAGATTCATCACAAGTTGGTGAACTTGATATCTAAGTCAAGAATGAACTTGAACATGATTTGGAGGCAATTCCCCTGAGTAGGGAGTTAGAAACTGATATTATAGAGTTGGAGTCAGTCCTGGACCAGTCGAGTGAGAAAACCAAAAGTGATTCGATAAATCATGTTCATGCACAAAAGGGGAAAATAAAATTGGAATCAAAGAAAGATCGATCTTGCTAGGATCTGTCCAAAAGAAATTTTTAGTTAGAATGGGTGGAAAAGTACTGGTTCATTAAACTAATCCCCAATCCAATTGATGATGAGCCTCCTGTAGAATGTAGATGTAAGATCTGCATAGAGATAACAAAGAAGGAGAAGAGGTTGCAGCTTAAACTTGATACCATAGAAAAGCATGTGGGTAAAGTTTACAAAAAGGAAACTATAGATGGAGTTGAAAAATCCATGCTACCTTAGAAAACAAAGGACAACTATCTATATATCAGGAATGCTAAAATATATGAGTTACATCAGCAAATATGGGAGAAGCATTCTGCAGTAAAAGGTTCCATCAAAGATTTCATTGGGAAAGAAATGGAACTACAAAATATGGGAAAAGTAGTTCAATTAAGTGTGGTCTTTTATATTTTGATTAGAGGATGTCTTATGATAGACTACCCTTCAATTACCGCCTTATTGCACTTTTTCAAACTTCAAAACTATCCAAACAGTCACTTGTCAGTAAATAGTGGGTGGGAATGGGCTAGATGTCTTTCATAAGTTGAAAAAGAAGACATGAAGGAAAAAATAAAATACTCAAATTCATTGCTCTATCTCTAGATGAAGTTACAAAAATTGATAATACTTCTTGGGTGTACATCCATGTTTATACTGTAAACAATCTTTGTTCTGAACTCTTTCTACTATCTATTGCTAAATTGAATTGTAGTGTGACAACTGAAAATTTATATGATTTATTAAAGAGTACTCTAATTAAATGTGGAGGTTTAGATAAAATAGAGATGGCCAAAAATTTGGTGTGAGTTGGAGTGAATGGAGCTTCAGTTATGCAAGGTCATAAAGGCAGTCTTTGCAAAAAGATCAATAATCATTTGGCACCCTACCCTATTCCCATTCATTGCATGGCTTGTCGAATGAATCTATCTTTTAGAATTGTTAACAATTTTGGTTTTGTAAGTAAATTGAAATCTCTAATCAAAGAGATTTACCAATACTTTTGTCGAAGTCCAAAATGAGTTTAAGAATTTCAACACTTTGCTCAAAGACTTACTGATGGGAAGAAGCTTCTTAAAGACAATGATGCTAGATGGATCTCTTTGTATGGACTAGTGCATCGAGTAATATCTAAATATCCATCATTGCTTGGACTAATCCACTTTGTGCAAGATAGATTCCCTCGATTATATTCAAATCTAACTAATGTTAAGATAATCTTAACTTTAACAACTATTCTTCCCATGCTATAGGACATGAGAAATATAATAAAAAAGGTTCAACAAAGAGCTATGTACATTGCAAAATATAATAAGCTGTGTAAAATGACATGTAATAGCCTAGATAATCTATATTGATTACTACCATTAGATGAATTAAAGTTTGCAAAGTAGATAGAAATCACAGATTTGAACAATCCTCAGAACTTCTTACTTATTGGTGCAAACGATGAGGTTTATGCTAGGGTACGTGGAGTTGACATACCAATGCACTACTATGCTTGTGCCAACCTTGACTCCGACCCCAAAAAAGTAGGAAGTGAAGTTGAATCAAAACCAAAGAAGGTACTTTCAAGTGTTACAAGTGAAGACTATCCTGATATGCTAGCTCTTGATTCCTATAACAATTAACATTAAACAAAATTGAAATTAAATCCAAAATTTGAAATTAAAGAGAAATAAGTAACAAAATGATTATAGTACTATCACTTACTAAGTTATTACTTCTTAGTGCTATCAGCTATGACTGCCATTGATAGCAACAATAATAGCTTTAGTTTGAGAAGATGACCCAACTTCAAAGAATTTTTTTAGGGCACTCCATTCTTCATCATTTGAAAGCTCCATTTGTTTGAATTTGTAGCTAACTAGTTGTAACCTTGTCAACAATAAATACTTTTGAGAGATATTTTTACATGAATTGAGGAATTTACCTATAACTTCATTCATTGTTGATAGTAGTTTGATACAACTTGCAATTCTTTTTGGAGTGGTTTTCTTAGAAAAGTTGCCTAAATTAGAATTCATGCTATCTCGTAACCTTTTCATGTAATTTTTTTTTTCCAATGAATCTACTATTTGAGTTAGCTGGATTTGGTAATCCAACAGTCAACAAGTTTAGTATGATGTTATTCATCTTCATCAATTATTTGGAAGCATATTTGAGAGCTTCACCTATTTTCGTTACTTGTTCACAATTGTGACCGACTTTAATGGTCATTAGAGAGGCATCCAAGTGATTGTTTATTCCATGGTTTGTCAAATCCCTATCACTGGATCTCTTTACTTTATTCAAAATTTGGTTAGAAATATTTTTTAAGGAATTGGTGAAGATTTTTCTTTTACCCACAATATCACTATTTACATTTTCAAAGACAAGTTTGAGATTGCTATTTAAATCAAGTCATTCAAAAAAAATCACTATTCTTTATTATTTTGTCCCAATTTTCTTGTTTGATAAGCTTAACCATGTTTATTATACTATCCTTCACATGATGGTCTTCGGAAGAGGTTGTTCTATTTTCTGCCATTACATTCACCATCTTTTTCTTCATTTTAGACATCTCTTTTTCACTGTTTTTCTATATTTCTTCTAGTTGACCTTGCCAATTAGTTGCTATCTCCCTCTCATCCTCCATTTTCTTCTTCAATTTTTGGATTGTATTTGTAGTAGTTACCTCTTTTTTCTTCTCATCCTTGAGTTCCCTTTTCAAATCATGGATTGTATTTGCAATGGACTCCTCCTTTTTCTTTGCATTTTCCAATTCCTTCTTCAAATTATTGAGTCTTTGAGTAGACTCCTCTTTCTTTGTGTTCTCCAATTCCTTTCTCAAATCAAGGATTTTCTTTGTTGTTGACTCCTCTTTTTTCTTTGCATTCTCCAATTCCCTCCTCATGTGGTGGATTGTGCTAGTGCTTACAATAGCACTAGACTCCATTTTCTTCACATTCTTCAATTCCTTCTTCAAATCACTATTAATTTTTGCAGTTGACTCCTCTTTTTGTTTCATATTCTCCAATTTCTTGTTCAAATTATGGATTGTGTTTGCACTAGACTCCTCTTTTTCTTCTCATTCCCCAATTCCTTTTGCAAATTAAAGACCATCTTTGCCCTAGACTCCGCATGTTTCTTTTCATTCTTCAATTTAGTCTTCAAAATATTATTTTCCTTGATAGCATAGTCTAGGTTAGTTTTCAATTTATTGTTGACTTTGGCACTACTCTCTACAAACTTGAACACATGTGTAGTAGAGGCTTGTTCATGCTGAATTCTTTTTTAGCACTCATCCAATTCTTTAGTCAAATTTTGCATTTGTTCATTCATCTTTTCTTGCTAGATAATTGCTTCTGTAGGAGAAGATTTCTTTATCTTGTTTTGCAATTATTTGAATCTATTATTTGTTGCTTTCTCCTTCACCTTCACATTATCAAGGTCTACCTGTAACTTTTCTATTTGCTTTATAAGTCTTTTGTTTTCCCTCTCCACTTTTAGAAGTGTAGTGTCATGCCTAACCACTACTTCTGTTCATCAGCATTTTAGACTTTTTTGTTTAGAGTTCATTTTAGTAGATATGTTGTCTTTCATTGCAAAACTTGGTTATATTATGTGTCATTTTGGATCTCGAGATATGCTGAATGATACTTAAGATTTCATTATTTGAAACTAGTACACTTTTATATATTTATTATTGCATGCTGCCTGGTAACAATTATGATTATTAGGTTTCAAACGTGATGTAAACTGCATTCTGTGTTTGAATGTATTGAAAAGAAAGTTTTAAGTCTTAATGTGAAATTTTTATTGCAAATACTAATGTATGTTAAAATGTTCTCTATGTTGGGAAATTGTCACTGTATTTTTTTTATATGTGTGACTGAAAAGGTGTTGAAGTATCGATTTGGTATTGATTATCTGACTTATGATAACTTGTAATTATGGAGTACATTTGGCATTGCATCTAATGACTTATTTTTAAGGTCTTTATACCTTAGTTATGATGGACATAAATATTTTCAATTTTCTTATTAAAAAAATTTAAAATAAATCTAAATATCTCTTATAACCTTGTTACCCTAAATGGGTCTTGAATGCTATGAAAGGTAATATATATATCTTTTGTTTTCTAAGCCATATATGGCGGTGGGTTGTGACTGTCATTTGCACTCAATAGAGAGAAAGTGTTGCGATTGTATTAAATGCATATTTATGAGGATTTATGTCACTGAAGTTTGGTTGACCATTTCTGTATGTGAATTTGGATTTTCTTTTTGAATTGGGCCAGAAGCTTGGCCACATTACTCTGTTCGATATGCATTTGGTATGTTGGTTGCTAAGAAATGGCATCATGGAGGAATTAGTCGGAAGAGCATTCATGCTTATGAAGCCGTGCATTGTTGGGTTCCATAGTATCAATCATTATCAATGTTTTTAGTTTGGAAGTGTGATCTTAATTTGGTATTTGGGGCTTAGGCAACGAGTTTTATCGTAGAGCTCTATATCGAGCATTTTGGGCACCTACTATTATAGGAGGTAGGGGGCATTTCCTAACCTATTTCTTTACTATTGTTTGGGTGTTGATTTTGTGTGAAGGTAATAGTAGATGCTGTAGTTTTTTTTTAAATATATCAAAACCCAAGTATGGGTGTATGCAGGATTGGGCAAAATGGTGTTGGGTTCTGTGTATATCTATGTTTGGATTATGGGTATTATGTATTTGCATGCAATGTGTTGCATTTGGATTTTGATGATTGATTTGAGTCTAGTTTTTCCTCTTTCAGATATATAAATCTGAGGACTATTTGTGTGTTTCATATTTCCGTGAGATAATGGCATTTTGTCATATGGTTGACATACAACATAGGTCACAGTTTCAATAAAATGGTTATGATTTGAACTCAGTTTTTATGTTATGCAATTTTTATATGAGCTTTTTCGTTGTAAGAATTAGAGTGGAGTCTGTAAGAAATACGTGCTTATAAGTTTTGTTTGGATTATGAATTTAGATTTAATATTAAATAGGTTGTATGAAGTTTTGGTACTGTCATGGTTTATACAATTTGCATGGGTGTAAAACCCGAGCTTCACTTATGAAAAATTGAGTATGGGTTTGATGTGCTATCCAACCCGTAGTGGTAATATTAGAACACCAGTATTAAAAATGAATATGGAATGTGAGTTGCAAGAAACCAATAGCAAAGACAAATTATCATATCATTGAATGATACTATGGGCAGACATTTTGTCAAATAGTTATATGGAACTCAAAATTAACAGAGGTAACATAGAGATAGCTTAATTTGTTCATTATTACATGATGGAAATTGAGTCATAATTAGTTGGTGTTTGTGAAATAGTTTGCAACTGAATATGATAGTTTTTGATAAACAAAACACAATGGTAGATTTTATCATTTCATTATCAAGATAGTCATTAGATGAACAACTAGTATGTACGTTATAGATTAGGAATTTTATATCCTAAATCATTTTTGGATGTTGGGATGCTGAAAGTCATATTGCATTTTGTGAATCATATTCTAAATTGATTTCAAATATTATGTCTTTATATGCTGTTGTAGTTATATTGGGTGGTGGCTTATTGTCAAACAGAGATGTTACTTCTATAAACACTTGTTTATTTTAATAACATTGCTAACGGTCACTTAATAAGTTTTGGCTGTACTTAGATCCTATTATGATTATGAAGTGTCTTATTAGCATTTTTGGATTGTTTTGAGATAAGATTTTTAATACAGAATTCTTTTATTATAAAGATGTTTTCAGGTCATAATTGAAATGAAAGTAGTTGTAAGTATTGAGGCAGATTATGATATATGTTTGATGATATGTCATTTAAAACAAGAATATCATGTGCTTTTTGATTTGTTATCTTGGTCAGTTCAAAGTTAGGTGTAGATGGTTAGGTCAGCAGGGAATTGAATGTATAATATGAAGATTCTATAAGTATCATTGAGCTGGGACAACAATTCAATTGTATTTGAGAGATCTTGATATTATAGGTTTTATTTTTGTTGTTATAATTACCTATATTTACCTTTGAACTTGGCAGAATAAGATGTGTTACAGATGGACTAAAGGATGTCGTATCATGTTGTATACTGATTTTATACCTGTTGCATGTACATTCTTTTGTAAATCTGTTGATGTGTATTTTAAGAATAGCTGTGATGAAGATATATCGGGGTGGTTGAATTTGGTTTATCCTATTCAGTTAATTAATTCAGTGATAACTTTAAAATGAATTGGGTGGGTTAATTACATATTAAAAGATAATTGGCCTTACATATGACTTAAACCTATATGGTTAAGTACGGAGAACAAGGCATATCTCTATTCTGTATTTGACAAGTATAATAGAGAATATCGTTATGTGTTGACTATGAGCATACCATACATAGATGCAGAATCTTAGTGCCATAACAATGACACCTCAGTATATATATGATTCATTTACGGGTTATTCTTAGTGCGAGTTTAATTTTGCATTTTTAAGTAAATGTTTACTTCTTGCATATTAATTATTGAATTGCACTATGTTAAAATGAATCAGATATCTACATTATGGTTATGTATATGTTTTTTCTAACGTGTATGTAGTTGGATTACGCTTTTCAAAT
Organism: Cupressus sempervirens; assembly: GCA_028749045.1. Lineage (NCBI taxonomy): Eukaryota > Viridiplantae > Streptophyta > Pinopsida > Cupressales > Cupressaceae > Cupressus > Cupressus sempervirens. The sequence continues at coordinate 469,957,778 of CM053786.1, forward strand.
CAGTGTGTACTGAGCCATCTTTTTGTGTTGTGTTGCATTTCTGTGTGTTTTCTAGGTGCTCCAAGTCGTTTAGCAAGTAGCTAAAGATGATTGTTGCAGTTACTTCTTGAAAATAGCATTTAGGGTCCCTATGTTGGACATAGGTGTTTAGAAATGTTATTGTACTTCATTATTGTATTGAACTCTATATGTACTCACATTATAATGGATATGTACTTTGATGATATCATCTTTCATTTTGAGGTTTTCAGATTGAGAGTGATTCAATCTCTGTATTTGTACTTGTAATATGTTGATTTAATAATAAAAAAATTGTTACATTTATGGTTCTTGTTCTTTGTTTCAAATATATTGGTTTATGCTTAGTGTAGCATTGCATGTAGAGTAGACCATTTTGTTGCTCTCTTTTGATATATTAATTTTGTCAATATTTTTCACTTTTGACAAATCCATTTGAAGACTAGTAACTTGTATATTGTTAGGATTTATTACATTTTGTTGTGGATTATTATCTCTACCCAAGGATATAACAACCCTGAAGTTCATCATTTCATTATCTGGATCATATGTTGAAAATATTTTATTAGTAGATCCCTGACATTCAGCAACTACATCATTTTTCAAAGTTTTCATAATTTGCCTATTTCTTTCCCTTGTCTGTTCAAACTTTGATGCAAACTTGTTCAAACTAAAATATGGGTTTGCTGACACAATTGAGTGTTTGCAAGGTGAATTATCAGTTGTATCGTTCTATGCTCCTCCAACTCCAATTAAACTTACTCCACCTACAATTGTATTTTGAGGATTACCAATAGACTAAAGATGGCCCATTCCAAATCTTGGTATTTTAAGACTATTTTCTGAGTTTTGTACAGAAGCTACTGGTGCATACATTGGTGAAGTAACTGCTTACATTGTTGGTGATGTAATTGTCATAACTTTTTGTTTTTTTGCACAAGGTTCAGCCATGTTAGTGCTAGTGCTAGTGCTAGTGGGATCAGCTACAACTAGATTTGAAGATTTAACAAATAATGTTTTGGGATGACCTTTAAAAGTAGAGATATAATGTTTTTTACCCTTTCTAGATGAACTATCTTTAATCTTAGAGAGTCTAATGATTGGATTACATCCTCTTTTGGGTGGGTCTTGTTGTTCTGCATTTTGTCACCACAAAATGTAGGTAATAGTATGAAACTTTTTCAAGTTTAGTTTCACATTTCTTTGAGTTTAGTTCATTATTTAATTGGTTAGTATTGATCAACCAATCAATATCAATAGATATAATGAATCATTTTACTGAAGGCCTTCGTCAAGTCTTTTTTGTTTTACTTTTTGTCAAGCTTTTGCTTGATTTTTGAAACCTTCACAATTCATTATTTGCTTTTGAGTTTACTTTTGCTTGTTTTTAATCTTTTGAATTTTCTCATGTCATGCCTTTCAATTTCTCCTTCGATTCGGTCTAACCTAGAGGTCAATCAGAGTTGTCAATCAAGAGTTATGCCTATTTTAGTGCCACAAAAGTGGACATTTTAGGTGCAACAACACGAATTAAAAAAATGATGTTATATTTTCATTTTGACATTCACTTTTTGAAAATATAATATTTTACTCACTTTTTGTTATGTTTTGAAGTTACTTTTATTTTAAATTTATAACTTAAAGTGACTATAGTGCACTTTATGCTATAATTTTAAGTTAAGTTACTTTTTAATTTTTTACTTAAAGTGACTATAGAACTATATAGTTACATTTTAAATTTTAAATTTTAAAATCAAATACTTATTTAAATGTCACTTTAACATAATATTTATGTATTATATTGAATAATATGATGTATAAATGTTATTTTTGACCCATAATAATGACATTTTTATAATTTTAAGTGAAATACATGACTTAAAGGCCTCAAAAGTAGACTTTTTATGTGCATTTGTATGTTAAAACTATGAAAAGTAAAAACTTTTCATGTTATTACATATAAAACTCACTTTTGAGGATACTTTTTCATGCCATTACGTCAAAAGCTTATGAAAGTGGACTTTTTTGATGCAATGACATGAAAAGTAGAGTTTTTGTGCTTAACCATAAAAAATGTGAGACACATTTTAAAACATGCATATGGCCTCAAAAGGTCTGATTTTGCCCATGAGCATGTTTTAAAACATGCAATGCACTCCAAAAAGTGCAATTTTGTATAAAGACACATTTTAAAACATGTAGTTGACCTCAAAAGGTTCAATTTTACATGAATACATATTTTAAAATATGCAATTACCATAAAAATGTTCGATTTTGAGAAGGAAATGTGTTCTTGCTCCTCAAAAATCTAATTTTGGTCATAACTCAAGATTTTTTTCATGGATTTGAATGAAATCTTTTGCATTCAAGGCATTTTTTCTTGGTGATCATTTTGCTTCCATCAAAGATGAGTTTAATGTGCTGAAAATTATTTTTGGGAGTTCATATCTAGAGCACGTTTTTGTGAAAAACTAAAAAATTCCTTCATTTTTGCTTACAACTAGAGTTTTACTAATGGATTTGCATGAGATCTGTTCCATTTGAAATGTTTTTAGATGGCAATGAATTTCTTTACTTCTAAAATGGATTTATTTGCCTCAATTTTTTTTTTGAAACTTTCATAATGAGTCACGTTTTTGCTTAAAATGATCAAAAAATTGGGGTTTTTATCCACTTTTTTGCATTTGGATCCATGTATATCCATTTGAGAAGGTCATTTTTACATTCACAAGTCAAAAATGACTCAAAAACATGCATTTTTAGTCACATTTTTGCAAAAATGGCCCAGATTTTTGCATTAAAAAGTCATGTTTTTGTTCAAAAAAAATTTTTAAATGCATTTCTAGCCCATACCTTTGATCAAGGGGGATTTTTTTTGAGTTTTAAATGCATGATATTGTCTTTGAAGACCATTTATTTGACACTTTCATGTCAAATTCGACCATTAAATGTCCATTACATGCAAGTGCGGAAAAAGTCAAAAAGTTGTTTGAAAATCTAGATTTAAGGGAGAATTGGTCTTAAGTGTATAAAACTTGCTATTTTAGCTCTTTCTCTTTCATTTTTGGCACTTAATCTTCATGTAAGTGAACTCTTTCTAACTTTCTCATCAATTTATGCTTATCTTTCTATTTCCATGCATATTATTGGTTGAAGATTGCCATTTGTCCATATATATGCCATGAAAAGTACATTTTTCCTTTAAAAAGGATGAAAACTCTCATTTTCACACTTTTAAAATTTTTCCAAACTCCAAATTCAAAATTGTACGTTGAAGTGCATTGCATCTTGACAATTTTGAGTTTTTTGCCAAAGGCATGTGTTTATTTTGTGCTTGTTTTTATGTTTTACTTATTTGCATTTTGGTTTTTTTTTCATTTGGAAGAAATTGCAAGTTCTTTCCTAAGAGCTTAAGCACGTTTCACTTCATTCCACTTCAATTTTCCATGCCACAACACTTCACATCTTATCAACAAAATGAAATTACATATTTTTCATCCCATTCGTCATCTGCATATGCATGTAATCCCATTTTTCACTTCTATTTTCACCCATCTCACCTTTCACTTCCATTCGCATGACATGATTACATGAAATGTCTTATATGTAATTGCATCTAAAATGTCTAATTTTGATTAAGAGTCACTTTTTTAAAAGTCAAAAAGATGTCATGTGCATATTTTTCCATGTACTTTGACCTTACTTTTCCTCAAAGGCATCTATAAAGTTCATTTTTGCCTCTCCATATGCATTTGCGCCTCTATGAGCAAATATATGCTTTCCCATGTTTCTACATCTTTCCATGCTTTCCATCTCATCCTTTATCCCTTGTTACATGTTGCATTTAGATGTAATCTATTTTTTGTGCAATGACAGTTTGAAATCTCAAGTAACTTTTTGAAAACTAGCAATATCCATTTGCACGCATTTCCATGTGCCAAGCACTTTACTTTAAAAAGAAGAAGAGTTAAAGGTGTTGATGGAAATTTGTTTTGAGTCTATATCCAAACATCATCAAGAAGGTTTTCAAAGTGTCAGAGACTCCAAGTTTGTGCTGATTTATAAAGGAGAATTCATGACAATTTGAATGAGAAAAGTTTAATCACATCAAGCTATCAAAAGATGTAACACCATAGTTATCAAGGTGAATATAGCAGTATAAAGTACAAGAACTTTTGATCCTATGATCATTTGAGATTGCATCATCAAGTACAAGGTCCTTTAGGATTGTTTCAACTCTCTTTCATTTTCTTCTTCTTTCATATTTGTAATTGAAGAGGATGTATTACATGAAGATGCGTAATTACATGTAATGCAAGTTGCATGTGTATGTAAAGGATGTAATGTGAGTTGCATGTAACCCTTTTTTTTTTCTATATTTAGACTAGGTCAAAGTTGTTTGAGTTTCTCCCACTTTTTCCTCCACCTTTTTCTCAACTTCTTTACCTATATAAAGGACTACCCCCTCATTATAAAATTATCATTATCTTTATGTAGGAAAACTCTGGAGAAATTGTGCCAGCATAACTTTGTTTGTGTAAATAGTATTTTGAGAGAAAGTGAATACAAAGGAGCATTTGAGACTTAACTTTGATTAAGTGAGATTGTTATTTGTGTGAATTGTAAGCTTTGTCTATAATTCATCCAAGTCATCTTTGATTAATATTATATTGTGTTATTGGTAATTGTTCTAGTGAATTAAATAGAAAAGAGTTAAGAAACAATTGAAGCTAGAGCTTTGACTAGGAGCAATTGTGAAAGTGTATAGCTAGAAGCTTTGTCTATAGCTTATATTTTTTTCTTAATTCACAAAATAGTAGTATTCTTACTTTTAGGACTCTTTGTGCCCTAATTGTAAAAATTTTCCATATAGAAGTATGACTAGACTTAGAGCCAAACTAGTATATTTTAGCTAGCCTTGAGTTAATAAAAGTTTATCAGTATCACTATTTCCAGCTCTTGATAAAAATGTAGTTAGAGATTCACCTCACCCATTATTCACTTTATGAGTAAGTGGATCCTTTCTTGAAAGTTAAGAAGAAAGAATATTAGCAACACTCTATTTATAAATCACTCAACTTCTTACTTACCTTGAGTTGATCCAAGGAATGGTAAGAAGGGGGAGCCTTCCCTTTAAGGTAGGAGAGACTCTGTTTCACATGCTATGGCTATTATCTTATTTTGTAAGTGAATTTTTACCCAAAATTGTCAGTTGCAAAATATCCACCCAACAGGTTTAGCACTAGAACTGAATTCCAAATCCCTTCACCACTTGCACCAATGGGCCCTATACTTGCATAACCCATTTTTTGTATCATAGTTTCCATTTTACTATACGTTTATTTAACAAAATCACTCATTTGAAGTGTAACAATATCTTTGCCCCTAGTTCACCCTGAATCCTGAATACCTTGAATGTTAACATCAGATTTGAGGTCCTTCTACCTTTCATTATCACTGTCACTGCCAAAATCATATAGTACAGTTGGATGCTCTTTATTCCAATGGTTGCTGAAAAGTTTATCCTCCTCAATTTCATCAGAACCAACTGATGTCATTAGTTCACCCAAATTTTGCCTCATTTTTCAAAAATTAGTCATCTTGGTTTGACACCACATTTTATCTATGCATGCCTCTTTAATTTCTTTCAACATTGACCTCTTAGAAAGTTCAGATGCTTTCTTATATAAATTTGAGTATGTCAGAGGCTTTGATTTGTGCAATGTCGTAATTTAGGATGACAATTCTTGCATTGAAATATTATGCTCTATGGCATGTTTCTCCATCTCTTTCTTAACCTCATCCCATGAATCCTTATTTTTAAAATTTTGTATCAATGGCATCTCCTAATGTTGATATTTTCTCATAGAGTTCCCATTGGCAATAAGTCTTATTTTAATTATGTTCAATGGATCATAATTCCAATGACTGACAAAATCAAAGCAAAAAAAAAAATTATCAATTAATTTGCCACTTTGAAAGCTTTTTGCTCAAATGTGAGGCTTCTGATTGCGAAAGGCAAGGAAGGAAATATCATTTTCTTTTGTTGTCCATTGAAAAGTTCATCTGTGCTTTCCATCTGTTGCACATATTCTAGTGTAAAAACCCTTTCTGTAACATGCATTGGAAGTTTGCAGAGTTCAACTATTGAACTATAAAACCTTAAGACAGTGTACTCTTCAATGCAGAACCAGTTAGCCAATTGAATCTGACTTCCCAATTGAATGCAATCTTTAATAAACAGGCAATCTAGGCATTGAAGTGCCTATGAGTTTTTGGTAAATGGGTGCCAAAAAGAAGTCTACAAAATGGTTGTAGTTTTTATTTGCAGCAATCATCCTCATCTTATGTGTCCACTCATATACTAGACTTGGAGTTTCTAATTTCTTATGAGTTTTCTCATCAAACTTATAGACCTCAATATCAAGCTTGTTGTTCTTTGCCTCAAATATTGGGTGATGCTTTGCTAAAAGAAGGTGGCACAAGTAACTTGTGAACCTAAATGTCTTTGTCTTTCTTGTAGTTGTACTTTGTTTAATTATCAGTTATTGTTGTTGCATAGATTCAACAATGTGCTAAACAAAATTATATCTTACATCTACATTCTCAACTGACTGAACTCAACAATGTATATTATAAATCATTTCAAGAACATTGGCCCCCACTTCCTTGTTACTATCTAATCCCAAACAAAATGATAGTAAAGAAATAGTATTCTGAACCCATGGCACAAAAATATCATACTAATAAGGAGGCTTATAGTCTATGTCTAGTGTAACACTAGTAGATGAATCATAGTTTATTAAACCTTTACTAAATGAATCTTGAAAAACTCTTTCTAGTTTGTCATAAGCTTGTGCTAGTTTATCCAAGTCAATATGCTTGCTAGAACTCTCTAGTTTAAAAACTTGCCCTATGTCTAATAGAGTGAAAAATTCACTCTCAGTTATGGATGAAATTTCCTCTTGAGTGTTTTGGTTTATAATTGCCTTTCCATTTTCATCATAATTTCGAGCACATAGCATTACAATTTCAGGGCAAAGAAATACTTTAGGTACAACAAGGTTTGCTAATCCAGTAACCAGAGTAGCTAGTTTATTTGTATGTGCACGAATACTATTATTATATTTGTAATAATTTCTCCCCTTCAGTGGATCTTTTCACTTATTCAATGAATGTCTAATTCCCATGATTTCTAAATCTCCATGGATAATAGGATAAAAAATATCATGGCATTCATTAGTGAAACTTGAGGTTTGTAGCACTTGCTTGAGTTCTATAATGTATTTTTTTTCCTTTATGCTTGCACTCATATGGGAGGTTTTTGACTTTGTTTTTTCCATGCCTACTAGTAGTTATTACACACAATTCTTCTTCAGGCCCTATTTAAAATAATTGTAAAGTGTAAACCTAAGACAGTTAAAATCAAGATTTTTATTACTGCAAATTGTAATAATTTAAAAAAAATAAAATTAAATACCTGGAATCGAGATTGGATAATTGGTGTTGTCATCTAATACTCAAGTTTCACACTTTTAATTTTTAGAACACAAAATGGAATTCTACTAGTCAAAGAAAATTTAAAATTTGAAAACCCTATTTTATCAGACTCTAAAAATAATAAACATACAAGATAGGGTTAATAGTTAAAAAGAAAGTATTAAATAATTAATAGTTTTAGGTACTTTATTAATAGTATGTACAATGTACATGTAAATGACATAAAGAGTCAAGACTTGATAATTTAGTAATGTACATAATTGGTGGAGTGGCTCATTGTAGTTCTGGGGATGTTAAATTTTTCTTCTCAGTTCATAAGGGTGATTATACTAACAATCTCATGGACGCTCAGGGTATTTTATATGCTATGGAATAGTGTTGCTTGCAGGGATGGAGTAAGATTATTTGTGAGTCTGATTCCCAGGTGGTGGTGAACATGCTTTCTTCATAAGAGCTTGAGGATGTTAGTTGGCAGCTAGCCACTGTTGTTAAGCAGATTCTTTTCTTCTCTTCCTCTTTTCAGTTCATTAGGTTCATGTATATTCCTCGTGAATGGAATAGAACTGCTGATTGTTTAGCCAAATGGGCTTCTAGTCATGATCCGGGTTGGAATATTAGGAATAGGGGGCAACTGTCCTTTGAGATGGTGCAAGAATTTGATGATCTTGTTGCTCAGGATCAAGCTCCTTGTTGAGCTCTCCTTGTTGTATTCCTTTCTGTCTTAATAAATTTTTACCCCTCTTTTGCAAAAAAAATAATAATAAAATTTAAAAAGTAAAAATTTATTACATTGATATACATTTGAATAAATTTTTTTATTTTAAATTAATTAATTAATAAAAATAAAACTTAATTATTGATGATTTGATATAATTTTTGGGTGAATTTGTGGAGTGATATCACTGTTGTCAAGAGTCATCCGAAATTGTGATGTGTCTGTCAATCATGACACTTGTCAAGGACACATGTCACAATTCTAGATGAATCTAGGCACTTGGAAAAAAGCATCCCCAAATCAACCCAAAATTTATCTCGGGCCATCGATCTTTCTTTTAGTCAACAATTGAGATTTCAATTTTTAGGTAGAATCTTATAGTACACGTGTCCCAATTTTAGGTTAATTTAATTATTGATATTCAATGAAGATATATTAAATTTTATAAAATAAAATTGATGCAAGATATGAAACAAGTGCCATTAGTACTTGCCCTTAGTTTTTATATAAATCTAATTTAAATTTAATAAATTTATTATAATATGTAAAATATTTTAATTCATAAAAATGTAATATAATTTTTTTTTGTAATGATGTTAATTTAAATTTAAATTTTATTCATAAATATATTATATAATCATTGCTATATATGTTCTATTACATATATATCATATGGTTATAATTATATTATATTATAAATAATTATATTATATGTTCTATTATATAATAAATAATTATAAATAAAAATAATAATATTTTTATAATAATAATAAATCTTAAATGATTATATAATATAAGTAATATTATTTTTAATTGAATGACAAAAAATATACTATAATTTATAAAAAGAATACATTATTACAATAGAAAATATAAACCAATGCGCTTACATTAAAAAAATAAAAATATTAAAGTTAATGAATCACATTGAAAATGAAATATATAACTCTTAGCGCTAAGCCTAATAGCTACTGACAATTACTAATAATTATTAATATATTATAGTGACAATAGTTTAATTTAAATAAAATTTAAAAATATAATTACAAATGTTATATTTTTATTTTTATTTATTATTTAGTTTCAAAATAAAAATGTAATATAGTTTAATTATCTATAAATTATTAATATATATTGATAATTGTGAATCATGATAATTATTTATAAACATAATTATTAATAATATTAACCGAGTCTTCTAATTGGCAATGATCGGACATGTGTCACAATTCTGAATGAATCTAGGCACATGAGAAAGCATTTCCTAAATTGGTCCAAAATTTATCTTGGGTTGTCAATCCTTCTTTTATTCAATGGTCAAGATTTTGGGCATAATCTTTAAAATAAGAAAGGATTCGAAAGAAACATTATTTCAATCCATAAGTTTGCATGTCGACGACATTCTGGTGTAGGTCTAATGGAGATGACCTTCACTTTTAAAATTTTGAAGTAACAAAAAGTGCTATTTGAGAGTGTGGTAGATCACCAGTTGAAGAAAATGGTGAAATGTCCTTTGGAGGTAGTGATTTAAGCTATGTAGGAGACATTAAGGTCATTTTTCTATGAAGCTAACCACTGTTGGAAGGTTTAGGTAGATATAGCTGCAATGATAATGGTGTGAGATTTGCATGTTGGAGAGCATGAACAAATTGTGGCATGGATAATGAAGGAGATTTTTGAGGAAGCTCTAATTCCAAATTTGGATGTGTTACTAGAATGGGTGCATCTAGGATGGGCATTTGATTTTAGTGAAGAATATGCAAATAAGGAAGAAGGTGTTAAATTTTTTATTTTTTTTCCTTTTGTAAATTGGCCCTGTGGGCAGATAGATTAAGAAGCTTACACAAATGAGCATCAACATGCATGGCATGTGCTCAAATGTGCAATCTTGGCCCACGAGGAATAGAAGAAGGTGGCCACTGTTTCACAAAGTTTTCCTATAGGAAAATGATCAGCAAGGATGCCATAGCAGAACAAATCAATGATTGTGTTTTTTGGGAGCTTCAAAGATTATTCAGATGATGACCTAGGAGAGGTCTTTTTTAGAAAGGAGTGATAGATTTCAAGAAAATTAGCCTAGCAAAGGCTTTTTCTTTTTAGAATGTATAAGTGATATAACTTTTTGTAAAGGACGATCCCTTAGAAAGAATTAAAGGCCTTATAATCATGATGTAATTATTATTATAATATTAATAAAATCAAACCTATTACCAATCAAAAAATAAAATAAAATTATTATAATAGTTTTAATATATATAAATAAAAAAATTTCTTTTCTATTATAGAATTGATTTTCTTTTCTATCATAAGCTTTTTATTGTAAGGATGATATAAAAAATTCAATGAAGATATATTAAATTTTATAAAATAAAATTGGTGCAAAATATCATGAAATAATAATAATGAAAATAGTTTAATATAAATAAAATAATTACAATTTAAAAATATAATTGCAAATGCTATATTTTTATTCATATTTATTATTTAGTTTCAAAATTAAAATATAATATAGTTAAAATATTTATGAATTATTAAAATTTAACATATATTAAAAATCGTGATAATTGTTTATAAACTATTCTTCATCATTTAAAAGATTTCATAATGAAAAAAAGTTAGGAATAGGTGATAAGATAGGTATGAAATAAAAATTTGACACAAATTATCAAAATTATATTTAACTTTGTTAAGGTTACAACCTATTAATCTTTAGTTTTCCTTGAAGCTCCATTTGTTTTAACCAATCAGATTTTAAAAAAAAAAGTTAATTATTAATAGTTAAATAACAAAGTTGCAGACTAACAGTAACATTTCAATAGTGCATTAAGAATCAAGATGCCAAAAACAAACTTACAAAGTCGTAAACTAACAAGAACAATGATTTGAGAAGCCAAAAACTATTATTTTCATTCATAATAATTAAGACTATACAATGTACATAGTACTGATTCATAGCATAGATATTCAAAATAGCTGATTAAATTAGCTTGGTTTTACTATTTCGTAATTTATGAAAAAGGGCAAGGCCCAATCCAAAGAAAAATACAGATATCTTTAAAACATTTTTTGCCTTAAGGGCAATGGGTAAGGAAACAATATTCAAAAATAGGGAATAGGGAACTAGAGAAGTAGGGAGGCTGGAAGCATGAGCAGGCTAAGAGGTTGACAGCTTAAAGCCTTTAATCAGAAAGGTCTTCAAGTCCTTCTGTGAGGAATCTGTTGGAGAAGATGATGTCACTAAACTCATCCAACCATGTGAAGTTGGTCTCACTAACGTCATCAAACAACAACTATTTTTGTAAGAAATCTCTTCTGAGCTGCACCCACTTTCGATGGTGAGTCAATTGTCATTCGTTCATGCTAAGCAAGAAAGGATGCTTATGTATAATGCACCATATGCCTTCCTCCTAGCACTTGTCTACTACATCTACAAAATGGATGCCAATGCTTGGCATCGGTACCTACTCAGCCAATACAAGAATTTTGACATCATCTTCTAAAAATGTTTCCTTAAAAATGTTACACAGAAGCATCAGCATGTCTATTTGATTGCCTCCAAGGTCGAGAAGAGATGTGAGGAAGCAGAGGGTAATATCCATGGACACATGGTACCTCTTATCATTTTTCAAGAATTCATGGCCAAGTATCATGAATATAGCATGGTGGATAAAAGGACTTCGAGCATCTGCCTTGCAAATCATGGCAATGACATTGTTAGGAAGTGCCCAAAAAGGGCTTTTGTGGAGCCATTGTAGTGCATTTCAGGTGAATTGTTGTATCTATGACTAAGATTCAAGAAACTCTGCAAATTGCAACAACAAACCAAATTCAGATTGAAGAATATGAGAAATGATAATGAAAGAGGAATTGAAGAAGCTATTTAATGGCAATTGCATTTAATTCTTTGGCATTCGCAATCTTTTATATCTTATTTTTTCGTATTCCTATTAATTTTCAAGTGTGTGAAATGTTGAAATGTAGTAGAATTAATGTTGGGCAATTGATAGTGCCTGACATTGAGTAATGATTTCCATGCAAAACTTTCCATGTGTCTCCATTTCGAAGAATTAGGTGCGACTCCAAGTCTTTTCAAGCGAGTAGCCCCAAGATGCATCTTTTATCGTTGATCTCCAACTAATCAACGGTCAATAAAACTATTGTATTTACTATTAACAATACAAAAGTGATGGTAGTTGACTTGGTAATAGTGACACTAATGTAACACTGTTACGACATTATTGATAACACACCTAAGATAGTACACAAGTTGATACTTGAAGTGACTACTCAACAGTTAGTATAGTCACTAGCCAATACATGTGCAAATTTTACTTTCAGATTAAACAATTTTTCAGTTTACCATTGAAGATTAGCCAAGACCATTATTATTCATTTTCTTACAAAACAAGTAATTTTCCTCTGACATTATTAATTTATTTTTGGCAAGGGAAAAAATAGCCATCATTTATTTATCCATCAACTAAAAAATAAATTAATTCGCCACATTTAAAATGATTTATGCTAGGGCAAGACAAAAATTGCCAACATATAATATTTTATTTCCCTATATGGAACAAAAAAAATTCCCTTGACATTAAATTTTTTTTGCTCACAAAATGTTGGATTCATTAGCATTTTAGGCTTTTTTTTCGGAAAGGGTTTCTTAAAGTTATCACTGAATATATCTTTAGGTAACTTTTGGTGTTCAAATTCTTTTATTTGAAAGTATATTTTGGAGGATTTAAAAAGATATATATGATTGAAATTTCCTTATAGATATTTATAAATAAGATTAGCTAAAGTTTATAAATTGTTAGAAAAGTTTAAAATTTATTTATTAATTTAATTGTAATAATTAAATATAAAATATATTTAATAACTTTATATAATCTATTTTGTCAAGGATTTAATTTATAATATAAATTGAGTGTTGATTAAAAAATCATCTGGGAATGATGATGTTGTTTAATTTATTTTAAATTTGTTATTGATTTAATTAAATAATCATTTATCTAGAGAAAGGGAAATTTGTATACTTTATTTGTTGAGAGACTTGAAAAGAATCAAAACTAAAACCTCGATTGAGATCAAAGACATTATCAACTCATGTTATACTTGGAAATGAAAGCTGAAACCCTGGTTGCTATTTGATATTTGTGTTTTGAAAACAAAAAAGAGAACTTGGAAACCTATATAATGAAAATGAAACTATTGTGTTTTCTAAACCTAATATTTATGAAAGTAATTTTTGTATGCACTCTTTTTATGACATGTGATTTTACTGTTGGGTGTTGGGTTGACCTAGTTTTGACTAGTCTTAAGATATAACTAGAGGCTCGAGAGTTTTGTGTTTGTGATGTCATGATAATGTTTTGATCTCAATCTTTTATACTCAACCATGGTAATGTGTCTGGTATGCTCTATGAAGTGTGTTGATTTATTGATTATTATTGCTTTCTAGTGTTCTTGTGTGATGCTGAGGTGAATGTATGACCTACTTGACTTAACCATTTTTTAGTCTTGATCAATTGTATTTGGATTGCTTTCTAGTCACTTTTATAGAAATGAGGTGTTTGTATGATTTGTTTTGGTGATTTCATGCTATGACATATTTGACTTAACCATTTTGAGTCTTCGATCAGTATTTTTGGGATGCTTTCTAGTTGCTCGTATAGAACTAATGTATTATTGTGATTTATCTTTTGATACTTTCCAATCACTTGTATAGGACTGAGGTGATTTTATATGATTCTTTGAATTATGATTTTAAGAGCCTAGGGTAGGTTATCTACATGTAATTTCAGGAAGTGGCTTGCAATGGAGGTCGGGGCCCTAAGTGGTTGCTAGGGTAACCCATTGTAAGTTGTTTAATAAGTAAAATAATACACTAAATGAGAATAAAATGTATCTAATAAGAGTCTTTGTATGTTCTCGCTCATGCCTCAAGTGTTAGTACATACTAGGATGGGAGTAGAGAGAATGCTTGGTTGTGACCTTGCATCTGTAGTATGCCTTGTTAGTACGAGAGAATACTAGTGGTTGCATAGGGATCACTAGGGGGCTGGGGTCCCGAGAGACTGCCAGGGTAACACTAGCATGATTCATTTGATGACACTTGCCCTATTACATAGTAGGTTTCCTAAATGTCTTTGTGTGCCTCTAGTTTTAGATGTTGATTTATCTTGGAACCTTTGAGTTAGATTGCTTTTAGGATTTCCTGGACTTAGAGAGTACTTTTGATATTTGGATTGTTATCCTATTTGAGACTTGAGACTATCTCCTCAGTGTAGTGGGAATGGGTCATTTAGGTTCCACATGGTCGGGTGGTAGTGCTTTTTACTTTTACCATTGAGATCTGTCTGTTGCTACTGCGGTTGGAGTTTCCTTGTCTGCATTTTTGTTCATTCTATCTTTGTATCAATATGATGGATGGTTATATCATATGATGGATGTCTATATCTTTTATGATGGATGGTTTCATTTATCGTATTGTACCTTGTATCATGGTTTTGAGGAGGATGATGTAATTCTATTTGTATAAATATATATTCTTTTAGCGTTTTATACCCTATGAAATGTACAGTGGATGATTGAGCATTTTGAATTTTATTGCCAAGTGGCATTCAAAAAAAATGTATATTATTTAAATGAGCTTTGGACTTTTAATTATTCTTTCATATGGATGTGGTAGTTGTTAGAGTTAGTATTAATTAAATTTAAATGTGATTCAACATCTTGGGATCCTTAAGGAATGTAACCTATTATGTATGCTTATAAATGATTGAATGTTATTGCTTTTTCTACTTTATGTTTGATGTTTATGTTATTCTTTCTTGTTTAAAAGAATTTTTTTTTGGCAAACTTAGTAAAACTTTAAGTTATTTCTTTTGGATCTCTTGGCGGGGCATTACAATGGGCTTGTATTAATCATCGACCTACTTGTCCTCTAATTCGCAAGGTTAACAATAAATAAATGAAGTGTACACTAAAAGTGCAAAAAATAGTTTCCATGTCTCAAATGGTTAATTGACCAAAAAAAGTCCAATGACATGCGAAAAAAAAAAAAAAAACTTGTGGGCATTTAACATAAGTACGAGCCCACATAAAGTAATCATGGTTGGTTAGATTGTGATTAATAACAAGATACACTACCATACATCATTTTTGGTCTTATTAAATGTCAATAATAGGAAAATTGTGGAGCTTGTAAGAGGGTCTTTCCACTCCCTAACTCTTTAATTTCTTTTATATCTTATGTTCTACTATAATGAGTAGTCATAAAGTGTACCTGATAATAATCATAAGCTTTCAATGTGTGCCTTAGTAGTCCCTACCTATTTATAGGTAGGGAACTAATGTTTTTAGTAGAGTATTAATATTCTTCAATAACAATCAAATAAAAATCATCAAAGGCTAAGGTTTGAAATGATTTATTTTTAAGATATATTTATATGCATTTATTTCTAATTTCTTATTGGCTACTATGAATTTTTCTAGGGTTAAAATTAACTTTTAGGCTAAATAGAAAATCTCTGATTCATTCTGGAAGCTTCTCCTGATAATTCTAGAATCTTCATGTAACCATCAAATGTCATCCACAACTCATATTCAAATAGTGTTCCCATATTTTCTTCCCTGCATTCATTCACCAATCTCTCTGCTACTGCACAAGTACTTTGCCATAAGATTTTCTTTCTATTTAAGTTTATTTTCCTTTTCCCTCTTGTTCATGTTGAAAAACAAATTTTTAGTAAAGATATGATAATGTTAGAGTTTCAATATTTATGTCAAATATTTCTTTCTTTTGCTTAACTCAAATTTTTAGAAAATTTCATAAATGATTTATTTTAATTCATGAATCTCTTTTTCTCTAGCTTAGAACAAGTTTCTCATAAATGCCTATTTTATTGTCAAATCTTCATTTGCTGAGCTATTAATATTTTTGTTTTGAGAAGATTTGGCAATGGTGGGCAGCTAGATGTGTATGAGAGCAAGAGGAATAGGGTTTAGTGATGATCACATGGCAGGGGTTCATGAAACCCCAAGGCTCATCTTTAAAAGAAGCTTATTTGGGCAGCCTATCACTTTCATTTCTACTTTGTCTTAAGATAGGTAGGAGTCCGTAAAAAGCTTAGCAACATGGCTCGCAGGGTGCTTTCCATGTATTTGGCAATAGAAATTGCTCACAGAAATTACCATTTATTAGTTATGTGTTTTCCCCATAGTACGACTATACAATGAGAAACATTTCATATTTGGTTATTTATGCTATTTTCCTATACTGAACTAAGACATATTCTTCTTTAAAAAAAAAAAAAGTCATGTCCATTAGGAATAAGACGAAGGTTGAGGAGCCAATATATGAGCTCAAGTCTATTAAGTGATGTCTCTTGTCAATAGAAAATATATTTTATAGTGGTCTATTAAAATTCTGTATTAACATATATTTCTCAAAAGATATCTTGGAATTTGAAAACAAATAATGGGTAATACATAGTTATGAAATTTGTCACATTTTCATACTATTTTGGACACTTTCTATGTGGATGTAGCATCATATTTGACCATATGAACTTCATCTCATTTTTAAATAAAGATCTTGACAAATAAGTTGATATAAAAAAATGTAAATAATTTGAAATTTATACATAAGACTTTAAGAAGTGGGAAGTTAGGGTGGGCATGCTTTTGACTGCTTTCCCTTAATAGAATAAAAGCTAGAGATACAAGCTAAATGTAGGATCAATAATACTACTTTAGTTTAATCAACATTTGATTTTTTAGATGGATGATGTTTAAGAATAATTATAATTTATTTATATGGGTTCATTTTAGATATAAAGATGTTATGTTTTTTCACTATTCTTATTCATAAATGTGATAGTCACATTTTGTTCTCTATTTTTTATTATCATCTTTATTTTCTTAAAATAAAGATATAAAGATATAAAGATGTTATGTTTTTTCACTATTCTTATTCATAAATGTGATAGTCACATTTTGTTCTCTATTTTTTATTATCATCTTTATTTTCTTAAAATAAAAATAATCATAATCTAATTAAGGATAAGTTCTTAATGATTTAGATACAAGAGAAGTTGGAAGATGATTTCGAAGCAAGACTCTTATTATAAATATAATATTTTTGTATGTAATTATAGTTGTTGATTAATGTTAGGATGGTGAAAGAAAAATTAATAATTTATTTTGTGTAAATCATTTTTTAATTTTGTACAAATTATTTTATATTCTAGATCTTATCTTTTTTCTATTTAAATAACTAAGAAACTAAAACTAGCTACAATTCCCAAAAGTAAATACAATATTCTTAATTTGTAGTGACAATAAGAGCTATGTACAACAAGAGTCCTTGCCTTATGTAAAGAAATTAGATAAAGTATAAAGTAGAGGGAAAGATAAAGTGTAGAACAAACAATTAGATGACTTCAATGATTTTGTAAAGAGTGAAATTTATCTAATATTCAAATAAATATTAAATTTTCAAGATTTAGTGTTGAAGAGTTAGTTGACGAAAAAATATTTAATAGACATGCACCTAACTTGTTGAATCTCCCTTGTACCCATTGTGCTATCATAAATCCAATTTCTTGTAAGCATTGTTTCTTATGTGTGATAGAATATGCTTTTGTGATCCTTCAATTTTCTAGCTAGATATTTAGAAAATATGGATGTGGTAGCAATTAATCTTGCATAGGCAACAAGAGTAATGAATTGGGCTACAAGATTATAGCCATAGTCTATGGTTGAGGAATGAGTCAAAATGAAATAGAATTGCAACGCAAGATTATTATACAATATATTAACAATGAAGTGATTTTTCAATGTGGTTGGTAGATATTTTAGATATCCCTATGTGCTAATTCCTGTGTGTTATCCATGCAAGACCAATGAATGGAGCTATAAAAGTATTGACATAGTCTATGCTCGAACAATATAGTAAAAACAAACCAAAATAGCAAAAGCTAGACATTTTTGAAGTTTGTGTGAAAGTTTTTCCCTCTCAATATAAGATTTTATTTTAAAATATAAGATGTATAACTATTGGTATCTGAATTCCTCCTTGCCACAATCTTGATGCTGAGAGATATTAATGTGTATCTTTAATCATGGGACTATTGCAAGGATAAGTTGACGGTCACCTTTAAAGTTATATTAAAAATTTAACTAACGTCATATATTAGTTTAAATTTTATTTTACTTTAAAAAAAATACAAAATTTTAATATTAAAAAAATATTTACATTTGTTTCTAACATAGAAATTTATTTTATATAGAATACATTCATTTCAAAATGAAGTAAAAATTGACAAAATTGTATACTATGTACTTCAAATAGAATTTATGATTGGATGACATATCATACATTAATTAGATTAATTTAAAAGAATGGAATAATTTTATTATGATTTATTCATTTGTATAATTAATATTCAAAAAAATGTAACAACATTGAAATTACTATATCTTAAATAACTATTAGAAATATATATACACTTTTAAAAGATGTAAACTTTAATTTGTTTTTAAAACTTTTGATTTCTTAAAAATTAATAACTTTCAAGAAGAATATATTAAGAAAAAAAATGATAATACTTCATAATAACAACAAAATACATTGACACTTAGCAATAAGATTAATCTTCAAATTTTAGGGGATTGAAGAAAATATGGGAGCACATGTTCAAATTTCAAATCTAGAAATGGGCGGGAAGTCACAGGGAAGTGGATCTCGGACACCAGGCACGCAGGAGGGGATCCAAGCAGGCAGCAAAGAGGAGTTAGGGGATGGGGACCCACGTGCAGACATACCAAGGAATCTCCCAATGAAATGGACCTCACTCTTTGGTGTCAAGCCATCTAGTAAGTCCTCTTTCCCTTCGGTTAAGGTTGTGTCAGGTTTGGAAAAGGGTTCTTACATGATTGCTATTCCATACGAGATTGTTCATCATAGTATTGCCTCTATGGCCTCAATGCTCATCGGGAAGTTTATTGGCCTGAGACCAAATATTGATGTGGTTCAGGCCTACTCTTTGAAAAAATGGAGCTTGAAAGGTCAGGTTAGTGTCATTGCAATGGCTAAGGGTTTTCTCTCTTTTGAGTTCACCTATCAAGAGGACATGGCTGACATTCTATGTGAAGGCCCTTGGAGCTTTATGAGGGTCACCCTGGTGCTTCAAAAATGGTCGTCTAAACTAGACTTAAATGAATCCTTCTTTCAACAAGCTCCAGTTTGGGTTAGACTCCTTGAACTACCATTGGAGTTTTGGAATGAGGATATCTTTAAGGGAGTGGCTAGGTCTTTCAGAGAGCTTCTATCCATTGACCCTATTACAGCTTCTAAAAGTAGGCTGGCCTATGTGAGGATCTACATAGGTGTTAGGGAAGGGGATGATATGCCTGAAGTGGTATGTTTTCAGTCCAAACTTGGCACTCATATCCAATAGCTGGACTATGAGAGTGTCCCTTTTGGTTGTTTTCATTGTCTTAAAATAGGTCATAAGGATTTTCAGTGCTCAAAAGCTAAGACTGCTAAGAAGAATAATCCTCCTTCTTCTTCTCAAATGAGGGTGAAGAAAGTTTGGAAAAAGAAGCCTACTAAATAGGACTAGAAGGGCCTGTCTTCGATGTCCCAGAAAGTAGCAGATGCTCCAAAGATGACTAACCAAGAGCCTCTAGGCATGGCAAGAAAAGAATGGGAGTTAGTCAAGTCAGGACTGGGTTCCTCTTTACATTTAGATGCCTCTCAACAGATTGTGGATGACCAGATTGAGGATGACCAGGTTGAGGAAAGGATCCTCATTCCTGGAGAAGCAAAAGGTAAGGTTGCCTCATAGAACCCCAACGAGAAAGAGCTTGTACTAGGTTCCAAAGAGGAGGAAAAGGAAAGAGAAAATATGGAAATTATCATCTTTTAGGACCCAGAGGAAAACCTGGTTTCCACTAGAAAAGGAGCGACCAGAATAGGAAAAAAGAAGGACTTGGTCAAAGATCTTGACCAAAGGGTAGATCTTTTCAGCACCCCAAAGAATGGTCACAAGGCTTCTAGATCCTTGAAGTTTTAAAAAAAGGGAGAGTCACCTAGGAAGAATCAAATCAAAGTTCTATCAACAGCC
The DNA here is from genome assembly GCA_028749045.1 of Cupressus sempervirens. Lineage (NCBI taxonomy): Eukaryota > Viridiplantae > Streptophyta > Pinopsida > Cupressales > Cupressaceae > Cupressus > Cupressus sempervirens. Next base: position 469,978,145 of record CM053786.1, read on the forward strand.
TCTCTTGCGACGACCAGGAGCAGCTACAAACTAGATGTGGGCTCTACTACCAAATTAGGTAGAAAATCAGAGAGGGAGTCTAGAGAGGAGGAGATCAGAAGAAGCTTGGCGAATGGGTGCCAAAGCACTTTGAAGGATTTTTCTAAGAACAAAAAATGAAGATCATCTCATGGACCATTAGGGGCCTAAATGGTGCCCATAAAAAGGAAATTATTAGGAATCTGATTAGAGACCAGAGACCAGATATTTTGATGATCCAAGAAACAAAAATGAAAAAGGATTCATTGAGAAATATTAAGTTTAGTAACCTGATGAGTGGAGAGGCATCAGACTCTAATGGAGCCTCTGGGGGTCTGTTGACCTTATTCAAGACCAAACTTTTCAGGGTGGAATTAGTCTTCAATGAAGTTAACATTCTTTTTTATAAAGTGTTCCATATCCATTTCAATGAATTTATGTTTTTGCTCAATATATATGCAGCCAATAACAAGAGAGATAGAAAGTCCTACTGGTCTAGAGTAGAAGGGTTGGTACAGAATAGCAATATGAAGAAAGGAATCATTATGGGAGACTTCAATACCCCTCTTTTGGACAAGGAGAAAAAGGGTGGTCTGCCTCAAGATTGGGATAGCAAGCATGACCTTTCTAACTTCATCAATGGTTTGGCTTTTTTGGATCTGGACCTTATGGGAGGTGACTTCACTTGGTCCAATAAACACTTGGGCAAGGATTGTATTCAAGTTATACTGGATAGAGCTCTCATTTCTCCTGATTGGCTGCAATATTTCTCTTACAAGTTAGCTCTTTTGCCTAGAGTTGGGTCTGACCACTCCCCTATTTCCCTCTCGATTGTTCCTTTTGATCCCTTTAGACCTCTTGCCTTCCATTTTGAGAAAATGTGGACTTGCCACCCTGACCTTTTAGAAAGTATTAAGGTCTGGTGGAGTATAGAAGTGGAAAGCACTGCAATGTACAGGGTTGCTAGAAAACTCAGAAATATTAAAATGATGGTAAAAGCATGGAACAAGTCACATTTTGGTCACATATTCTCTCTTAAATAGGATCTCTCTATTAATCTCTCTTCTATCCAAGCCTCCATTCAAGAAAATGGGTATGATGCCTCAAATAGGGAAGAAGAGTTGTCCATCCTGTCTGATTTACATGACATTATCAGCAAAGAGGAAAATTTTTGGAGGTAAAGATCTAGGATCAACTGGCTCAAGGAAGGAGACAAGAACACAAAGTTTTTCCATTTAACTACTCTTAAGAAGAGAGCTAATAATAGGATTTTAGGCTTGAAGAAAGACCAGTGTGTGTTGACTAAGGAAGAAGATATATCAAATGAAGCTATTTCTTTTTTCTCCTCCTTGTTGTCTTGGGATTCTTTTCTCTCTAAAGTGGATTAGGATGATATTGTTTCTTGTATTCCTCAGATCCTCCAACCGCACCATAATAATCTACTCTAGGCCATTCCTTCTGATTCTGAAGTAAGAGAAGCCCTTTTTTCTCTTTCAGTAGATAAATCACCTGGCCCTGATGGTTTTCCCACCTTCTTTTTCTAAATGTACTGACCTGTCATTATGAAGGATGTTGTGAAGGTAGTTCAGGAATTCTTTGGAGCTAGAAGTATTCTGAAGAAGATAAACTCTACATTCTTAGTTCTTATACCCAAAGTGCTAGGAGCTGACACTTTGGATAAGTTCAAACCCATCAGTTTATGCAACTCCTTTTATAAAATCATCTCGAAGGTGCTCACTTCGAGGTTGCTCAAGCTTCTCCCCTTGATTATTTCTCAGCAATAATTTGGTTTTGTTCTAGGCAGATAGATTTTAGATTTGATTATTATGGTGCATGAAGTGATTCACTCTATGGAAGCTGGAAAGAGAGAAGGGATGTTACTCAAACTAGACATGTCTAAAGCTTATGATCGGGTAGATTGGTCTTTTTTGGATTTGGTGTTGAAGGCTTTTGGCTTTGATGTTAAATCGTGTAAGCTAATCTCCCAGCTGGTCACCACTCCCTCTCTAGCTATTTTACTTAATGGATCCCCCTCTGATTTCTTCAAACCTACCAGAGGCCTATGTCAGGGGGATCCTCTACTGCCTATTCTTTTTATTATCCTGGCAAAACACATTGGTAGACTCATGCATAAGAAAAAGAAAGAAGGGAGGATCAAAGGTTTTTACTCATCAGCAGTTTGTTGATGACACTATTATGGGTGGAGAGGCCTCGATCAAGGAGGCAAAGGCTATGAAAGACACCTTGGACATCTATTCTAGAGGGTCAGGGCAGCTCATCAATTGGGACAAAAGTTTTATTTTCTTTATCAATACTTCAGAGGATAGATAGAAGAGAATCTCCAAAATCTTGGGATGTCAGGTGGGGAAGCTTCCTTCTACCTACCTTGGTCTCCCCTTCGGAATGACCCCTTTAGATTCCTTTTGGAATGGCATCATGGAAAGGTTCAATAAGAAAATGGTAGGCTAGAAAGGAGCCATTCTAAGCCAAGCTAGAAAATGTCAACTAGTTAAATCCATCCTTCAAAACTTGCCGATATATGCTCTGAGCCTTTTTACCATACCAGTGAAATATGCTGAGAAGATGGAGAAAATCCAGAGAGATTTTTTATGGACAGGATCTGAAAGGAATAAAAGGTACCCCCTTGTTGCATGGGACAAATTTTGCCTCCCTAAGAAGAATGGAGGTCTAGGAATCAGGAAGCCCATTCACCTCAATAAGGCCCTCCTGGCAAAGCAAATCTGGCGCATATTTAGTAGCATGGGGGAATGGAGAGACACTGTAGTAAATAAGTATATAAAGAGGCCCTCTATTCAATTCACCTTCTTCAATGAGGAAATCCCTAGAGGTTCTGGTATTTGGAATGGTTTCTTAAAAGCCAAGGACCTGGCTAACTCAAAAGTCTCCTAGAAGCTGGGTAATCAAGAGGACATTCTATTCTGGTCTGATAGTTGGCTTTCTTAGGGCCCCCTTATGAACAACCCTAGCTATGGGTATTGGGCTAATGATTGCATCTACCTTTATGGGCACAAAGTCAACAATTATAGGACTAAAAATGGTTGGAGAGACCTTTCTATTATCTCATATGACCTCAAACCAATTATGATCATGCTTAATTCCTTGTCCCTTAGTAACAGAAAGGATGAATTGGTTTGGAGGGATAATGCCAATGGGCTCTATTCAGTTGCCTCTAGGTACTCTGCTTTATGGAGCTTAAAAGAGACTCCCCCTTGGTCGAGGGCTTGGTTCCCTGGCCTCACACCAAAAGTAAACATGTTTTTTTGGGTTGGTTCTTCAAGACAAAACTCTAACCCAAGAAAATCTCATCAAAAGAGGTTGTATCTTGCCCAGCAAATGTGTTTTGTGTAGAGAAGAGTTGGAGATAGGCAACAATATGTTCATCCACTATTCTTTCTCCAAGATGGTTTGGGGTATCCTCACCCAGGACTTAGGCCACAGTTGGTGCATTCCTTCCAACCTTCTAGACTTTTTCTGTCAATGGCATAGCTTGTTCAATGGGACTGTCTTGCAGGAAATCTGCTCCTAGATCCTACCCCATTTTTGTTGGAACATATGGAAGGAGAGAAACAATTAGATTTTCAGAGATAGGGAGGAACTGACTTTAGTTGTTTGGAGGAAGATTTTTAGTAACATAAAGGAAAACTTTTCTGTGAGGAAGGGGGGAGAATTTGAGATAGGAGGTAGGTAAAAGGAGAAGGTAAAAGATAGATTGAGGAAAAGATAGGAAGCCAAGTGGCTTCTCCCCCCTGAAGGCTAGCACAAAGCCAACTTCGACGGAGCCTCCAAGGGCAACCCTGGTTCCTCAAGTAGTGGAGGTGTGATAAGGAATGAAAATGGAGATAGTATTGTGGCTTTTTCTCTCCCATTGGGATTCCAAACCAATCATTTTGTGAAAGTGAACGCCGCGTGCAATGTTGTAAAACTAGGTTTTGAAATTGGTGTTACCAATTTATGGCTCGAAGGGAACTCGAATAACATTATAAAGTGCATCACAGGCAACTCACATCCATCATGGACGATTGAAAATTTAATTGATGAGACATGAGAGACCCTCACCAAATTTAATAGAATCCACACCACTCATATCTTTCGGGAAGCTAACATGGTTGTCGACAGGTTTGTGAACATTGGGGTTGGCATAAACCAAAAAAAGACTTGGCATCCTAGAATTTGTTTGTCGACAGACATTAAAAGTTTGATCAACTTGGACAAGATCCAAGGTAGTACGAAGAAAATCAAGCTATAATTATGATTGAAGGTTTTAAGAAATAAGGGTACTTATCAAAATGGAAGCATGGAAAATCATAATTGCAATGATTCATTATTGATTAATCGACATGCATTGTGGGTTGTTTTTCGCACTCACTTATGGAGTAATAGCAGGGCTATTTTTCTCTATTTATTGCTTACTCTTGGAGGTCCCTTTCAGTCACAGAGTGAGGAGAACATGAGTAAAGAGGGTATGTAGTGTGCAAAAATGGTTGGTGAAAGGTGTAGAAAGGAGCCGGTGGGAGATTTTGAGAAATGGAGAAGTAGGGAGAAAGTGTGGGAAAAGCTAGAAGAGGGTGGGATTACCAATTTTATCATGAAGCTGCATGGATTTGATCAGGAGGTGACCAAAAGTATGGTGGGGTCCTAGAAGGATGGCAAGGTGAAGGTGAATGGGGTCTACTTCTAGATAATGGAGGAGGTGATTGCAACTATCACTAAAATCCCTATCGAGGGTTTTAAATTCTTCAGAGATAAGAAGCTCTTGGCCAATGTGGTTAGGGACTTTGTGGATAGTGAGAAAGAACTAAAGGTGTTGAGAAAGATTGACACCTACTATGTCCTCGACTCCATGAACAAGCAGTGGAGGTATGTTCTGAGAGTTTTTATCGAGTATATCACATTGGACCCTAGGTTTGATAGAGCTTGTACCCACCACTTTATTATATTGAATAACTTTTGGCATAATGTTAATATTTCCTTTCCATATTATCTGTTAACCTCTATGAGCAAGGCAGTGGACAGATTCAAAAAGAAGCCCACCGCAAATCTAGCTCTACATGAGGGGCTATTGTTGCTTATCCATGAGAACTTCAAGGCTCAGACTATAAGAATTGCTCCCCCTTAGATAGAGAATGTGGAGTCTAGTAGTTCTAGTTACTCCTGTGATCCAAAAGATATATAGAGCCTCAGCTCTAAGGAAGGAGGGATCTCTTCTTCGGAGAGATTAGTGACCCAGCAAGCTAAAAATCACCCTCCCCATAACCCCTAGCAAAAAAAGCCCTAGGGATCATGGGCAAAAGCCTCCTAAGAAGGATGAGGAGGGAGATAGTGATGATGAGGAGGAGCCAGAGTCTAAGGAGGTGGTTAAGGAGATGCAAGAGGAAATAAATGATGAAAGTGGAAGGAAGAAACACAAGAAGGAGAATTTGGATGAAGCATGCTCTCAGTTTGAGGAGGCATTTGCACTACCCCTATCTCCTATCCACCTCCAAGCCCAACCTGAGGAGCAGAAAGAGGAGAATGTAGAGAATGCGAAAGGGGAAGTGCAGGTCAATGATAGGAGTAAAGCTTGGAAAAACTTTAATGTTAGGACTCTGAAGATGGGCATCTTCAAGGAGGCCATGAATCTCCAAATCCTCATGGAAAATCAAGAGGAACAGCGACTGGAAGAACTCATTGACCCGGAGATAGTGGCTATTTCAGACAAAGCCAGGGAGACTAGGATGAACCTCTTGAATAATGATCACAACAATATGATTGATAATTTTAGATCAATCAAATGGATTTTCTATGAGTTGGAGGAGGTCAAAGAATAGGTGAGACATATTGAGGCAACAAGGAATGGGATGGATGCTAATAGGAGGATGGATTCGGCTAATAGGCTCAGCCTAGCAGAAAGAAGGATACACAACTTGGAGAACTACAATCACAACCTTGTGAATCAGATGTTCTCTTTGTTAAGCTCCATTAACAACAACATCATCTCTCTTACAGGCTAGATGAAAGATAGAGAAATGCAGGATAATGAGGAAGGAAAAGATAGGGATGAAGCTAGAACAAAGGATGACTCTACAAAGGAAAAGACCATTCCTAATTAGGGCTAGGGGGACCAAAGGGCACAAAATCTAGAAGTGGAGGAGAATCAACTGGCCTTCGAGGCCGCTTAGGTTATGCAAGAGTTGGAGTGAAAGAACGAGGAATAACTCTCACCTGTTCTTTTGTTTTTCTATGTCTTTTGGCTTTTGTTCTAGCTTTAGGCCGTGGTATTACTTTTCTTTTTTCCTGGTCTTTTCTCCGAACTTCACTTTTTTGGGTGGGCTTTATGCTTATTATCAGCTTCTGAACTTATACTTTTTTGGCTGAGCTTTCACGCTTATTATTAGCCTTATATGTTTTAACTTTTGGGTTTCAGGATCCCTATAAAACCTGTTTATCTAATAAAAACAAAAAAATACATTTATTTATAATTGAAAATTATCTAAACTGTACGAAGGGTAAAAGTACTGACATTTATGTAAGACATGAAGTACTGACAATGCATAAACTATAGTGTATAATAAAAAGGAAACTTTATAATAATAATAATAATGCATGCCAAAATTTAGTATTTTTCTACTTGAAAAATCTTTTACACCAGTGTGAAATTCAAAAGAAGCAATCATAAAAAAATATGAAATATAAAAAAATAGACATTAATAAAATATTTTAGCAAACACTATACTCTAAACTATGTTTTTAGAGTTTCTAGGAAAAAGATTAATAGGTAAAAGTGACTATAGTCTCGACTAATAATTATGGCTATTTTGTATTAAGATAATTATTTCTTAAGCTTTTCATGCTCTTGTTTATTAATTGAATTTGTGATTGTGCATTATATACCATTTCTAACTTAATGTCATATGTATGCTGAATTTCTTAAAGTTTGCTATACAATTCAATATGAAAAGATACCCCTCTCTCCTCTTTATATTTTTCTAAAATTGTCAAATATTTCTTGAACTTATTGCACAACAAAATAAAATTACTAATCATATAAAAATTCAATTAGACTTTGAATCAAACACCTATACCAAGACATATCCTTGCTAGTCCTTTGAATAGAAAGTACTATTTGACATTGATGGAAATTTATTCATTTGGAGATATAAAGGGGGAAAATGGTGAGGAAAGGTTATATTGAAATTGAAAGGCCATACGCGTAAAACATAGTGGGCTGATTGACAAGCTCTTGGAGGTCATAGGTAATGCAGAAGAAGTGAAAATTTTGATGCATAAGATCCCTATATTGGAAGCCAAGCACAAGGTGATGGACAAGAACATTAGCAATATCCAGGGGAAGGTGTCTAAATTTGAAACTAGGTTGGGTAACATGGAAAAAAAACTCAGACATTTGGGGGATAACATGGCCAGCTTTCTAAAAAAGAATGAGGTAGATAAGAGTTAGGTTTCTCCCTTGGGGGGAGACTCTCAAGGTCCTAGCAAGTGTACTCGGGCCAATGCAATGAAGATGGAGGAAACCACTAATAAGGACAAGGTGAATGCTACTACTGAGACTATTCATTCTCTGGTGGACTAGGCTGTGCATCTGAGTAATACTCCTTAGCTGGTCGGTTGCTATTCCTCTGCTAGTCTTTTGCTATCTTTTCTAGCAATGTTGTTTGTGACATCTTTTTATTTTCTGAGGTTTGTTTCATGTTGTTTGTTTGTTCTCTTTTCATGATACTTTCTTTATACTCTACTGATGTAAGGTTTTGGGTCCTTTAAAACCTGTTTTTACATAATCAAAACATAGTGGGCTAATGGCCCCACCCCATTTTTGGTTGATGCCAATTTCTCTTTAGCTTTCACATTTTCACTTTCCTTTATTCCTCAAAATGCTCTAACTAGTGTAGGAGTATAATAACACTAAAAACATCATGAGTCAAGAATCATCGGCTGGAGACTTTACTGAGAAAATTTTGAGAAATAAAGGGCCACTATCTAATCAATAATGTTTTATTCTTTAACTTTGATTTGGCGAATCTGTTTTCCTCAGCTTTTAAATTGTCCTCTTTATCTTATTTCTTTCTCCCTCAAAAATTGAACTAGTGTAGGCTTAGGTAACAAGAAAATTTCAATAGCCAATTCATTATAAAGATAAAAGAATAGGGAATACCCTCTCCTTTCCATCACCCGGTGGTACGGGCAAGAACCATCTTCTTCAACATGTTTAAAACTAGATAAAAGAAAGGTAGCATGATTATTACATGGTGCTAGCACAATGTCGGTTAGCCAAACACTTTAGGGCCCATTTGGCAATGGGAATACAAGCGGAATAGGCATATCTAAATTCTTCATTTGGATGCACCAAATCGAAATTGGAATACAAAATCAAATAGGAATACGTATTCTAATTTTTGCTCAAAAATAAGGTTTTGCAATTCCACCCAAATAGGTGGAATTGGAATACATATTCCTATTCTAGTTTTATTTATACACATCTCTTAATTGACTAAAAGCATTGGAAATATAAAATTCCTCAAAATATTGAATAGGAGAAGAGATCTAGTAGTTGCATCTAGATCTTCTAAATCATAAGTCAAATTATGTCAATTTTTATGATGTACCTTCATAGGTGATTCAAGAGTTTAAAGCTAAGATTTTAGTGTTTGTCCATTTGTGAATCTATTTGTAGAGGCTATGAAGTGTGAAGTAGTCAAAAAATGTCATTTTAAAATGCTCCCCCCATACCTATTATGTACACCTCCAATAGCTGCTCACCCTTAAAAACTAGTTTTTGGCATAAACAGACCAATCGACAACCATGGGTTATTAGTGTTGGCATTATGGCTAAGTTACTAAGGTTAAGGGTTGTCATTTATGGCTACATATCAATTTGGAATAGAAGACAAGTCTTATAGATGAAGACTTCATGGGCTATCAGTTTTGATAACAATTTAGAGGCAACTTAATTGCAGACTCCATAGGAAAGTTAAATATGGCCTTTCCCTTAACTTGTACTACAATAAGGTGTTTTAACAAACCTCCCTTAATTACAAACTCCATAGGAAATTTATATACAATAGGGTTTCTATATAGTCTTTCCCTTAACCAGTATTATAATAAAGCATCTTATAGACCTTCCTTGACTGTAGACTCCATAGGAAAGCTACTTGAAATCCCTAAATCATTTCTCAAATAATCAATTTTACACCCTTATGATTACATTAATTAAGGAAACTTACAATTTCATATTTTAACTATGGTTGAACTTCCTCGAAGCTCCATTGGCTTCCCTCTCTGTTCATTGACTAAATGTTGTTGATGTTCCCTTGATCATATCTCATCTTCTTCAGTTGTTCCACAATTCTTGATTGGAATCTCTCTATTTATATGAGCTTTGTTTCTTAATACTACTCTCTCTCTCATCTTCTTCCATATAAATTATCATTATCTATTTACACTGATACATATGTTTCCATGTTTTTAATTAAATACCTTGGTTATGTGTATGTGCTTATACTTTATTATTACCTGTGCTAATGCCACAATATAAGCACATGGCAGGGACATACTCCATGTACCCTATGATACTTATGTGCCTTCCTTATCTCAGGAACCATCTCGATTTAATGCAAACTTATGCGTTTGTTGGGGATGTGATGAATCAAGTGTGTGTCCTACATCATTTTTGTTCACTTTATTTGTCCACCCATACATTCACAGTAATATGACACCTACTGGGAAGGTGATAACCATTAGTGTCCCAGTCATCCATTTCCTTGAAGTTGAGAAATCATCCAATGTGGATAGCCACATCCTTAGTGAAAAATGAATGCTGTTGTCACAAATGTTATCGTGCGGTCTTGTTTATAATTGTCATTTTATTCCATATGTAAATGCCTACCACATGAAATCTACTCCATGCTAATGCATCCTCACCAAACAATCTAGAGACTCAATCACATTTTCAGTTGGTATTATCTTATGCATGTTATCATTGATAGATGATACAATATTGAACCCAAATATAATACTTCTCATATAACGCAAATTCTTGATGGTATTTGGTTACAACCCTACAACCTAAGCCTTTTACATTGGATGTTAATATTGGGGAATATCGTGTCACTAGCTAAAAAATTCCTCATGGTTATCATTCACAAACATCTTAATGTGTCTTAATGTGGAAATGCTGAGAAGATGTTGAAAAATGATTCCCTGTGATAGTTTTGAGCCATTTTCTCTTGATATTAGTTTGATAATGTATTTGTTTCCACCCATTATGCATGATGGGCACTCAGATCTAACTTATTCTCCTTGCTTGGAATGCTCAACTACCACATACTCCAAACACAATAAGGAGATGTAACACAAGTGCTACTACTTTAGGTATTTTTCCCATAAATATATCTAGTGTCGAAAACAAATTTTTTTTTATGTATCAAGGTTTTCTAGGTTTCACTGTTAACCTAAATCCACAAAGACTAATAAATGTTGATTGACCAAAGTGAATCATAAAAATAGAAGTAGTCAAGGATGTGACTTGGTTCAGACTTCTCTTTCTTGGTGAATTTTTTGATTGTTTGACTTTGTACACTGACTCCATATCTTTTATTATAGGGCATGAAACCTTACTACCATAACTTTGATCACTTTTTTACATTCACAATTTGGCTCTTGCTAATAGTTTGGAGCTTGTCGTTGCCAGTAGAATCCCTTATCTCAAGCATGATGCAAATATTCTTAGACCTATGGTGCAATGAGGGATTTACATAGACATGATTGAAAGACATTTGATACCTATCTTTAAACTATTAACCTGTCATTTCCATGTGGTGTGTCTTTTGGTTGAGATTATTCACAATGATTAACAATAAAGCCTCTATCATGCTTTTGAATATTGCACTTTGAGTAAATCACTTAGGGTTTGTCCATTTCTTTCATAGGCCATAACTTCCTTTCTGCATGCATCAAGGTTGCGAGTGCTTCAAATTTCGTCATTCATTCTTATAATTTTAATAGTGATATCACAAGATGGCAGAATCGGTGCTCTGATACCATTTGTAATGAACCATTTTTGGAACATTAGAATTCATAACCTTACTGTGTATAATTTTCTCCTTTTTCTCCTAAATGATGATTGGTTCCCTTTTCTTTCCTTTATATTTCTCCTTCTTATCCTATATCCCTCCATATTATATTCCTCTATGTATATATAGTTTTCATTTCTAAGAGTCGTGTCTTTTTATAATATTAATTATATTATATTATTAATAATAATAATATATTGTAACATTAATTATTATTATTAATAATTATATTGTAACATAGATCATTTTATTAATATATCAACTATATAAATTATATTATAATATTATAATATTTTATATTAATAGTGTTTCTATATTAAATCATATTTTAATCATTATAATATAATTATTTATTATATTAGATTATTATTTAATTAATTTCATAATTCCATATTGCTATTATGATGCAAGTATATTATTATATAATATTACATATAAAATATTATTACTTTAATGTTTTTATTAATATCACTTTATGTATAATACTTATTTATTATTTAATTTATATATTAGAGTGGGGACATCACAACACTCCCTTCATATGATGCTCCAATGTTATCCTTTCTTCTCCATAGAGTTGATGTTGATGTAGCTCCAATTGACAAGATACACCTACAATTGAAAGTAATACAATGATATGATAGCAAGAATACTTGGATTGTGGTTAGCCAAAACAAGTACAAAATGGCTCAATTTATAGGATTTTGAAGCCAAATGCAAGAAATGGAAAGAAAGATGTCATAATGATGTGGGAATTTTGGAAATTACTATGAAAAAGAGGCGAAATTGGAAAATTATGACAATATGAAAAGTTATGACAATGTGACAGAATTATGCATAGAAATGTGTAGAAAAAAATGGAAGAAGAAAGTGTAAGAAAAATAAATAGAAAGATGTAAGATGTATGGAAATTTTGAATTTTAAAAACTCATAATTCCCTCTAAAATGGCAATTATAAATTATAGAATTGGAAATAGAAAATGAAAAATTAGAATTTAGGAAATTTGGAATTCCCATAATTCATGAAAATGGAATCAATTAATTAATAAAGATCAATTAATTGATAATAGTTAGTAAATAGGAATAATTAATAAGAGGGGATGAAATTAAATGATCAAGACATAGGAATAGACTATGGATTATCTAATCTTATACGAGAAATTAACAAATTGATTGGCCAAGATGATGAAATAAATGCAAGATAATCCTAGTGAAGGATCATGATGAAAATACAAATCAAATGTGATGATATAAAGAAATGATCGAATGCAATAACTGACTAGATGAATGATAGGAAATGGTGACTTGTCAAGGACACAGTCAATGCATCAAATTAAATGAATAAAGACATGATTGGACATTGAAGGACTCAACAATGTCAAGGATCAAATTGATGAATAATGATGATATGCCAAGGACACATGACATATATTAATGAATGTTGATAAGGCACTAAAGGACGTAACAATGCCTAAAGGATCAATGATGATGAGATGATATTGAAATTATTTTTGAATTGATTCTGAGATGATTTGCATTTTGATTGAATGATGATCAAGTTGGCCAAAAGATCAAAGATAGTGAAATGATAAAATGGAAAAATTATGATGTGAAGGTGATAAAAGAGTAGGCATGAACCATTTTTGAGTGTCTACATTTTGCCCCTCTTAAATACAATGAGATTATGAGCATTGTGTCAAAGAATAATAATGAAAAAGATCAATGCCCCAGTGAAATTAAAAGAAGGATTTAGGGTGCCCCCTTGACAAATTGGGCAAGAAATTGACTCGAGGACAATTTTTTGAAAAGAAATGATGATGAAGAGAAATAGATTAATGAAAGAAACATGAGTAGAAGAAGGAAATGAGACTAAGAAGAGTGATGAAGCTTGCTTTCATAGGTGCACCTTATGTCATAAGAGCTTTATTTTTATGTGGTAAATGAAATGCAATGCATCATGACATGGAGAGAAAGAGTGAAAATGCAAGCCTTTCACATAAACAAACACAGTGCAGACAAATAATGACCTTATCCATCATAAGGCATAGAGTTGCACCCTAGACTATCAAAGAACATTCAAAAAACAAAGACAAAAATGATCATAAACCATCTCGACCACTATCATAAATGAATTTATATCATTGAGTAGCATAGGAACATGATCAAAGAAAAAAATAAAATACTCACTAGATAGCGTGAGCTAACAACCATTTTGTTATGTTATCACTTGCTTTATTAAGTGTTGGTTGAGATTTCAAAGATTGATGTTTCATAAGTTGATTGTTGAAGGATAGTAACAAATACATGTGGACCTCATCAAAGCATGATTTCATTGAAGTGCAAAATTTAAGTCAGAGTCTATATGTGCAAGTGTTTAGCAAAAGAAGTGATTGTATACATTGATTATGTACAAGCTTTATTGCAAATATTTAGGATTTATCATTTTTTGTTTGCTTTAAAAAATATATGATTTTTTTTATGTTGCAAATTTTAAGGATATTTTGCAATTTTTAGGTTTTTTTTTTTTCAGGTTCATATTTAATTTTTAGTGTTTTTTTTTAAGACATTTTATAATTTTTAAGGATTTTTTCAAGACATTGTATGAATTTTTTTTTAAAAGATTTTTTTAGGACATTTTATGATTTTTTTTATTGAGTTTTTCAAGACATTTTATGACTTTTTTGGATTTTTTTCAGGATCATATGTGATTTTTTTTCTTCAGGTCTTTAAGGTGTTTATAGGATGTCAGCTCCAATCTAATAAGAATGATGAGTCCATCGAACTAACCATGGTCAGGAAGTTTTCCCCAGTTCAAATTCAAAGTCATGGGATTCATAGGTAAATGTCCCTAGATAAGACACAAACAATATATAGTAGCCAAGGACAAGGTATGTATAGACTGGTGATGCATGAGAAAATGACATTCGATATCAGCTAGTTCATAGGCCATGATTGGGGGCTAAGAATGTCTCACAATGTAAAATATGTGATTAGGGAATGAGAGGGAAAACCAGATAGAATGCCAATAGATGGAGGAGAAATAACTTGCTACACATGGCACTTGTTTGCCAGGTTTTCACTTTTGGACGAAATTTTTCTCTTCTTTCACTTTTTTCATGCCAAGACACTTGTTTGCTAGGTTTTCATCGCGGCATTCATTTTTTCATGACTTTTTTTTAAGGACCTTTTACTATTTTTTTGAAATTTTTTCAAGACTCTTTTGCCATTTTTTGATATTTTTTCAGGACTTTTTTTGAAAAAACACATTATGTGTAATACTTGTGAAGGTGCATGCTATTGATTAAAATTGGTAGTGATTCACCCTCTAGTGTTCAAGCTGATAGACTCTAGAACCAAATGTGGTAGGGACAACGTAGGGTCCTTCCCAATTTGGTTCAAACTTTCCTAGTTTTTCTCCGTGCTGCTGAGTTTTATAATTCATTTTGAAAACCAGGTTGCCAATCTCAAAATGGCAACCTCAAACTTTTTTGTTATAGCTTCTTTTGAGTCAATTTTGATAAGTTTGCAAGTGTACTAAGGAAACTCTTCTTCACTCATCTAGCATTTCATGTTCATGTAGTCTAGATACCCTATAGTTTTCATCATTGATGATGTCATGTAGTGATGCTCATAGTGATGGGATTTCAACTTCAATTGGAAAAATGGCCTCAGTACCATATACTGGAGAGTATGGTGTTGCACTAGTGGGATCACAAACACTTGTTCTATAGGCCCAAAGGTCTAGATTATATTATAAGAGTCAGTCTCACCTAGAGTCATTAACAGTCTTTTGGAGTATTTTGACTATAGTCTTGTTCGATGCTTCTACCTGACCATTACCCTGTGGATGGTAAATGCTAGAGAATCCATGGTAAATTTGTACTTATCACAAAGCTTATCAACTTCCTTATTTTGGAATGGACTACCATGGTTAGTAATAATGGCTAGAGGGACTCGATAACGACATATAATATAATTGAGAATACATTTTGAAATCTTCTTACCAATAGTATGTCATAGGGACAGCTTCAATTCACTTGGTAAAATATTTAGTTGCAGTAAAAATATACTTATGGCCATCAGATGAAGGAGGGGTAATCAACCCTATGAGATCAAATTCCCATTGAGAGAAGGGCCATGGAGAAATAATTGGTTGAAGCTCTTGAGTTGGTGCATGAATTAGATTACTATGTATCTGGCACTGATGACATGTCTTGCAAAATTATGAGCATCATGTTTCATAGTGGGCCAATAATATCTAGCTCTAACTAACTTCTTATATAGACTTAAACCATTGAAATGGCCTCCACATATACCTTCGTGTACCTCATGCAACACTATTTTAGCTTCTTATGAATCAAGGCACCTTAGGAGATTTTGGTCAAAGGATTTGTTATAAAGGTTGTCACCAATGATGACGTATCTAGTGGCTTGTCAGATTAAGGCTCTATGTTCATTTTTGGATAGACTAGGTAGTAGGATTTGGGTATGTAAGTAGTCATAGATGTGTTGATACTAGGGAGAATTGGGACCAACAATTTCACACACAAACTTTGATTGAGAGAGCTCAAATGCAGGGAGAAAAAGTTGCTCTATTAAGAACTCACAACATTCAATGTTATGTGGCATATCAATCATTGAAGCAATTGTGGCTATAGCACCAACTTGCTTATTATGTAGCCTTGGAAGTTGATAAAAAGTGATTGTGACAAATTTAGACTTCAAGAAATCTATCATTTTCTTGTATGGTAGTAATTTCTCATCTTTAGTTTCATAGTCATCATTAATTTGCTGGATGACTAATTGGGAATCACCATATATTTTTAAATGTTGTATGTTCCATTGGGTAACTAACTTCAATCTTGTTATAAGAGCCTCATATTCTACTATGTTGTTTGTACAATCAAATGCTATTCGGTATGACTTAGGAATCATAGCCCCTTGAGGTGTAATAAACATGATACCAGATCTTGAACCATTTTTCATGTGTGAACCATCAGAGTATAGTTTCCACCCATTAGCTAATTCTATGTTAAAGATGGCTTCATTAAGAAGTTCTATTAACATAGGATGATCAGTTGGTACTGGGGCTTCTGCTAATTAATCAACTATCACTTGCCCTTTGATTGCTTTTCTATTTACATACTCAATGTCAAATTCAATAAGGATCATAACCCATTTAGCTAAGTGCCCCATGAGAGTAGCTTTTCTTAGCAGATATTTTAATGGGTTAATTCTAGACACGAGTAGTGTTCTTTGATGGAGCATGTAATTTCTTAGTTTTTGAGCTACAAAGAACATAACGAGGCATGCTCTCTCAATTAAAGAATAGATTAGTTCATAGCCAACAAGTGTTCTACTAATATAATAGATGGTTCTTTCTCTTCCTTGTTCATCATTCTATGCTAAGAGAGCTCCTAGTGCAATTTTAGTAGCTAATATATATAAGATGACGGGCTTCCCTGGAACAGGAGCTATCAAGATAGGTGGATTCAAAAAATATTCTTTGAGTAGCTGAAAGGATTCCTTGCACTGGTGAGTCCATTGAAAGGTTACTCCTTTATGTAGAAGGTGTTGGAAGGAGTGACATTTATTTGCTAGTTGTGCAATGAATCTTTAAATGGACTATAGCTTTCGTTGCAAGCTTCTGAGTTCTTTCAGAGTAATCAAGGGAGCCATGTTAAGTATTGCTTCCACTTTCTCAGGATCAACCTCGATGCCTCATTGAGAAATAATGTATCCTAGGAGTTTCCTGATATAACTCCAAAAACACACTTTGTTAGATTAAGTATAAGCTTATAACTTTCCATTCTAGTGAAAATTTTGTCTAGTATACCCAAGTGATGTCTTCTTTTGGTTGATTTACATAATATATCATCCACATAATCGTCCATTAGTATATGCATGTAGTCATGGAAGATAGTAGTCATAGCTCTTTGGTATGTTGCTCCAACATGCTTAAGTCCAAAAGGCATGATGTTCCAATAGTAAGTTTCCCAAGGGCATCTAAAATTTGTCTTGTGTTGATCCTCAGGGGCTATTCTGATCTAATTATATCCTGAGAAGCTATCCATCAAGGATAACATCTCATAGCCAGTTGTCATGTCTACAATGATATCTATGTTAGGCAATGGAAAGTCATCTGTAGGGCATGCTTTATTGAGGTCTCAAAAGTATGTACATATCCTGATGTCCCCCAAAGTGTTTACTTATAGGTACCAAATTTGAAATCCATTTTGCATAGTCAATAGATCTTATGAACTCTGCATCTAAGAGTTTCTTTAATTCTACTTTGACAAGGAAAGCTACTTGTGGATGCATTTTTCTCAACTTTTGTTTTACTAGTTTAGCCCCTAGTTTTAATGGAAAGTGGTGAAGAGGATCTTATCCTGGCATATCTGCATAAGACCAAGTAAAGTTGATCTATCTCACTAGAAAGAATCTAACAAAATCATCCCTTTCTTATTGTGATAATGAGGCTACAAACTGTATGATCTTAGGATTGTTGGATGTTCCCAGATTGATTTCTTCTATCATTTCAATTAGCAAGGAATACTTCTCATTAAATGGGAATATGTCCAATCTTCCAACTTTGAGCACCTTAGAGAGGTTTTTTCCCTTAGATACATCCTTTATTTTTACTTTTTCATAGTCTAATGGTGCCTTTCAATTTTCACCAAGAGACCTTTTCTTTTCATTTTTTTGATTTTTTGTTTTATTCACATTTTTGTGACTAGAAGATGGAGTTGAATCCCCAAAATATGTCAAGGTATTTAGTTCATAATAAAAACTTTATTTATGGTCACCATGCAGTATGACTTTACAGAGCTCAAAAAATTTTGCAATAGCTTCATCATTTTCAAATCGATCAAATATTTGGTGGTCCTCGTTGATCCCAATCTATTAGCTCAGGGTAAACTAAATTGATGTCATTATCAGTGTTGAAAAAGATTTGGTCAAGGGTAAAGATATGGACATCAGGTTCATCAATATCATTGGTTTTGTATTCAAAGGAATGGGGGCTTGGGTCCCAATGCATGTTAATCCAAGATTCAGGACGCGTTTTGGAAATAGGTGGAGTTTCACTAACATGTAAATATCCTCGACTGGTGGATTATTAGAATCATCAAAGATATGGTCAAGTGCATAGGGACTATTAGGATCATTGGCTTTTAGCTAGGTGTCCTCAAGTGCCTTTTTATCATTGGAAACATTCACATTCTCACATGAGGGTACCTTAGTAATGAGAGGACCTATTCACAATGGTTTAAATCCTAGACCGAAACTAGGACCTTTTTGTCTTGTGGCAGTAATGGGTTCAATTATTCCTTTTTTCTAGGGTCCAAGAATGCTATGTCCATTATATCCTTTTTTTTGCATGACGGTAAACCTAGGTCCATATTTATCAAGAGATATTGGAGTAGGTTTTTGTCCTTCTTTATCTTTGTCAACCCATGAGGATGTATTCTCATAAACATTTTCCTGATGCAATCCACCTCCACTGGTGAATGTTCTCAAGTGGCTTTTTGGTACCTAGATCCTGAATTGTTTTCTTGGACATAGTAGTTGTGGTTTACCATAAGACTTGGGAGAAAGTGGAAACTTCCCAGTGTGAAATGCTTGAGACATAGAGTATTCTCCACAACCTTTTTCTTCAATATTTAGCTTTTCTTTGGTGGCAATAGTAAGTTTTTTAGGATCCACATACCTAGAGGAAAAAGTTGAGTTTGCTTCATTTTTTATTGGAACTTGTTGTGCAGGGTTTCCTTTTAAATTAACACAAAATTGAAAAGGATCTAAATCACCAGGGATAGTAATTTCCATGTCATTATAGGAAAACTTGGGACATTGGTGATATGTGGATGAAACTACTTTCATAGCATGGATCCAAGGGCATCCCAATATCATATTACAATTCATTTCAATATCTAAAACTTGGAATAATGTATTCTCTATAACAAGACCAACTCTTGTAGGTAATATTATGACCCCCTTAGAGAAAAATTCACCATCATCATATGCCTTTATTGTGATCCTACAAGAGGCATCAATGTTATCTTTAGAGTAACCAAGGTCTTTGATAACTTGCATGGTACAAATATTAAGTCCTAATTCACCATCTATCAAGACTCGTCTGACCTTAGCATTATGGACAAAGACTTTGAGATAAAGGGGATCATTGTGGTTAAGTCTATTTTGGGGAACATTGTGAGGTGAAAAAGTGACATGCTATGATACTGACAAGTGCCCTATCATGGCCTAAAACTAGCAACATCAATGTTATTGGGAACTATAGACTCTTTCAGTACTTGGTCAAGGATTTTCTAGTACTAAGGGGATGAGTGTTGCAAATCAAGAATAGATATTTGTGCGAGGGTCTTGCCAAGCTAGCCAACAAGGTTATAATTAGAAGTAGCTATAGGTCTAGAGGAATTTGTAGGTCTAAGAGGAGTTGAAGGTCTAGAAGGGGCTCCTAGTAAGGTAATTTTTGTATGACGGGTAGTGACAACACATCAAGGATCTTGGTTCTTGATGGTAAATGTGGACACATGTGTATCAATCTCCTCGAAGCAGTTGATAGTATAGTCATATTCAGTGTGGGTGTAGTTGACATTGGATTTAACATTTGAATTTGAACTAGAGGCTTTTTCTTTATCATGGTCCATCAAAGGATTTTTGAAAATGGTGTGATTAGTATTGGAGGATAATAATGATGAAAAATCTACCTTAACCAATCCTTGGTCTATTAAGTCTTAAACTGCATGTTTAAGTTGAAAACAAGAAGTTGTCCTATGTCCTTTTGTTTGATGGTAATCACAAAATTTCTTGTCATCCCACCATGAAGGTTTAACTTCTAGTTCATCTTTGACTACTGGTAGTTGTAGAAAGTTATTTTGGATCAATTGTTGTAGGACAACATCAAGTGGTAACCCCAAGGGTGTAAATTTCCAATGCTTATTTCTAGAAGGTTGTCTAAATTGATTCTGAATTGAAGTATCAAAGGTTTGTGTTTGAGGTTTAGTTTCTGTGTTTGTTGTACTAGGACCCTTGGTAGTGAACTTGGGGTTGCGTAGTGCTAATCATTCAAGTATCAGTTCAATACCATCACTTGTAACATTGTTATTTTTAGAAAAGAATTTTGGTTTATCAGTGTTTGTGCTCATGTTGTTTGTATCCTTATTGATCTTTAGGATTCCCTTGCGCATAAGGGCATCTTCAATGCTAACCCCCTTTTTCATTAACTTGGAAATGGTGCTAGGACTCTTGATCTTAATTTCATACATCAACTTAGGAACTAGGTTCTCAATGCATAAGTTCACTTGTTGTTCTTCTAGGATATCTATTGGGATTTGATTGGCAAGATTTCTCCAACATAGTAAGAATGTCATAAATGGTTCTCCAGCCTTTTTCTTTGTTGTACATAAATCAAATAATGTCACTTCATTTGTTATGTTAAAAAAAAAATGGGATATAAATTTTTTTGCCAAATCATTCCAAGATTTGATGTTGCTAGATAGTTTAGAGTACCATTCGAGTGTTGGCCCACCAAGGCTTTGAGGAAATAATCTCATAAGATACATTTGATCTTGACCTATTTTCATACAAGAGGCACAAAAATCCCTAATGTGGTCAAGTGGATTTCCCTTGCCTTGGTATTTATCAAATCTTGGTGTCTCAAAGTGTTTTGGAAAAGAAGGCATGTATAGACTTTTATCAAATGGATTAGGACACAAATCTCATTTAGTGCATAAAACTTTCTTACATTGAAATTCCAATGCGTCAACTTGCTTAGTCAATTGTTTAAACTTTTGGACCATCTTGTCATTAGGCATAGAATCAAAAGTAGTTATTTTCCCCTTTTTCTTCTAGGTTGACCTTTTACTTCAATGAGAGTTATGTCAATTATGCTCTAATACATCTGAATTTGAAGTATATGGGGATGCATCACTAGGTGGTGATGGTATGTTAGCTTTATGGATATGAAATGGTTGTTGTTGTGGTTGTATCATTTGTTGTATGTGTTGCTGAGGTACCTCCAATTGTTGTTGGGTCTCTAGAAATGTATGATATTGTTGTTGTGGAGGTAATTTTCGGAACTATTGTGACACATATTGTTGTTGTTGTAGCAACTATTATTGGTATTCTTGTTGCTTTTTTAATTATTGTTGCCATGCCATGTATCTTTGTAATTGTTCATTGTGTGTTTGCAATTGTTGGCCATGAATTTATTTTTGTTGTTGCATTTGTTGCTAGTACATGGCATGTATGTCATGTGGGTTTTGATCGTGTTGTGTAATAGGAGGATTGGATGCTTGACTCACCTATTGGTGCTATTTTCTCTCTTATTTCTTTGGTTGATGACTATGTCTGGAAGGTGCAAATAGAATCTTAAGATCTTGAACCTTATAGTTTTGAGGTTCTAAGGTGTTTCCTTGGGACATCATATTCACTTGGTTTTGTTGAAATTGTTGTTTTTGTTTAGGTTGTATGTTCTTTGGTGGAATTGGCATAATGTCAATGAGACTCTTTTGTTTCAATTCAATAGGTGCACTTGCAACAATAGTTGTGGTTACATGAGATGCCACCATAGTTGACCCCATATTATTTGACATTGTCATAGTTAGTAATGTTAAAAGAAAAGGTGTATTTTGTTGAATATCTTCCAAAAAAGGTATTTTAGGAATTCTCATTGTATAAGTATTATGAGGTATCTCTTGTTGATGAATCACTCGATTAAGGTCAACCTTTAATGTTCTACTAGGATACCTTTGTGGGATATTGTTGAGATTACTTTCTTCTTGAAGTGTGGGAGGTGCATCAAAAAGGGGAATGTTATTGATTTGTCCAAAGGTATTTCTTGGTGGAACCTAAATGATTAATTCTTTTCAAGGTCTTTTAGATGTTACCTTTGTAGTTGATGGATCCAAAAGTTGTTTCGCTTTATCTAAGTCTAAGTTAATCATAGGTGGAAGTTCTTCCAATATTAGATTGTCTTGATTCCTAGACTTATGCTCCTCTAATGTAGGATTAAATTTTAACACTTCTTGAGCCATAATGCGTTTGATGTTTCTTTCGAAATGATTTATCTTGAAATTTTTTGTCCATTTGTTCAATAAGTTTTCCAAACTCATCATTAGAAGAGTCATCATATATGTTTTATGTAGCTTGTAAAGTGTGTGAAGGTTCCATTTGGGGTTTTGAAGAATGAAAGGTACTTGTGTTAGGTTTGTCAAACTCAAAGGAACCACTTTTTTCATCTTGGGGTATTGTAGGTATACTTCTGTATCTTGGTGGCATAGGTAAAAATATAGGTGCAAAGTTCTATAGGACCAATTGGACTTGTCCATATGAAGGTGAAGCATTAGGTGGAAAACCTAAGTTATACATGTCATTTGCAAAGGTTGAAGTGTTTGCTAAATTTCTCACAAAGGTAGGTTGTTGAAATTCTTGGGTGTTATCCATTAGAGGATACATACTTATAGGATCAACTTGTTGAGGTTATTGTGTTTTCTTTCATCTTGTCTTAGGAGGTTGTTGTGTTTCTATTTGAGATGTGGACATGGGTTGATATTTACTTTTTGGTTCTTTGGATAATTGAGCCCTTGTGAAAATTGGCATGATATCCTAGTATGCACCTAAGTGAGAGAAATGTATGCAAACTAAGGTATGCAAGATTTTTTTCTTTTTTTCCTTTTTTGGGATATAAGGTATGAAAATGCACCTAAGGTATGATTGCACAAAGGTTGAAAATGCAAATGTTGTTTGAGTTTTGACTAAGGGATATAAATGAAAACTAAGACATGGTAAGGTTTAAATGCATCAAATGTTTGTTGAACTTGGACTAAGGTATGAAATGCAAATATATAGTTTTTGGATTTTTGGAATTTTTGAAATGCCAACTAAGGATATGTGTGCACAATGTTTTTTTTTTTGGATTTTTTGAAGGATAATTAAAATGATATGAAGTCTAAGAGGGTACAAAACAATGTTTATGCAACTAAGGGCTAAAATGATAATGAAGTTTGTATGCAAATGAAAATAAGGGATCAAAATGAGGTTTATGCAACCATGGTTATGCAAAATGAGGATGAGGAGGCTAAGGATATGCAAACTGAAGTTTGTAAAGAATATGAGGTTTATGCAAAGTGCAAACTAAGGTTATGAAAAATGCAACTAAGGATATGCAAAGGTTTTGAATTTTGAAGAAAAATATTTGGAAAATATTAATAAAAGAGTGTAACCTTATAAGGATGAGCAACGGATCTTGACCAAAAAAGAAAGATCAAAAGGACCAGATGAAAAAAAAAGGACCAAGTCAAATTCATCAAGACGTAGATAAAATTTGACTCAAAAGATGCATGATAAAAGAAAAATGACAAAGACCAAGATCAAGATCCTGTACTCATCCATACAAGGAAAATCTATAAGACCCATATTTTGTTTGGATTTTTCTACCAAATTCAAATATCCTAGGTTCAAAATAAGGACTAAAGTGAAGATTATGAGAGCTATGCAAGGACTTAGATGCTAAATGCAAGGTATGAGAGGATCAAAATGAGGACTAGGACTAAGAGATGAAAAATGGAGTTGTAGGATAAACCATGCAAGATAGCTTAAGTGCATAGAATGATGATTATGCAAGATGAAAATAAGTCTTAAGGGTCATACCAATGAACACTAAGGCTACAATTTCCATGTCTGCAATTGTTTTAAATGTCAATAAATGCTTGTTCACAGGAATGTTTCAAAGGTCACAATGTGTTTTTGAGAGAGTGTACAAGTCATTTTTGCAATTATCTTGATTAATGAAAACAATCACACAAGACACAATAGACAAAATGGTTGTTGTTAAAAATGAACAAACACACCACAACCTAGGCTAAAAGGACTATATCCACTGAATTCTCACTTGAACTGAATTTCAGCCATGCTTATCTAGAGTGGACAACCTAGAATCTTGGTAGCACAACCTCCCCCTTATAGTGCACTCACTTCTCAGGCATACCAAGATCTGCTTCCTAAGGGGCATCACTTCCCAAGGGACTGTTGTCTCTACTAAGGACTGTGAAAGTGTGAGATGTCTTCATGGGCATGGGTGACCCCTTGAGTCAGTGGATAGAAGGATTTTGGGCACTACAACAAAGGTGTTTAGTATGAGACACTCTATTTAGCAATTGGATGATAAACTCCTCCAGGGGGTCTCCCAGCCTTGAGAACTAGGGTTTGACAAACCTCTAAGGGTATTAGAGGAGAGCTATCACCCACCCATACCACTGATTGGGCATTAACCACAATCGAGCCTTTATATAGCGGTTAGAGTGGAGACCTAACTTTGGCTTGTTACCACTCCGAAGTCATCCCCTAGCATACCCAATATCGGATATCTTGGTCCAAGGTAGGCTTCTCTAAAAGAATTATACAAATTTCTCTTACACCCAAGATCCATGAAGCCAAGGGGAGAGGATATGTCTATATAATCCTTTGGGATTTTAGATACTATAGACACACTGAAAAGAATTTAAAATGTTCATTTTAGAGCACCAAAACTAGGTGTTTGTGTACTAAAAACTACACACAATGTTTTGACAAACACACAAGGTCTTCATCATACGTCCTACATCAAATACATTAGTAGTTTTTAGTATTTGTCTTTGTCAAATGAAAAATGGACATCTCCTCCTTCTTGCATAAAAAATAAATAAACAAAAATTAGTCTCTAAGAGTTGAAAAAAAATTAGTTTCTAAAAGATAAATCAAATCTATTTTAACAAAACATAAAAACTAAAAGCCAATCTAAAGTTAATCTTAATTAAAAAAAAAAAAATCTAAGTTAACAAAATCTAAAAATAATAATAATAATAAAAGATCTAACTAAAAACTAATCTAAAACTAACTTAAAACTAAAACTAACCAAAACAAAACCACTTTTTAAGAAAAATGCAGCCCTTATGGAGTGTATTTATAAAATAGAAACTACTGTCTATGCCTAAATTTGTCAATCTTAAAAGTCCTTTTAAAGTTAGTTTATGCAAAAGGGAGAACACATGTTATTTCAAAAAAAGTGCAAATTTTTACAAACTTTAGAGAATTTATCACTAGATAAACACACAATGCCAAGATTTGAGTTAAAGTAGAACAAATTGGTTTATGTAGATGTAAATGAATAGTGTCCAACACATATTCAATGACTACATAATGGTTGTAAATAATTTGTTTTTTTTGGTTGGATTTAAATTGTTCTTATCAGATTTTAAATCTTTTTAAATTATTTTTTTCCAGCAAACATTAACTCTATGTGTGCAAATTTGTCATTGCATTTAGCAGATTTAAAATTATTTTCAGCATGCAATATCGCTTCAAATATTTGCGATCTCAAAATAAGTGCAGCAAGAAGCTTGCAAAATCTGAATTAAAACAGTATGGATTCATTATTGAAATCATATTATTAATCCTCCAACAAATGAATACAATCTTTTAGGCTTCCAAATCTACAACCACTCACAAAACCACATTAATAATAGCATGATTCATGTCGGGTTCACTAAATGTAAGACTAGAAAATGAGTAAATTTGCATAATGAAAGCAGCCACAAACTTTCAAAGAAATGCAAACCAATCTAATCTACCATTCAAGACATTGAAATGAAAGTGTATAAATAAACATTAAAAAAAAAAAAACTCATAATACACACTCCCTTCACATGATGCTCCAATGTTATCCTTTCTTCTCCATAGAGTTGATGTTGATGTAGCTCCAATTGACAAGATATACCTACAATGGAAAGCAAGATAATGATATGATAGCAAGATGCTATGATAGTGAGAATACTTGGATTGTGGTTAGCCAAAACAAGTGCATAATGGCTCAATTTATAGGATTTTGAAGCCAAATGCAAGAAATGGAAAGAAAGAATGGAAAAGAGAAAGATGTCATAATTATGTGTGAATTTTTGAAATTGTTATCAAAAAAAGGTGAAATTGGAAAATTATGACAACGTGAAAGAATTATGCATAGAAATGTGTAGAAAAAAAAATGGAAGAAGAAAGTGTAAGAAAAATGCATAGAAAGATGTAAGATGTATAAGCTAAAAATTAGGAATGTGTAAGAGTGGGAAATTTTGAATTTTAAAAACTCATAATTCCCTCTAAAGTGGAAATTATAAATTATATAATTAGAAATAGAAAATGGAAAATGAGAAATGAGAAATTAGAATTAGAATTTAGGAATCAAATTATTAATAATGATTAATTAATTGATAATGGTTAGTAAAGAGGAATAATTAATAAGAAGGGATGAAATTAAATGATCAAGACATAGGAATAGACTATAGATTATCTAATCCTATACGAGAAATTAACAAATTGATTGGCCAAGATGATGAAATAAATGCAAGATAATCCTAGTGAAGGATAATGATGAAAATACAAATCAAATGTGATGATATAAAGAAATGATCGAATGAAATAACCAAATAGATGAATGACATGAAATGGTGACTTGTCAAGGACACATGACAAGGGTTGATGACATATGACATTTAACAAACATTATAAATGCCACAAGATTGATTGAAATTGATTGATAGGGATTAATCACAATAACATCAACAAACATAGTCAATGCTATCAAATGAATTGAATAAAGACATGATTTGACATTGAAGGACTCAATAATGTCAAGAATCAAATTGATGAATAATGATGATATGCCAAGGACACATGACATATATTAATGAATGTTGATAAGGCACTAAAGGATGTAACAATGCCTAAAGGATCGATGATGATGAGATGATATTGAAATGGTTTTTGAATTGATTATGAGATGATTTGCATTTTGATTAAATGACGATCAAGTTGACCAAAAGATCAAAGTTAGTGAAATGATAAAATGGGACAAATTATGATGTGAAGGTGATAAAAGAGTAGGCATGAACCATTTTTGAGCATCTACAAGTATATGTTGGTTTTTGACAAAAAATGGACATACATTCAAAAGAAATTATAGATGAAAGGCTTGAAATAGTTTAAATAAAAAATAAATTATATGGTTATATAGCTAACACAAAGACCTAAAATGTCATGTAACCTAATTTTATCGATGCTCAACCATGAGAAAATGTGAAGGAGAGCACACAAGAAAAATCAATCATTTTTTGTATGTTTGCAGCAAAACAAATCTCAAACCAGTTTATAGACTCCAAACCTTTGGGTTGGATCCCCAAAGCAAAACCAAGCCTTAGGCTTGGTAGAATGCAAAGCTTTGAATAGCATGTGCATGCTATAGCGTGCATGCTATATTAAAATCTTTTTAAATTTGAGTCTTAATAGCATGTGCATACTTTAGTGTGCATGCACTATTGAGACCTAAATAGTGCATAGAGAGAGAAGGAGAGAGTCAGAGAGAGAGAGGGTGGGGGGATGGGTGTGTGTGTGTGAGAGAGAGAGAGAGAAAGTAGGGGATGGGAGAGGAAGAAAGTGAGAGAGAGAGAGTAGGGGTGGCAAAGAGAGAGTATAGGATGGGAGAGAGAGGAAGTGTGAGAGAGAGTAGGGGTGGCAGAGAGAGTATAGGATGGGAGAGAGAGATTGAGAGTAGAGGATGGAAGAGAGAGGAAGTATGAGAGAGAGATTAGGGGTGGTAGAGAGAGAGTATGGGATGGGAGAGAGACATTGAGAGTAGGGGATGGCAGAGAGAGAGTAGGTTGTGGGAGAGGGAGTGAGAGAGGAAGAGAGAGAGAGGAGGATGGGAGTGTGAGAGAGAGAGAGAGAGTAGGGCATGGGAGAGAGTGTGAGAGTGAGAGAGAGAGTAGGGGTGGCAAAGAGAAAGCAGGGAATGGGAGAGGGAAGAGAGAGAGTAGGGGATGGGAGAGAGAGGGAGTGTGTGTGAGAGAGAGAGTAGGGGTTGCAGAGAGAGTATAGGATGGGAGAGAAAAATTGAGAGTAGGGGATGGGGGAGAGAGAGAGTAGGTGGTGGGAGATGGAGTGGGAGAGGGAGAGTGAAAGAGAGAGGAGGATGGGAGTGTGAGAGAGAGAGAGAGAGTAAGGGATGGGAGAGAGAGAGAAGGGGGATGGGAGTGTGTGTGTGTGTGTGTGTGTGTGTGTGTGTGTGTGTGTGTGTGAAAGAGAGAGAGTAGGGATGGGAGAGGTGAGAGAGAGTAGCCTGAGAGAGAGAGAGAGAGTAGGTGGTGGGAGAGGGAAAGAGAGAGAGGGGGGATGGGAGTGTGTGTAAGAGAGTAGGGCATGAGAGAGAGTGTGAGAGAGAATAGGGGTGGCAGAGAGAGAGTAGGGGATGGAAGAGAGAGAGTAGAGAGGGAGAGAGAGAGTGAGAGAGAGATTAGGTGGTGAGAGAGAGAGTGGGAGAGGGAGAGAGAGGGGCGAGAGAGGGGGGATGGGAGTGTGTGTCTGTGAAAGACAGAGAGTAGGGGGTGGGAGAGGGGAGAGAGAGTAGGGGATGGGAGAGAGTGAGAGAGAGAGAGAGAGTAGGTGGTGGAAGAGGGAGTGGGAGAGGGAGGGAGGGAGAGGGGGGATGGGAGTGTGTAAGAGAGTAGGGGATGGAAGATAGAGAGTATGGTATGGGAGAGAGAGAGTGAGAGTAGGGGATGGGAGAGAGTGTGAGAGTGCAAGAGAGAGTATGGGGTAGTAGAGAGAGAATAGGGGATGGGAGAGAGAGAGAGAGAGAGTGAGAGTATGGGATGGGAGAGAGAGAGAGAGAGTAGGCCTCAAGAGAGGGAGTGGGAGAGTGAAAGCAAGAGAGAGAGAGAGAGAGAGGACGATGAGTGTGTAAAAGTGAGAGAAAGAGTAGGGGATGGGAGAGGAGAGAGAGGGGAGATGGGAGTGTGTGTGTGTGTGTGGAAGAGAGAGAGTAGGGGATGGGAGAGGGGGGAGAGAGAGTAGTCCAAGAGAGAGTAGGAGATGGGAGAGATAGAGTACATAGTGGGAGAGGGAGTGGGAGAGGGAGTGGGAGAGGGAGAGGAAGAGAGAGGAGGGATGAGAATGTGTGTGTGTGTGTGTGTGTGTGTGTGTGTGTGTGTGTGTGAGAGAGAGAGAGAGAGAGAGAGTAGGGGATGGGAGAGAGTGTGAAAATGTGAGAGAGAGTAGGGTTGGTAGAGAGAGAGAGTAGAGAGGGAGAGAGTGAGAATGAGAGAGAGAGAGAGAGAGTGAGTGAGAGAATGAGTATGAGAGTGAGAGAGAGAGAGTATGTGGTGGGAGAGGGAGTGGGAGAGGTGGAGTGAGTGTGAGAGAGAGTAGGGGATGGGAGAGGGGAGAGAGAGAGAGAAAGAGAGGGGGATGAGGGTGTGTGTGTGTGTGAAAGAGAGAGAGTAGGGGATGGGAGAGGGGAGAGAGAGATAGAGAGAGTAGGGGATGGGAGAGAGAGAGAGTAGGTAGTGGGAGAGGGAGAGAGAGAGGATGGATGTGAGTGTGTGTAAGAGAGAGTAGGGGATGGGAGAGAGTGTGAGAGTGCGAGAGAGAGTAGGGGGTGGCAGAGAGAGAGAATGGGATGGGAGAGAGAGTGAGAGTAGGGGATGGGAGAGAGAGAGAGTAGGCAGTGGGAGAGGGAGTGGGAGAGTGAGAGTGAGAGAGAGAGAGAGAGAGAGAGAGGAGGATGAGAGTGTGTGAGTGTGAGAGAGAGAGTAGAGGATGGGAGAGGGGGGAGAGAGAGAGTAGCTTGTGAGAGAGAGAGGGGGGATGGGAGAGAGAGAGTAGGTAGTGGGAGAGGGAGTAGAAGAGGGAGAGCAAGAGAGAGAGTAGGGGATGGGAGAGGAGAGAGAGTAAGAGAGAGTAGGGCATGGGAGAGGAGAGAGAGCAAGAGAGAGTAGGGGATGGGAGAGGAGAGAGAGCAAGAGAGAGTAGGGGATGGGAGAGGAGAGAGAGAGAGTAGGGGATGGAAGAGAGAGTGAGAGAGTAGGCAATGGGAGAGTGATTAGGAGAGGGAGAGAAAGAGATAGAGAGTAGGGGATGGGAGAGGAGAGAGAGTGAGAGAGAGTAGGGAATGCGAAAGGAGAGAGAGTAGGGAGAGAGAGAGAGAGAGAGTAGAGGATGGGGGATGGTGGGTTAAGGAGTGATTTATTTTCACATAGTGTGTACACACTATAGTGCATATGTGCTTTATAGTGCATACGCAATATAGTGCATATGCACTATGTGAAATCACCAGAAAATGGTCATAAAGAAATTTTTGGTCCCTGCTAATCCATATTCTACTTTTTTTATGTTGTGCATTCTGTTGTTCCAACAAAAAATATGGGTTTCAAGTTGTTGGAAGTTAGCAAACACTATTTGAAGACTTTTTGAAGCTAGCAAACACCAAATTCAATCATTGGATACGCTATTTGATGGCTTTTTGAATATTCTTTCTATAGAAAAGGTTAGTGTAGTCCTTTTTAAATCTTGCTTGTTAATATATAGAGACAAATTTGATTATATAATTTGACATGTTGTTTAATATATAGTGAATTCGTTAAAATTTGTATGTTTAAATGAATTGTTATTTGGAAATAGTTAGAAATTTGACAAGTATTTTAATATATTTTGTGTATTCATTAAAATAATTGTAATTTTTATATGTATTTGAATGATTTGTAGTTTACAAATTGTAAGTAATTCAGATGTTTGAATAATTTGACATATAGAAATCATCATCATGCCAAGGAAGAAACCAGAAACTCAAACAAAGGAAGAGAGGGAGATAGATTTGGCAATTAAAGAGATAACATGAAACTAATATGTGAACAAAGGAATTTTCAAAGAAATAATGAAGAATTGACTTTCGAAGAGGAACAAGAACCATCGATACAAATAAACAAAGAGGAAGAATTGGAAAGACAAAGCGAATGAATGAGACTGTTATGCTTAAGAAGACAATTGAATTGTGAAGCTACACCATCTTCCAATGTTGGATTCATATCATCCTCTCATGTTGAAGAGATGCTAATTTGTAGATCTAATGATGTACACACTCCATCATTGTCATTTTGAAGGTACAACATCAACATATCAAGCAGGTGATATTCCATCTTTTGCATCTTATTGCCAAGACACATCATCTTCGGTTCAAGGTACACAAAAAACTCAACCTTATGCTGATGTTCAAAATTTTGAGGGAATGGAAGAGATTATAACACCTTATAGAATTCATTTTAGAAGACCAAAATATTTGATTGATATTGATACTAACATTTTGAAATCAATGCTTGACAAGATTAGCAAGCATACTTGTCAAAGAAAAGTTAATCGTATGTGGAGATTATTCTTTGAAGAATTAAATATTATAGGTCAATGCCAATTTTTTTTGACATGATGAGGAATTTGAAATTTAGGCCTATCATAAAGATTCTTGGGCTAAGAATGATTGATGATTCAAATGAAAAATGCATTGTAAAGAATCTAATGAGTGCTTATGACAAAGTGGGTTCTAAATCACGCACCAAAGATAGTATTATAACAAGATGAGTACTTACATTGACAATAGAAAGTACCCAAATGAAGAAATCTCAACTCATGAGAAAGACAAGCACTTGAAAATTGGAAGAGGTGCTCTAAGGAGAGCCATGCTAAGGTGTGAGAGATTGGAAGATCTAACAAAAAATGAGCTATGAACATTTAGCAATAGACTGCCATGAAAGGATAAATAAATTAGTGAAGCTTTGAAATCATTGATCAAAGATTTTTGGAAAAATAATACACGTGTTTCCCTTAATCAAAGAGATGTTGTAAGAAGGAGGATTGGTAGCCAAAATCACGACCCACATGTGAAATATTTTTTGGACTCAACTCAGACACAATATTTTGCAAAATTTATTGCTATGTATCCTCAAATTTGAATAAGTCAAAGATTTTTTAAGATGGGTAAACCTTTTTATGTGAAGATAAATCACCCACGCACAATTTTTGTTGTAGGATACATATTGAATTTTCTAACTAGTTCTATAATTTTAGGCATATATGTTTGTTTTTTCATTCTAAGTTTGTTTTGCACGATTGTGACATGAATGAGCCACCAAGAACTTCAAGGAAATTCATATCCAACATTTTATGTGAAATAGGGGATGGCCAACAATTTTACAAGACATCATGCTTGGATGGTACATGCTTATTTTGCAGTTCTTTGCAACTTTTATCAGCTTGCGAACATATGGATAGTACACATGCAAATGGAAATGAAATAGTAGATTACGAAAAATTTAAGACAGTGACATATGCTCTAAAAGATGGGAAACAGAGTAAAATATGTGATTTAGTCATTGAAAAGATTACAGTGTATGAGTTCACGAAGATTTTTCATGAAAAATATTATTTATGAGTATGCAAGGCATACACATAGAGCTCAATGGCTAGATTTGCAATTCAAGTTGTGCAAGGATATGTTTCCACTGGATACCATTTTTTTGGTTGTAGACTTCGCAGAGAACTACACACTACAACCACAAAATGAGGTGCAAGAAAAGTATTATACTTCTCAATAGGTTTGCATATTTGTTTACATAACATTCATGCATTGACCTTCAAGTACAGAGGATGATAGGAAGGTTTTGAGGGAGTACCATTTTTACATCAGTGATGATCAATCACATTCTACTAAATTTGTACATGGTTGTTTTCAACTATTTTATGGAGATTTGGCTAACAAGAGCATACCATATCATCAGCACATTATTTGATTAGACAATTGTGCATCTCAATTCAAGAATGCACGAATGTTCTATTGGTTGAGTAGGATACACAAGTTGTGTAGAATTCAATATATGTAGAATTTCACAAAAGTTGGTGATGGAAAGGGAGAGCATGATGGTGTAGGAACATGCATCAAAAGAGCCTTAGCTCGTGAAGAACTAAAGTACAAAGATGGAGCAATATTGACATATGCAAAATCTATCGTCTAGTGGTGTAACGCTACAAGGGGTCTAGGTAAGGAAGGTGAGTGTACAATTCATAAATTTTTCTGGTTGATAGATAATACTAACATCCCACCATATGAGAATTGTTGCACACTAACAAGATCAAGTGAGTTGCACTCTTTTAGAAGCTTTGATGCGGGTTTATGGAGTATCTACACATGAAAAATGGCATGCTATTGTCCATCATGTGTAGAGGAAAATTGGGATGACTGTGAGTTGATTGAATGGGTGGACAAATGGAATATATGAAATTTGGACCCAACTAACACCTATCATCCCCAAGAAGCATTGGAAATGGTAGAGATGGATTCATCTATTGACTTTGACCACTTGTCTAGTCTAGTGCAACCTAGTTTTATATATATATATATATATATATATATATATATATATATATATATATATATATATATATATATATATTTGTAATTTCAATATATAACTTTATAACTTTTACCTAAGCATTTTTTGAATTAATGATTGCATTTTGTACATTTATCACTGCAAGCTATGTTTTTGTTGTTATTACACCTGAAGACAATGAAGAAGGGATAGATTATTATTTGTGTCATTGTGTCCAAGCCAAACAAAAATTGGATCACTCGGTTATAGATGGTGAAGGTTTAGAGTACCATATCAATGTAATGGTTGTAACAACCACATGCCTTAGACAATATTCTATGAATAACCCTGACTTGTGGTTATTTGAGGATTGGCAAACAGAGAGGAAGATTCTTCATTATTTGAACCTTATTGTCGCATCAAATGTCCACTTAATAAAATATGGTGGAAAACCACATAATAAGACTCTTTGGAAAGTTTCTGAGTTAGACCTTGAGGCAATAATTGAGATATTAAAATGTAGATCAAATCCAATTGGTTCATTAGATTAAATAGGGAGAGAGGGAGAGAGAGAGAGTGGTCAATTGCATCCTTGGTGTCATTATAAGCTAGGATACCAAATTGAACCAAAGGTCAAATTTGAGGAATATGAGTTATTTTATATGAAATAAGGAGTTTGTAGGTCTTTAGATAGATTTAAATGCCTTGGGGTCTTGGGGAAAAGATTTAGGTGTCTAGGAGTTTATTAATGCAAAAATGTCTATGTTGTCATGCAAAAAAAAGCAAAATGACAATTTTTCTTGCTAAATAATTGAAAAGCAAATTGAACATTGGTATAACCATTTGAATGATTGTTATGACCATTGGAGGCAAGTAATACATGTTTAAAAATTTTGTACATGGAGACGACAACACAGTTGTATGGACTAGTGAAGATTTACATGAATAAAACTCTAATTTTTTGAATTTTTCTCTATTTTTTTGAGTTGTACAGACATGTACAGATTGGTGAAGGAGATCAAATATCATGGTTGGATAGCCTAATGAACTAGGTCTCATTTTCATTTTTTTTGAAGGTCATATCGTTTCATTTGTTTAACTTATTGCAGTTTTTGTGAAGGTTTCTTATTTAGGCCTGAATTCAAGGGTTTTGGTAAACATGTGCCTCTAACTTACAAACCCAGAGTTGGAATTCAATGCCTCCTTGTGGGATGCAATTTAGGGGAGTTTAATTTGATATGGAAAAGTTTCAAACCTAGAGGAATTGATATGATATTTTTACCAGCTGGCCCTAGGCTAAACATCCCTATGTGTTCAGCCAAGAATTGAAGAAGAAGTGGCATTTAAGCTTCCAAACTAATTGTCTAAACCCAAGTGAAGAGTGAAATGGAGTTTTAGGAATGAGAGGAAGAGTTACATGGGGTTGAGTTGATTCTATGAACCCATCTTCAAGCACTTGCTTTGGAAACAGAACCTAATTAGGCCTATTAGGTCTATGAACTAAAGTGGAGTTTGGGTATGTTGGAATGGAGTCAGCCCTTGATCCTTTAGAGTCTTAAAGAACTAGGTAAAAGGTATTTTAAAAGGTGATAATTTAGCCTTCTCCTTTGGAAAGTTTGGAAGTTTGCCGAGGAAAACTAAATTTTGACCTACTAGGATTTTTATGCCTAAGTTAGGGATATCGATCCTTTAAAGGTGTTGGGGCCTTGAAAGTGCATGAATCCTAGTGGTTTAGTCATAGAAATTCTGAATCAAGTCTAAGTTTGAAGTCTTGAAACCTTTTTACTTGTTTTTCCTTACTTGGCCTAGTTGAGGGCAAGTGTTCCTAAAGCCATATTTTGATCCAAGTTTGCCAAGAGCCCTAGGAAAAGGGAAGGAACTTAGGAGAGTGGAGTCCACTTGGATAAGTAAAGGTCATCATTTGGCAAAAATTGGTAATCAATACATCATCTTGAAGTGAGTTTGGGTACCCTTAGAGGTTTAAGAACCAAGTGGCAAAAGTAGGTTGTGTGCTCCACATAAATAAGGGTCATTAGACCTAGGTGTGATAGCTAGGGTGTAGGAAGTCATAATGTATTTGGAAGAGTCACTAATTGGCCTAAAAGTCAAGGCATACCTTACCATAGGGAAATGAGCAACTTAAGGGATATGTCTCTAGCTTAAGGAAGGGTCCCTAGAGTGGAATTGCTAAGGGATAGCCCATTTAACAAGTTGGAAGTGTTAGAAAGTATTTTGCATATAGTACAAGTTTAAATTATATAGGCAAGGATAGAAAGAGTAAAGAACATATGAAGCAAGTGAATTGAACAATGGACATATTGTATCATCTTAAATAATGAAGTATATTGAGATCTGACTTTCTTTAAAAGGGTTTAAATGTAGATTTAAGGTCATCATCAACATTATTTTTGTTTAACATAACCTTTCAATATGTTGCACTTGATTTTTTCTTGGTAAGAATTAAGTATAAATCTACACAAAAATCCATTTGCATTATGCTCATGTCTCTTAGGCCCTTTTTTTATGTGTTTGAATGCACTTGCATTATCCTCATAATTACTACTGTATAGGTCGATATTTGAATCTCAAAATGAATAGTTTTTCTTAGTTCTCACTAGTCAAGGTCCTTGACATCAATTACAAGTCATAAGTTACATGCATTAACAAAATGCAATTGGGTCTCACAAACTTGACTACAAGTTTTCTCATGCCTAAGTGGTTGGCAGGCCTTAAGTCCCAACTAATAAGTCATCCTTCTATGTTGATAGGCATGTATTGTAATCAAGTCTCTAGGAATTGATTGCAAGTTCTTTAAGCATCTTCATATGTCATTGGGTTAAGTCTTGCATCCTTACAATCTAGTCTTGAATACCTAATTGCATATTACCCTCTTAACACAATCATACTTAAGTATTTGAGACTTGATTACATATCAACATGTATTGAACTTACAACTTGTAATGTAGCTCTAGGACCCAATTACATATTGTATCTCTTCTACACTTGCAATCAAGTCTTTAGGGTATGATTACATATCTTCATTATAGACACTTGTAGGAAAAGTGGTGCAGAGAAAGATGGGCCCTTCCAAGTCCTATGAGAAAATATTTCAAACAATGTGTTTTTCCAAAGGTTTATGAATGCAACCTTAAGGCTTACATTTCCCAAATCAGGTGAATGACTTACCCAAAGACTTCTTAGTAATATAATGGTTTTGAATACCCTAATACACCCCAAATAACTAGTTTACCAAATAAGAGCCTATCTCTAAGGTAAACCAATCATCCTAGCCTACTAGGCCTACAAACCCCAATTAGCCCTCAAATGTTGTCCTCTTGCATTTTTCTCCACATTTTCCCATAATATCAAGAAAATAAATTGAAGATTAGGATACCCATTTGACTTCTCTATAACATATCAAAAGATGAGGTATGATTGTTTTGGACCAAGTCTCTACTATTACACTATGGGCCACTTTTTAGGCATAAAAACCCCTCGATTTACCAATGTGATCCTAAAGTGAGGATTCTTCAATTGGATTGAACCCATCAACTCTTTATATGTGCTTTTTCTGAAACCCTCACCAAATAAGGCCAAAAACTAGGGCCCATTCAAATCTAACCAAGAAATCACTTCCAAGACCTGTTAGTTGATCCTACACCATGTTTATGATGATTAATTTGACTATTTTACATAAAACTATGGCCTCCTATAGGCAGATCTCCTGCTTCTATACCTATGGCATCAAATTCAAAGCATTTTCATGCACCCAAGTACTCCAAAGTTGTCCAGTTGGATGATCATATGCATCCTCTAATTGTTTCCTACATTAGTATGCCTAATTAAATATGATACATGTTAGTAATCCATCCCCCAAGTCACAGTTAGAATAGAAAGGGGATGGTTACATCATTTTGCTTGAAGAAAACTGATGCAGGGCTCTAAGGCAAATGGATACTGGTACTATTTTTGGGTTTGGAACATTAATAAAAATGTTGTGATCAGACCAAAATGTAAGTTAAATTGGGCGCTAGGTGCCATTATAAGCCAGAGTGCCAAATTGTACCAATGGGTCAAAAATAAGCAATTTTGGTGGTTTTTAAATGCAAATGTAATTTTTCTAATCCTTAGAAGGTTTTAATGGTCCTTAGGGTCATTTGGTCAAGTCCTAGGTGTATAGGAAGTTAGTTGTCAAAAATTACAAAAATTGTCAAGCAAAATTGCAAAAATGCTAACAACTTTGCAATATGGCTGCAAAAATGGTTATACGTTGGCATAACCATTTGAAATATGGTTATGACCATTGAAGACATAGAGGACATGTTTAAATAAGTTGCACATGGAGAGGATAACATGATGGTACAGATTGGTGAACATTTGCATGAATAAAACTCTGATTTTTTGCCATTCTAACTTTTTTTTTGTGTTGTACAAAACTATATAGATTGGGAGCAGGGATCAGTTGACATGGTTGGATAGCCTAATGAACTAGGCTTCATTTGCTTCTGGTTTGACAAATTTATCTTTCCATTTGTTCAAGTTGATTGTTTGGGGCTTAATTCAAGGGTTTTGGCAAACATGTGCCTCTAACTTGCAATCCCGTAGTTGGAATTTGATGCCACTTAGGGGAGTGTACTTTGATATGGTAGAGTTTTAGGCCTAGAGGAGAAGATTTCATATTTTTACCAGCCGACCCTAGGCTGAACATCCCTATGTGTTCAACCCAGATTTGCAGGAGAAGTGGTGATTAGACTTCCAAACCAATTGCTCTAACCCAGGAAAAGGGTGAAATGGAGATGTGGCATGGGGAGGAAGAGTTTCATGTAGTTGTGTTGGCTCTATGAATCCATTTCCTAACACTTGCTTTGGAAAACTAACCTAATTAGGCCTATTAGGTCTGTGAACCAAGTGGGATTTAGGACATGTTGGTGTAGGTTAAACCCAAGATATTTTGAAGTCTTCAAGAACCTAGTAAAGGGTATTTAAAAAGGTAATTTTTTTGATACCTCATTTGGAAAGTTTGGAAGTTAGCTATAGAAAATTGAAAATTGACCTACTAGGATTTCTAGGCTTGGTTTTGGGAATTGGGTCTTTTGGGGGTGTTATAACCCTAGAAGTGCATGAATCTCTATGGTATGAGCCTAGTGATGTTGATCCTAGCCTAAGTTTGGAGTTTGGAAACCATATTTCACATTTTGCCTTATTTGGCCTAGTTGAGGGCTAGTGTCCCTAAAACCTATAATTGACCCAAGTTTGCTAAGAGCCCTAGAGAAGGGGAAATACCTTAGAAAAGTGGAGTCCACTTGGAGAGATAGTGGTCAGCATTGGGTAAAGGCTGGTAAGCCTAATTGGCATCTTGCAGTGGGTTGGGTGCTACTAGGCACTTAGGAAGCTTTTGGTGAAAGAAGGTTGTAAGCTCTGCATTAGAAACAATGTGAAAATGACTATCTACAACACTTTGTCTAAATAAATGAAAAATTCAAATTGGACCTAGGTGTGGTAGTATGGGTATTGGATGCAATTTATTGCAAACTTGCAAACATGAAGAGTTTTATTGTTGCATTTCACCAATCTCACTATGTCCATGGTCATTATTCTCTTTTCATTCATGTTTGGGGGTATGTTCCTGGTGCAGAGCACCAAGGCACTTGATTTATATTTTGGTTTTCATGTTTTTTTTTACCTACTTAGGCTATAATAAACAACCCTTGGATGAAAAGTCCATGGATGTCAAAGAAAGACACCATTTTGTATGCTTAAGGCACTTTATACAATTTATAAGCAAAAGTTGCTCATTAGGAAAATTTGGGATTTTTAATATTTTTGGTCAAGAAATCCTAGGACTAAGTTTTTTTTAGTTGGTTTTAGGTATGTTGGAACCTTTTTCGAGTCCTAGAAGCGGAATCAAGTGAAAAATGTAAAAATTACACTTTTTGTGCAAAGTTGCATTGTTAAAAGTTGTAAAAGTTGCTCAAATTTGCAACTTAGTGGGAAAAGGGTTATAACTATTAAAATATTGGTTCTAACCATCAAAATATACATAGGAGATATATATACCTCATTTGTGAGGTCTGGAGGGAATTAATATACAGATTCGAAGAAGTTACAAAGAAAACAATTCAAATTTCAAGTCATTTTTACTGTTGTTTGCATGCTACACAAAATGTATGAAATTTTAGATCAAATGTGACACATTTATAAGATATAACTTTGAATCATCTTTCTTTTTCTTCTAGTCTCATTGTTCTACGTATTTTCTAATTTAAGTTATTGCATTTTTAGTGAAACTAGGTTTTTAGGACAACATTTTGGTGCACATAGCAAAAATGGGCCTCTAACTACAATTTCCTTAGTTAAAATTTCATAGCCACTTGGGAAATGGTATTTAGTATGGTCCTTTTTAAGATTCCATGGTTTCAAAACTGGAGGATGTGTTTTGTGATTTTTCCAATCAAGCCCTAGGTCAAGTACCATGAAGGATTTGACCTCTTGTAGCATGTTGATTTGTGAATGGCAGAAGTTTGGAAATTGGTGAAGGGCTAAGCATTTGGAAATATATTATTTTAGTGTTTTTGAACATTCCTAAGCATTTAGTTCATTTCCATGACCCCATTTCATACTGGTTGCTTTGTAAACTAGTCATCTACTTGACTGGGACATGTTTGGGAATTGATAATCTCCATTTAAGCTAAAGTCTCCATTTAAAGGTGGAAATGAGATTTTTGTTGTTCTGTTAAGATCATTAATATATTTTGATGATAAATTTGAGGGATCATGCCCAACTTGAGTATCCTAGCTTCCCAAGTCCTGTAAATGCAAGTTGCAATGTTGCTCAAAAAGTTGCTTGAGCAACTTTTGTAATTTTTGCAAAAAAGTTGCAAATGGAAGTTTGGGGAGTTGTAACTATCCATGCTTAGGTATATGAGCATGGGAAATATTTTTTTGAAGGTTAGAAGTTTTCCAATTAGATTTGTATTTTTAAGCAACTTTTACAACTTTTTCAATTTTACACAAAAAGTGCAACTAATGCAAAGTTCACTAGATTTCACTTCTAAGACTTGGAAAAGGGTCCAAACTATTAAAAAAAAACTAAAAACACCTAATCCTAGTCTATCTTGACCAAAAAATCAAAAAGACTCAATTTGGCCTAATTAGCAACTTTTGCTCATATCTTGCACAAAGTGGCCTAGGTGTACATATGTTGTTCATATCTCTCTCACCGTCCATCGTGGTATCAAACTATCTATTTCATTAGCTCTGGGTGGCTAGGTAAACCCTAGGCCCAAGCTCATCTAGTCTTGTTGAGTGCTCGAACATTCTCGGGCACGTCAAACCAAAATGTCACTAATGGTCACTAAATGCTATAGGGTGGCAATCTTTGACAGGGCATATCTCGAAGCTCATGAGAGGTATGAATACAATTCTAGGTCCTATAGGACCATGTTACAAAGACCTACAATAACCTCTCTCACTTTTTGGAGATCTTACTCCATTTTGATTTTGCGATGTCATCTCAGGTGATGTTGAAACTCGTAGTGTTGGCTAGTACAAAGTTGCCAACTACCAAATTTCCTCATCATT
The DNA here is from genome assembly GCA_028749045.1 of Cupressus sempervirens. Lineage (NCBI taxonomy): Eukaryota > Viridiplantae > Streptophyta > Pinopsida > Cupressales > Cupressaceae > Cupressus > Cupressus sempervirens. The sequence continues at coordinate 470,019,066 of CM053786.1, forward strand.
TGTCATGGGATTGAACTATTTTTTTTGTTAGCTTTGGGTGGCTAGGTAAACCCTAGCCCCAAGTTTGTCCCATCCTATTGAGCGCTCAAACATTATCGAGCATCCCAAATCGAAACATCCCTAAGGGTCACTAAATGCCATAGGGAAGAAATATTTGATGGGGCATATCTCAAAGTTCGTACAAGGTATGGATGTGTTTCTAGGTCCTATAGGATCATGTTTTAGAGACCTACAATAACCTCTCTTACTTTTTGGAGATCTTACTCCATTTTGATTTTGCAATGCCATCTCGGGTGATGTTGAAACTCATAGTGTTGGCTAGTACAAAGTTGCCAACTACCGAATCTCCCTCACCATTCATCGTGGGATCAAAATTTCTATTTTGTTAGCTCTGAGTGGTTGAGTAAACCCTAGCCTCAAGCTCATCCCCTCTTGTTGAGTGCTCAAATGTTCTTAGGCACGTTGAACCAAAACATCCCTAAGGATCACTAAATGCCATAGGGCAATGATCTTTGATGAGGCATATCTCAGAGCTCGTGCGAGGTATGGATTTGATTCTAGATCCTATAGGACTATGTTGCAAAGACCTACAATAAGCTCTCTCAATTTTTGAAGATCTTACTCCATTTTGATTTTGCCACGCTATCTTAGGTGATGCTAAAACTCATAGTGTTGACCAGTACAAAGTTGCCAACTGCCAAATCTTCCTCATTGTTCATCGTGGGATCAAACTATCTATTTCATTAGCTCTGAGTGGTTGAGTAAACCCTAGCCCTAAGATCATTCAATTCCATTGAGTGCTTGAACATTCTTGGCCACACCAAACCAAAATGTCCCTAAGGGTCACTAAATGCCATAGGACAACAATCTTTGATAGGGCATATCTTAGAGCTTGTGCAAGGTATGGATGTGATTCTAAGTCCTATAAGACCATTTTGTGGAGACCTACAATAACCACTCTCACTTTTTAGAGATCTTACTCTATTTTGATTTTTTGATGCCATCTTGGGTGATGTTGAAACTTGTGTTGGCTAGTGCAAAGTTGCTAACTACCAAATCTTCCTCACTATTTGTCATGGGATCAAATTGTTTATTCTATTAGCTTTGGGTGGCTAGGTAAACCCTAGCCCCAAGCTCATCCTATCCTATTGAGTGCTCAAATGTTCTCGGGCATGCTGAACCAAAATGTCCCTAAGAGTCACTAAATTCCATAGGGAAGCGATCTTTGATGGTGCATATCTCAGAGCTCGTGCAAGGTATGAATTTGATTTTAGGTGCTATAGGACCATGTTGCAAAGACCTACAATAACCTCTCTCACTTTTTGGAGATCTTACTCCATTTTAATTTTGCAATGCCATCTCGAGTGATGCTAAAACTTGTATTGTTGGCTAGTACAAAGTTGTCAACTGCCAAATCTCTCTCACCTTTCATCGTGGGATCGAATTGTCTATTCCGTTAGCTTTGGGTAATTAAAATGTAAACAATAAAAATAAGATATATATTATGATGTTGGTACCCATTATAGAACTAAGGTTTGAAATATATATATATATATATATAGATATATATATATATATATATATATATATATATATATATATATATATATATATATATATATATATATATATATATATATATATATATATATATATATATATATATATATATATATATATATATATATATATATTTCAAACCTCTTCGAACTAAAGGTTCAAAGCAGCTCAAAGTGGTTCAAAGAGGTATCTTGTAGGTTTAGTTCAAGAAAAGTTTAGAATCCATGTTTGAATTAACACCAGAATTTAGTGGTTGCCAAGATTGAAGTTCAGCTTGTAGTTTTAGTCTGAATTCAAAAGGCTCAAGAATCAATGTTCAAAAGATCAAATACATAGTTTTTCTCAATTCCATGTGTGATGTTGAGGGAGATTTGGGCTAAGTGTTAAGAAGAAGAAAGACATTGAATCATTATATACAATGCAATAGAAATTATAGTTGTCTATCATGAGATGATCGGACATTGATAACTTATAGAGACTAAAAGTAGAAACTCAAGATCTTTTCTTAAGATTCATAGTACCAATTCTAAAGACCAAATTCATGAGGTATGCTAGAAAAATAGACTTAAAGAATATGTAGAACTATCATAGTTTGGAAGAAGAGAATAAAGTGCATTAGCTACCATTAATATCATGAGAGGCACCAAAAGCATTTATACATTCACTCAACAAGTAGTGCAGTTTTAAATACAAAGTAGATGAATCTAAAAATGTGAGGAATGATGATGTTAGGTTGCAAAAGGAGACACTCATTATTTTGGGATGTATTGATTATTCCCCATTTTTTATTTCCATGGCTAGATACATTAATGCAAATACACTCTTTCTTCATCATAACTTGTTTGTTTGAATATTCGTGGAGATTCAATAGAATGAATAAAGAGACTAGGTACATTATCTCATGGATGGAATCACTCTAGGGTGATTAGCATCTTGATCTCCATGAAGCCATTCACATGAAAGATGTAGGTCAGTTTCCCCACCAAGTATGGGAAGGTATAATAGAAAGCAAAGCATTTCTACGATGACTAATTAGGAGCCTCAATCCCCTCTAAGAGGCACAAATTGGTTTGGTGATTTTTAAGACCCAAATGAAAATCACAGTTTATAATTTAGCATTAAAAGGTGAGATTCAACACCATCATCTCCATGTTTGAAACACTCACAATAGAAACACAAGTGTGAAGAATTATAAATTCATATTCACCATTTGGTTGGCACATCCCGAGTTGAGAAGTTGGACTTAACATGAAGCCTCGACAAGGAGGAGTCTCAGATTTCAATAAAAGAAAGAAGATTGATGCTCATCTTCTACCGTGAAGAGGCAAACTTTGCTAGGGAGAATTTAGAAATCTCACCATAGAATTGTCCCTCCTTGCTCTGCACCAGTCCAACTGTGGGTTTAAAAATAAAGCTAGTGCCCTGAGTACAAAAAAAGATCATTAGATCAAACTTATTATGATGACTCTTCTTTCAAATACTAGTAGCATACACTCTCCATTAATGGGATTGGATTGATCCTTGCATAGACAAATTAAAGTTTAACACGCATCCATCAAGTGTTGATTAAAACACCTATGCACTTGCATTGGACATGATCTAACCCTAGGAGAACCCACGAGAAAAGTAAAAAGAACATGTGTTGGATTTCATGGAAGGTTTTCCAAGCCATAGAAGATAGCCACTATATAAGTGACAAAGCACTTTTGATCTTGAGGGAGATACAAGTGTATAATAAATTTTGAACTAGCGTCAACTAGTGTATTTTCCTTTGTCTCAAGTTGGATTAGTGGTAAAAATGGTTTTGTCATTAATACAAATTTTGGAGGAGGAATGTTTGAGAATAGGCATAGACATGGCTATAGAGAAGGTTGACAATTAGAAGCCATCTTCAGAAAGAATATTGAAAACCTTCACATGGACAAGAATATCATAATTCATTGTCAAAATTTGTTAATATGGATAATCAAAAAACAAATTATTCAAAATACTTACTCCTACTATCACAAGAAAATGACACAAAATACTAAGATGAAGGATGTAGATAAGGAAGTAATTGAGCTACTAAGATGGTTAGCATCATCCCAAGCCAACACACAAAGACTCAAAACCATGGAATTCAGATAGAAGGTGGGAGTTTTTCATGATAGGTCAAGTTATTAAAGATTCGAAGGAATCATGATTTATGGAGCACCCTCACCAAAGTTGAGCCTTGTATTCCTCATTAAAAGATGACTGTCACAAATCAAAAGTTGTGGGAACCCAAAGAATGTGGTGAAAAGAAGATTTGGTGTTGGTAAACAATGACATGTGGAGGTTAATATACAAAGTATAGAGATTCCTTTAAACATGTGTCATTACTTATTTCCTAACCAAATATGGATATGAAGATGCTATCCATTCCATACAAAAGAAGCCAATATAATGCTAAAAGTGAATCATAATAAAATGTTTAATTATGAATTAAACATTATGCACATATAGAAGTATAAGAGAATAGAGGGAGGTGGTTTTCTTTCAAGAATCAATTATTATAACTAATAGGACCCATCAAAAAGATGAAAACTTATATAAAGGGAGAGAGCCAGAGGTAGAGGGTTCCACTTTTCTTTCCTGGAGGTAGAATGGGGTGCTATAGCAGGAAAGAGAGACAAGAGATTCTAGGACTGTAGGAGAGATGATCTTTATTGTCTTTTCTAAACTTTGTGATTTTGATTAAGTAAAATAGGTTTTATAGGGATCCTGAAACCCAAAAGTTTACATCATAATAGAAAGAAAATTAAAAAGTCCAGCTAAAAAGAGACTGCTGCTAAAAGCCAAAAATTGATAAAAGGCCCAAGGCTAGGAGGCAAAGGCCATAAACCAAAACAAAGAACAAAACCAAAAGTGAAGCAGACTATTGCTTGTCCTTCTCTAGGTCCTATAGAGATTTTGTAGCTTCTTTGTCCTTCTGACTATCTGCTCCTTGGTTCCTATTCAGGGTTTCCACCTTGTCCACCTTATTCACTTGGTCCCTGGCTTCAGTATGAGAAAACTCCACCTGCCCGAAATCCATCCCAATCCTCTGTGTAGTGTCCCTACCTAAGCTGGCTCTCATTAGAGAGTTACCCAAGTTGATAATATTCTCATTCAGATTGTGTAGGGTGTCCACATTTTGTTTAGTTAGCACCTAGTGGATGGATTTTAACTTTTGGACTTTCTGTTCAATCAAGGAGATTATATCCTCTTGTCCATCCCTAGTGTCTTGGCCACCATGGATGTTCTGGTTACCAACCTGGGTAGTATTCTTTCCTATGGTCTCCTAAACCCTGTAGGTATTTTGACTGGTGTCCTAGTTGTTCTTTTCCTTAAGGGCCTCAATTTCCTAAAACAACCATTTGATAGAACAAAAATTGTCTACCAAGTAATTCTTCGCATTATTTAGGAAATTGAACCCAGTTTCTCACATGTTGTCGGAGATGACCAACATAGCAGGGTTAATTAACTCCTCGTAGTGGGTTCTGTCGTTAAGGTCCTCCAACATCTAGATGTTCACTAGTTCTCTGACAATACCCAGCCTAGTTGTGTCCATGTTGAAATTTCTCCAAGTCCTCCTCCTGTTCTTCCTTACCACCTCCCCACTTCTTTCCACCATAATTTTATTTATCTCCTCAGGCAGGGATATGGCTGAGATAGGGCCATGGGTTTTGGGAATCTAGGCTTCTTCTTGAATTAGGGCCTGGTTGACCTTTCTTTTCCTTGGGTTACATGGAGGGGAAATAGGGGCAACCACCTCCTTGTTTCTAACCCTCCCCTTCTCCTCCTCACTCACATTGTCCTTCCCCAGCTCCTTGTCCTCTTCCTCTAAATCAATTTCCATCTCCTCCTCTTCCCCACTGTCAATTTTCTCCTCCTAAGGCTTAGGCTTGGGGGGTAGGGGGAGCAGCTTCTAGGACTCTTTCTATTGGGTATACTGGGGTTGCAAGCAATAGAGGTGGCTTTGGCTTCCTTCATTTTAATGACTTGAACATCCTCTAAGTCCAAACTAGCAATATCCTTTGATTCACTACCCGGGTCACCAAGGGATTTTCCTCTGGTTTGGGTTTTCAAAAACTCATAAACCAGGAGAAGAAGGCCTTCATGGAGGGTGAGATTAGTAACAATTTTTTTCTTGAAACCCTTAATACCCTTAGACATGGAAGTGTAAAGATAAAAGAGAAAAGAAATGTTAACACCATGCCTAAAATGGTTCAACAAAACAAAATGGTGTGTTCTTATCTTGTCGAACCTAGGATCAAGAATAATGTACTCAATGAGGATTCTGAGGACATACCTCCATAATTTCTTGATGGATTCAATATTGTCATAGGTGTCAATCTTGATGAGCATGTCTCTCTCCTTGTCATCCTTGACAAATGCATTTATAGCATTGGCCGACATTTTTTTGTCCCTGTAAAATTTTATGCTATCCAATGAGATTTTTGTCACCTCTGCAATTAAGCCCTCAAAGATTTGGTGGGTTACACCATCAATTTTTACTGTCTTGTTGCTCCAAGAATCCACTGTGACCTTCATAACCCTAGTGTCAAAACCATGCAGCTTCTCCATGAACCTGCTTATTCCACCTTTTTTGAGCTTATGCCAAACCTTCTTCTTCTCCTTCCAACTCTTTGCCTCCCTCGAAGGCTCTCTTTGGATCCTTTCACCCACCATGGTAGTCTTTGGCTTAGCAAACTTGAAACCACTAGTAGTATTACAGAGCACAGAATTGGTTGGGACACAAAAAACAAAAATGTTTTAATGATTTTTAGTGGTTCTGTTCGAGCTTGCCTTCAAAGCGTGCCTTTTGTATGTGTAATTATATCTTGAAAAGGGCTCCGCATTACTTCTTATTACTCTTCTTCTGATGTTCAATTTGGAAAATCTAGTCTTTATTAAAAAGGAATAATATTCATGCCCTAGATTCGGTCTAGCAAGAGTAAATCAATCATCAAAATCAAAAATTCATCACTGTTCCTCCACATCATCACTAAATTTCTTATGACTACATCATTGGCAAACTAGTCAGCAACTGGGTTGGCCTCCCTGAAAATATGGCTAACATAAGTCTTTTTGAATTTTCCCAAGTCAAAATTGATATCCTCAATGACATTGGCAATAGTCCAGGATGGCATGGTGAGACCTTTGATACAGTTGATGATGTTTAAGGAATTGCCCTCAAGCCAGAGATGCTCAATTTTGGAAGCCAAAGCCTGTTTAACAATATGTTTGGTTGCACTGGCTTTAGTGATGTGGTTAGTCTGGTGACCAAGAGGGAAGGAAATAGTAGCAATTCCTCCACCCAAACTATTTCTAATAATGCCTCCACTTCTGGCAAGATCGAGATTCCCCTTTGCTACCCCATCAAAGTTGGCTTTGTGCCAGTCCTCAGGGGGAAAGGACCATCTGGCTTCCTATCTCCTCTTGTCCCTATCTTCCTTTTTGGATTTATAGTTCCCTCCTTCTTTGATGTTTCCACCCTTGGTTATAGCATAGTTCTCCAAGGTGAGACCTTCAATTTTCTCAACAATTATGAATTCTAGAGATTCCCTTTCTTTGAATATTCTATTGTTGTGTTCTTTCCAGATTCCCCAACAAAAGTGTGGGAGAATCCATAAGCTAAATAAATGTGAATTCTTGGTAGAGTGGTGGCTTCTCCATTGGCTAAAGAAGTCCTGGAAACTAATCAGGGGGCACCAACTGAAACTGAGGTCCCTGGTTAGGAGGTTCCACACCTTGGAAGAGAAAGGGTAATGAATGAACAAATGATTAACTGTTTCCAAATCATGTTTGTAGAGGCTGAATCTATTGGGAATAATTTGGCCTCTCTTGGCTAAATTATCTAGGGTTAGGATTTTGTCTTGTAGGAGAAGCCTGAAGAAAATGTTGATTTTAGGAGTGAGACTAGAAATCCAGGCTTTAACCCAAATTGTCTTCTCCATCCTATCCCATATGGAGAAATATCCTAAGGCAATAGAGTATTGCCCACCCGAAGAATGCCCCCAAATGAGGGTATCCTTGCTATTGTTGAGGAAGGTGGCTTTCAAATAAATCATCAGAGAGTTAAGGTCTAGCGATAGCTTAGACAGGTCATGCCAATCATTTCTAGATCTGTAATCTCTGACATATAGACCATATCTTTAATTTCTAAACTTTGTGTTAGTAAGAATAGGAAATTTTGATTTTAGGTCTAATGAAGGGAGATTCTATTTTATTTCAGATAGTGATTCTAATGCAATATGTGTTGAGGTCTGTGTAATCTTATACATGTTAGGGAAGGGAGATTTGGGAGAAAATTGTATACCAAAACTTCAAGTTTAGGCAGATTTCTTTCCACTAACTATTATCTTGGTGTGACTTTTAGTTTTCTCTAAACTCATTTAGTATCATTATTTCCTGAATATATCTAATTTCAAGATACCTTTAAAGTTCTAATTCTTTTCTTTCTCAAGATTTTCATTCATTTTTGTAATGTAGCATCCAGGAAAATAGACTTTGTGTTATTTCCTATTCTTTTCATTCAGTTACTTAGTTTTTACATCTATTTTGTGTTTATGAGTAGATGTTTGTAAACCTTTTGTGCTTTTTGATTAAAAACATCCATATTTAATTTATTGTAAATCATGTATAGGGAGTTGTACCCATACAATTCAGAGGAAGGTTATCAATTCAATGATAACCTATCCAACTGTTAGTGTTGATTCAATCTTCCTATCTGGGCATTTAGAGTTAATTTTTATTTATTTCTTCAGAGGATAATCTATTCACTAACATATGATAACCAATAATGTCATACATGAAAAAACATACAATATACAAGGTTGCACAGGGATAGGGGTACTTGGGCTACTTAGGGTACAAGTACAGGTATAGTTATTTTTTATAATAAGGGACTGGGGTACTTGGGTGTGTCAAACTTTATTTTTAATTATACTTTTTTATTTATAGAAAACCTAAATTTATGAGTCATGACAATGATTTTTCAAATCAAGAATAGTGATAAAGTTTTCAAATGTAATGTATTGTTTTTAATTCCAGATTTGTTATATATTTGTAATAATAATTTATGATAAATGTTTAGATGCCTGGCATAGAAGGCAAACTTTAAACATGAACAAGAATATCATAAATCATATGACAATGACATATTGCAAATGATAAATTTCTTGCTTTAATACCGATAAAGTTTATTATTGATCAATATTGTATCAAAGTTTCAAACTAATTAGGTATTGAATTAAGCTTAATAAATAAATAATAGAGAAGGGAAACTTTAAACATGAACAAGATCATAAATCATATGACGATGACATATTAGAAATGATAAACTTATGCTTCAACTGTGATAAAGTTTATTGTTAATCAATATTCTATCAAAGTTTCAAACTGATTAGGTATTGAATTAATCTTGATAAACAATGAGCTAATACACAAATAAAAAACCCAAAAAAAAATCAAAAATCTCAATCAAGGTCCTTAGCTATGATGCTCTCCACCAAGTACTTGGTACTTGGGATACATGTACTTGATACTTGGGTACATGGGTACGAGTACTAGGGGTGTGGGTACAAGTACCCATGTAGCCTCATAATATATTATGATAACCAATAATGTCATACATGAACGAACATATAATATATTATGATAATCAATAATATCATACATGAACAAACATATAATATATTATGATAACCAATAATTTCATACATGAACAAACATATAATATAAAATGATAAACAATAATGTCATACATTAACAAACACATAATATATTATGATGACCAATAATGTCATAAGTCTAATAATGTCATGCATCAAATATATGTCATACATCAAATATAAAATGCTATATATACATCAAATGTATATCGAATATGTCTACTAACATAAAATCCAACATATATGTCCACTGATGCCTATATATGTGTATCTATCAACTATATCTTCTCCTTCCCGTGAGGGGAAGGAAACAAATCCCTCGAGGTCTTTGGTCATCATGTGGAGGGAGATGATGGGGATGATGGGGTCTTCCTCACACACTTTCTTGTCTTCTTGTTTAGGCTCTTCTCTAACACGAGTTGATACAAACAAAGTAGATATGAATCAATAATTATTATACATTGAAATGAAATATATGTATACACAAAATTAATTATTTTTTTACTGCCATCAAATAGTCACTCTGCACGTACACCTCAAAGGCTCATGGATGATTAGGTGTAACAGGGCCCTACAAAAATTTAATCAATATAATAACTTATAAATTACATTAGAAATTTTGATACTAACTATTATAAACAACAACTAAAACCAAGAAAATTCTTTGATACCTTAGTCAATGGCTCTAAACTAGCCATCACTGCAGCAACTCCACTATCGATGCACTACTGAAGATGACGAGAAGTCTCTGATGTCAAGAGATGCATCTCATACAATACAAGTTGCATGTAACATGAACCATGAAATAAATATAATCAAATGAATTAAATTAACATGAAACAAATTTACCCTTACGAAGCTCATATCATTCCTAGGCTCAGAGTCCCTAGTGAATGTTGATGGTCCAGTAGAGAATTGATGTGCATGCATAATTTTTTTTGTCAATCCTTCATATGATTACTAAATAAATATATGTATTAATTGAAATGATTAAATGGATACATACCTTTGGACTCATCAGTGAGATGAAAAATGAGGCCAGGGGATTTCTACTAGGGCCGCCAACACTCTGACCCTAAATTTTAAACAATGTCAATATGTGCTAATTAATTATTCATTCACTATACATATGAAATGTGATCAAATTAGTTTATTATAATTGTAATTTACCCGTGTCAATGACAACTATCTCATTTAGGAACTGATCAGTACCTAGCTCATCATCCATACTATCTCTAGCATGATTGCTAAATATGCATAAGGATTCGCATGATGTGCACATGTGACTGTGATGCATAGAAGGCTTCTCCTCAACTAATGGACTCGTGCAATGAATGAGGGTCTATTTCAAATCATTAATAGTCCCTAGAGTGCTAGTCTCTACATGTTCCTTTAGAATTGAAGGAATAATCACATGCTCACCTTGTGGCTTGACAATAGGTGCCCTAACTACATTAGGGTCATGACATTCCCCCGACCTCTGAAATGATGACACCCCACCTCTACCTTGAGATTCTAATATATCAAAATAATTGAGGATCTCCCTAAGGAAAAATTCACAATACAATTTCCTTAAGAAATACATTGGGACCTCGTGATTATTATAGGGAGGGGCATCAAAGACCATCTACCATCTATCCCAAAAATTATTTCTAATACCATCATGTATGCACCACTGGATGGGGAACCATTTAGTTGTCTCTCTAATAGTATTGTGTTCACCAGGCTTTCTAAACAATGCACAAATGATACCTTTTGGTATTTCTTTTTTTTTACATCTTGATATGATAATTTGTTTGCACAATATCTTTTTTGTTCCTCCCTCTTAACACGCCAAATATCCAATTAACCACTAACAGAAGCTACATGGGTCATAATGGACTCAAGGAAGGATGCCAATTGTGCTCTCATTGGATTAGTTTGTCCACAAGATTTCAACCTACCAATGAGTGCTTCTAATTCATTTTTCCCTCTTTCTATTTCATTTATTATGTTGTCTTGTGTGCCAAGAGGAGGTCTTCCAATCAATGTAGGTTGCAAAATTTCTTGTTCTTGTTGTGGAGGGTTTTGATTCTCATCTTGTGGAGGGTTTTGGTTTTGATCTTGTTGGGGATTTTTTGGTTCATTATTCACATTTCTTGATAAAAAACCAATTACAATCTAAATAAATAAATAAATATAAAGAAAATTTGAAAAAAACCTACAAAACAATGCAAAAAAAAGGGTAGAAAACATACGGTGTGATCTCAATCTCAAACTTCAGCATCAAGGAGGCATTTTGAGAAGGCGGGTGGAAAAAATCTTCAATTCCTTCAACTCATGTACGTGTTGTGAGGAGGAAATCTTGATAAATGAAGTTAAAATGAAATGGGCTATGGGTTTGCAGCCCATTTACAATTTTTTTTAAATTTTACAAAGCACATACATGCTATAACACGTATGCACTATAGCACGTACATACTATGGCTTGGGCAGCCCAAGTATAGTGTGTATGTGCTTTATAAAACTAGAAGAAAAAGGTGTCATCTTTTTAGCACCACAAATTGGTGTACTTACCCCTATGTGAAGTACAATAGACTATGTAAAAGAGGTTATTGTATCTATCCTATTTTGTTTAAGACACTGAATTGTATGATTACATGTTTGGGCAATGGGCTCTTCTTGCATACATATGTAATTGTAATACCAATTTCTAACAAGATTGAAGAAACTCCTAATAGGGTTGAGGTTTTTAATAGGGCCTAGTCCTCTAAAAATGACTGAGATACTATATGTAATTAATAGACTCCTAATAGGGTCAATATCCTTATCATGATTCTTTTGTTTAGTGTATCATTTTGTGGGTGTCATCCCTGCCAGGGTTTTCCCTTGGCCAGGGTTTCCCTAGTTAACAAAATATGGTGTTATAAGTTCTTTTTGTATATGGTTTTATTTACTATTCAACATAATTGGTTTATTTTATATGCATGTTGCAAAGTAATTAAGAATATCTAGTAGTGGGCAAAAGTTGGTAGAATATCGATTCACCCCTACCCCCCTCCTCTCAATATTATCTATTTCTAGCAATTGGTATTAGAACTTCCTTACTTAAAAGAGGCTTAATAGCTTGAGTAAGATCACTATGTATGTGGAACAATTAAAGAGGAATGTTGAAGAAGTCCTAAAGAAAATTGATCTTCTTATAGAAGAAAGAGACAACTTGAAAGAAATATATGAAGATGTAAAATACTATATTGGTAAATTGAAGGATAAGATTGATTATCTAAAATCTAGAAAATAATAAAAAGAATAGACTAGTGACAATGATGAAGTAGAAACCCTTAAGAAAGAAAATGACATCTTGAAACATGAGTTGAAAATTGTTGAACTTGAGTCTGAAGAAGAATGATAGTAAGATTGAACTAGATCTAAAGTCTAAAAATGTAGATCTAAGATCCCATTTCAGTCAAGTAACATTTGAATTAAATTCTATCAAAATAGAGCATGCAAAATTAGAAAAGTACAATACCATTGTGAAAGGGGAGTTAACTCATGATAAGCACCAATTAGAGAAGCTTTATTCTAGTAGTGAGAAAAATGATGAACAACTATTCTATCAGAGATCTTATGATAAGACAAGTCTTGGATACCTTATTGGAGAAAAATCAGCCAAGAAAAATAAAGTTAGGAAGGAACTGGATCCAATTATTGAAACCCCTAAACCTAAAGAAAATGATCAGAATAGGGTTGAACCAAGCAAATCTATAGAAGTTTCTAAAGAAGTTGAGCAAGTAAATCAACCTAAAAAATGTGATGAACCAAAATAAATTGAGCAAGATGAACCACCTAAGGAGGCTAGATATGAGTTTAGAGGTAGATGTTTTATATGCAATGAAGTTGGTCATATGAAGAGAGATTGCAGAAGTAATTTATTTAAACCTATTAGTAATTTCTATTGTTATAATTGTCATGGTTTTGGACATAAAGCAATAGATTGCAAGAAACCCAAGTTTGATGGTAATAATGGAAATAGTAGAATGTTTAGGGATACTATCCCTGCAAGTAATGAAAGAAGGAGGTCACTAAGTAGATCCAATGATGGAGAAGGACCTAATGGAGTAAGGAACTAGATTGTATGTTACAAGTGTGACAACTTTGGACACACTGCAAAGAATTGCAGAGCATGAGATAATAAGAATGGAATCAATTAAAGAAGGAATACACTTGTATGTTAATTATGCAATAACTTTAGACACATAGCAAGATTTTGCCAAATGGATAGAAGGAATTTCAATAGGAATCTTAACTACAAAAGGAACAATAACAAAAATGACAAAAGAAATGATAATGGTAGCAATAATAGCCAAAAGAAAGCACTTAAAGAGCATATTGAAGAATTTAAGGAAGTATTTGAGAGAGGAAATGGTCTAGAAAGTTCACATATAATTATAGAAGAACAATTTTTTGATGCACCTAAAGAAAAAATGAAATCAACCATAGTATGTGATTCATCCTATTTGAATTAAGCACTTCTTAAAAAAGACAAAGCATCATAGAGATGGTATAGAAGTTAGAAGTCAAGTTGAGAGTTGGGAAGTTAACACAAGGTAGTAGAGATTATAAGGAAGCTCTAGTTAAGAGCATGAGTTATTTGGTAATCGCATGAATGAGAATGAATACAAACAAGTTGATTGGTTAAAAGGGTAACAATTTTACAAATTTTGGTAGATGCACAATTAATGTGAAGTTCAATTCAAAATATTTAAAGGATGTGAACAATATTTTTGAGTACCATTCATTTGTGTGAAGATTTAAGGAGAAATTTAGAGTGATTTGATAACAAGTAAAGGAAAATTTGAAGCGTTCATAATGCAAAGTGAGAAAAACCCTAGTTATGCAAAATTTAGGTATTTTACGAAGCTTTTGAAGTATTTGAATCTATTGAAATGGGGAATCCTACTATTAGCGATGTTAGTGAGAGGCTGCGGTATATGTTTAAGAAGCACCCTTTCATATCTCAAGTAGATGATCCCTTAGGAGCATTTTTGCAAGTTCCAAAAAATGTTCTACACATAGAAGATATCATGTCATACAATCATTACAAATTTGAGACTATTGGAGATAGTGGCATTCACAACGATTTAAACCTAGTGTGCTAAGGAGACTTGTCATTAAAACAAAAGTTTGCACACCTGAAAGAACTAAACATAGTAAATCATATGTTCTATATGGATTTTGACAACCATGAATGGAGCATAATCATTTTGAGTTGTATTCATGAAGTAATGTTTTGGGTTGGAGATGTGCATGTCATGATTGACAATGACATGATTCACAGGTTAACTAGTTTAAGCAATGAAGGCAAAAACCCATTAAATGAGAAAAATGTGAAAAAGGTGGTGGAAACCAATCTGAAGATCAAATTAAATGGTAGGAATATGAGGATTGACCTCATAAAGAAAAAAAATGTGAGAGTGATCAACAAGATCATTGGTTATAAAATGAATCATAGTTCAAGATTAAACTCAGTACTTGTTGGATTTCTATATGTAGCATACTTGATAACAACAAAGAAAGAGAAGGTTAATATCATGTGTGACATTCTAAGGCATAAACTATTGAACAACATAGAGGAACTAAAGAAGATAAGAAGTGTGGGGTTCAGGTTTGAGTCACTACTAATCCACCTATTCTTCCAAGTTACTAGGAAATTCCTTGGTATGCTTGATAGGGAATGTGATAACAATAACTAGTGCACCATGAACTTGGTGACAGACCACTACAAGAAACAGTATGAGGAGAGGATTGTTGAAGACATTAAAAAAATGATGAAAATCTTTCAAACTATGATGAAGTAGAGATTCATAATACCACCCCCACTAGTGGAAAAATACAAAGAAGACATATGTTTCATGGTTGAAATAGATGTAACCTACATGGAGGCAGTTGTGCTAAGGGTTAAGTTCATAGACCCTATGGGTTATAAGTTAAGTGAAGAGATAATTGAAGGATATGCAAAGATAATACTCGAATCTTAGAAGGACAAAGACACACCTAGATGGGGAACCTAGAAAGATCAAAGAAGTAGAGTGAAATATCTACAAGGAGATTAAGAAGAATGTTGAGAAAAATATTGAATCAATTCTCAAGGAATATGGAATGACCAAAAATGAGTTTGAAGAAGTATAAGATATAGCCTTGAAAATGAAGGCTAGTGGATAGATTGGGGTGTTTGTGGTCACACCTCTAGTAGTGGTAAGACCTTATGAAGGATTCACCATAGCAAAGTCATCTTCATAGATACCTGTTATGTCTTATGTTGCACTTGCATCAGTGCAACCTACTCAAGTCAAAAGACAAGAGATTGAAGAAGAAGTACAGATTGATGAGAAGAGATCCACTACTCCTAGCACTAGAAAGTCTAAAAACACACCAAGGTTAAGATTGAACCTACAGAGTTTACAAGCAGGAAAAGAGTTAAGCAACATGTAGGAGGACCTGGAAAGAGAAGGAATTCTATTAAGATTCTTGAATTTGAATAAGAAGAATCAAAGGAAGAAGAAGAAACCAAGGACAAACCTACAGAGAAGGTAGTAGGTGAAGCTAGAACTTCATCAAGCCAAAGATAGAAAATCTAAATGTACAAATTATAGATAGTGATAGTTTTATTTAGTTGAATAAGTTTATAGTATGTATAGCAATATGGATAGAATATAGTTAGAAAATGTTGTGGTAAGAAATATGATTTAGAAGAATAAAACATTTGAAGATGTACAAAGACAGATACCAAAGGACTTGTATAATAGATTGATAAATAGAAGATTAAGAGTTATAGTCGAGGACAACAAAATACAGGAGAACATGATCAAAAAACTTTGTGAAGTCAACATAGACGAGGACTTAGTCAGTATGATGAAAGGTATTAAACCTTTGTTAAGAAATAAAAGAAGAGAAATTCTTTTAATGGGAGGCAACTATGAAGAAATTAACAAAGAAAATGAGGCAACCATTATTAAATTTATGACATCTATGTCTAAGGTCATGAAACAGAGCACAAAGAAAGGTGGAGCAATCCCAATGACTATTAAACAAACTAATTCAACAACAATAGTAGATCTATCTTCATAGATCTCTATTGTGTCAGATACCATGCAAATTGGTCAAACTAAAGTAACAGTGAATGTTGCATAAGATCCTTTCAAGGATTTTGGGGGCAAACACTGTTGGCAAAATTATTGATTATACCAGCTATAATGAAGAAAAGGAGAAAAGAAAAATTGAAGTTGAAGAAAAGAAAAGAAAAGAAGAAGAAAGGAGGAAGGGATAAAAAGAAAAAAATGAAAAGAAACAAAGAGAAGAAGAAAGAAAGAGGAAAGTAGAAAAAGAGAAAAAGAGAAAACAAGAGGAATAAAAGAAAGGAAAAGAAGAGGAAAAAGAAGCAAAAAAGAGGAGGAAGCAAAGAGGAGAGAAGAGGAAGAAAGTAGAAGAAGAGGAAAAGTAGAAGAAGAAAGTAGAAGAAGAGGGAAAGAAGAGAGAAAATAGAAGAAGAGGAAAATAAAAGAGAAGAGAAAAGGAAAGAGGAGATAGAAAAGAAGTAGAGAGAAGAATAAGAATAGAGAAAGAAGATAGAAGCAAATGCACCTAACACTGCTCTTACCCTTGCAACACTCACATGCTCAAATGATGATGAATAATTTGAATTGATATCATCACTTAGCAAAATTATCAGAAAGAACAAACAAGTAAAGAGTTTGCAAAAAACTCTCATGAAATTGATAGAGAAGATACATAGAGCTTTGACTGTGAAGTCACTTGATCCTAACCTTGAAGTTGGGGAAAAATATGTGATTCAAGAATTTGATGTTGAATTCAAAAGTTTGTTAGAGGTTGTAGTAGCACAAGCCCAAACCAAGCATGATGTGAAAATATTTGACACTATCTATCAAAACATCAAAAATGATTTTTTTACTCTTGATACTTGTATCAAGGCATTAAGGAAGTGTGATCTTGAAGGAAAATCTTTGTATGCAAAGCATAAAATATCTATTAGCTTTACAAAAGACATTAATAATGAATTGAAAGGTAAGTGTGCAGAAGTAGAAGCATTGACAAATCACTTAAGTCAATCTAGTGTACAGATTGAAGCAATTGAAATACAAGTTAGCAAGACTTATGATGAAATAATTCTATTGGAAGATAGGAAGACAAGGATGACAAAGAGGTTCACACTTCTAAGAGAACACCTATCTATGAAACTAAGCACAATTGAATGTTAGTTGGAGGAATGTCAGTCAATCAAGACATCCTTTGACAGTTTTGTTTACTCAAATTTAAATGCAGTGGAGATTCCATCCTATGGATTATGCGCTCTTCTCAACATATCAGAAGGAGTAAAAGATTCATGGGAGAAGAACATGAAGAGTATGAAAATAAACTTTGGTGACTACATTTCTCACTTATTAGCCTAATAAGGAGGTACTGAACTAAATATTGACACATAAATAAGTTTTGACACATTTCTCATTGATGTCAAAGGGGGAGAGGTGTACAAGAAAATTGTATAAAGTATTAGGAAGTATAAGATAAAGATGGTAATATGTAATGAACCATAAGTTTTGAAATTTTTGTACAGGCCAAGTTTTGAAATTTTTTTTGTAAGCAATGTTTTGAAAACTTAGCCAATTTTCACATATGTTGCCATCAATTCCAAAGGGGGAGATTGTTGGTAATATGGCTAAGTTAGTAAGGTTAAGGGTTGTCATTTATAGAAATGTATCATTCTATAATAGAAGGAATATCTTATAGCTGAAGAATCTATTATTAGAGACTGAAAATTGTCTAAGTGTTAGACAATTTCGATATCAGTTCAAAGACAACCTTAGTTTTGTGAATTCTACAGTGGTAATCAACACGTGTGTAGTTAAGGATAGGTAGAACAGAGTGTCATGATGAGGCACCTAAGTGCACATATCTATACCGACAATACAGATGGAGTTACAAGTAAAACACCACTAAAGGTAGTAAACACAACAAAATATAGCACATCAGAAATAGAGGAATAAAGTGTTAAGGAATTATTTTAGTCACAAAAAAATTACTTAATTGTGTAGGGACAAAATCCTAGATGTTTACCCTAAGTTAACATAACGTGTGAAAGCATCAAGGCGATTGCACAAGAGTTTTTGTGAAAGAAAAGGGTATAAGTAAAGAGTCACTGCTTGCGAAGTAGAGTGTGATGTGGTGTAATGTGAATGCAAAGTATATTGTGCATATGTGAACTAAGTATGTGATATGTGAACTTGCATAAGAGATCTATGATGTGAATTATGATGTAATATCAAAGCTATGTGAAGTACAACAAACTACAGATAAGAGGTTACTATATCTATCCTATTTTGTTTGAGGCACTAAATTGTATAATTGCATGTTTGGGTAGTGAGCTTTTCTTGAATACATATGTAATTGTAATACCAACTTCTAATAGGGTTGAAGAAACTCATAATAGGGTTTAGGCTTTTAACAAGGCCTAGTCCTCTAATAAGGATCATGATACTATATGTAATTAATAGACTCCTAATAGAGTCAATATCCTTAACAAGATTCTTTTGTTTAATGGATCATTTTGTGGGTGCCATCCCCACTAAGGTTTTCTCTTGGCCAAGGTTTCCCTAGTTAACAAAATATGGTGTTATGAGTTCTCTTTGTCTATGGTTTTATTTACTATTCAATATTATTGGTTACTTTCATATGCATGTTGCAAAGTAATAAATAGTAGCCAATTGTGGGCAAAAGTTTGTAGAATATTGATTCACCCCCCCCCCCAGTATTATCTATTTCTAACAATTAATACATGTGTTATCAATTATTAGTACATGTGTTATCATTTTTAGGGCTTTTTAAAAGCATTAATTGGAGGGTATCTGTCACAAAACCCTCATGGTCATTGACCCCTTGGTTTCTACTGGGTCTCTTACCCTATAAAGAATACAAATATTGTCAAGGTACCAAAGTGTGTGAGACATTTGAAAAGTCTCTTCTTTCTTACTTGGCAAAGAGTTGGATGCTAGAAATTTCCAGTGTGGATAAATGAACTTAAATTCCTTGAGCATTTAGAGTATAGGAAATCAAGTGAAATGCCGATGGAAATATGACAACGAGCCTTTTTAAGGGTCCTGAGATCTAATCAATTGTATCTATCTTTTGAAGAGGGTGAATTGATGAGGTTAGAGGATCTTGCCAAGATGACTCAAAATCAAGAACTAGAATTATTTGTTAGAGAAATGGAGTGAGGAGGGTTGAAGAAGGGATCCTTCCATGACTAGTGACAATGCACGATCATTTGGAAATTAAAAATGAGCCAAGAATACAAGAGCTTTCAGAGAAGATGGTAGCTATGAAACACCTGGAAAGTCTTACACTAGTGAGATTTGTTGTGACAAGTTGGATATGTGGTTTGACAAATCTTAGAGAGCTCAATCTATATGGCTATGATTACTCAGGGTGGCAAAAAATGCCCAACCTAGTGAGCTTGATGTTGTGTCGTTGATAGAAGGTGTAGAGAATTGCCAAAGCCATTTGGAAAGGTAGGAGGATTTTCACAACACTGTTTTATTTAATAAATGGATTTGAAGAGTTGGAGGAGTTTTTGGAATTGGAGGAGGGGGCTATGGCATGCATTGAGGAGTTCATACCACTCAACTATCCTAAAGTGAAGAGAGTGGGTAGAGGATTAGAGCATTTGAAAACCCTAAAGCTCTTTGCTTATGAAAATTTTGGGATCACTGAAGTTAAAGAAAAATCCAAGGAAGGTGGACAATATTGGTATAAAATCAAATCCATCAATCTTGAGGTAGATATTGACAATATGAGGACAAAATAAAGAAAATATGTGTTTAGTATTACTCTTTTCAAAATTGAAATGTATATGTAAATGTATATGCACACACACACACGCGCGCGCGTGTGCGCGCATGCGCACACACACACACACACATGTATGTATGTATGTATGTATGTATGTATGTATGTATGTATGTATGTACATATATACATATACATAGTTGATTTCAAGAAGCTCTATATGACCTCAATCTTATATTTTTAGTTGTGGTACATTAGAAATATTTTAAGACAGATAAATGATAATTTTTTTAAATGCACTTATAAAATAAATTAAAAGAATAGAAAGAAAATAATTATTTTTATAAGATATCAATTCTTTGTTAACATGATAAGACTTCTTTATTTTAAACCTAAAATAAAGATCTTATTTTAAGAAATCTAGTATCCATAATGTGTTAAATAATAGATTTGGCTTCATACAATATTTATATTTCTAATCAATGAATTATTACATGAACAATAATAAATAAGAAAAAAAATCATTCAATTTGAAAAATAAATGAAGAATAACAAATACGAATATATTAGCTTAGGGTGGATTGATTGGAGAGGACAAAGGACATTAGGTTGAAGTAATGGGTGAACCTAGTAAAAGAACACTGAACAAGAAAATGACCATAGTAGAAAATAATATGAAGGACCCAGAGGTAGCTGAAATCCAAGTGGCCAAGATCCTAAATGAGTTGGTTTAGTTTTGGTTCTCTATTTTCTTTTTAGTTTTTTTCTTTTGTTGGTTTAGTCTATGTATTGGGTTTTTTGGTTTTGTACTGGTATGTGGTTTTAGGATGCTAGAAATTTTAATGTTTTATCTATTGTCAACATAGCTATAATTTTCAACTTCATCACTTTTATCATTGTATTTTGAAACTATTGGGTTTTGAGTCCCTGTAAAACCTTGTTTTACCTTAATCCAAAAACAAAAACAAAATATTAATTTATTTTTAAAAAAAAGAGATCCACATTCAATTATGCTCCATACCTTGTTTTTAATATACTTATTTTGACAAAGAATAGAATGATGTTGGCAAAGGCGACATAGCCTAGCTTTGTAAATGTCAATTTCATTTTCTTTTAACACTTCCAAGGCCTTATCTAGAAATGCATTTTTCTATGAGGTCCCATTTCTTTCATGTTGCTCACTAAAAGTTACATAATGGTGTTGGGAATTTCCCCCTTTTTAGTAGGCAATCATTATATAGAATGCACTAAAAGATAATGCTTTTTTAAGTTCACATGAAATTTATACATTGGTCATAGATAAGGCAAGAGAATTTAAACTCAATGGAACAACTTGCATGGGTTAACGAATTTGACTAAAAAACCACATTTTGAATCATGACAACAATATCACACCATGTTGCATTATATTCATTTTTCTTAAAGATATAATAAGTATTATATATTCACATTTTACTATAATTTAATAATAATCTACCAAAAAATTATATAAATAATTAATATTTTTAACAAAACCAAATTTTTTTAAATATTAAAATCAATCTATTTCATAGACATTGTAATATATTTTAGGTAAAAAATGATTAAATAAAATTATTATATAAACTTTACTTTTAAAAAAGGTTAAAAAAAATATAATTTTAAATATGTTTAGTCAATATACTTATATTCCTCCAACCCCCCCTTCCCCCAACATAAAAATAAAAATTAAACTAATGAATAATTTTCCATGTTTAAATTACCATTTAAACCTCCCTTAATGATATATATTATTTTTAAATTCCAACTATTTAGAAAAGAAAAAATTCTTTGATTTCCTATGCTCTTCCCTATTTTCTAGGCACACTCGTTGGTTTTCTTAGATGGTTCTCCTTGGCAGTTTCCCAACATGTTCGCAACAATGATTCATAATATGACTTGTTTGCAACAATCCCACTCTACAATTTTTGAAGTTAGCAAAGTGATCTTTTCCTTGCCTCCTAACAAATCTCTTGGCCCAAATGGATTTACAACAATTTTTTACCAAGCTTGTTGGGATTTTATTGGGTGATATCTGTAATCACCTAAAAATGGTCATCTAGACTATTAGCCCCCTTTTCAACATTTTGGCTAAATTAATTTAATCACTTACCTAAGCCAAATTGCTAATAATCAATTTATTTGATTATAACCTATAGTTTGACTATGCTATCCTAAGTTCATTATTTGATTAAAAGAACATGTCCCCTTTTAATTAAATAAAAGACCCCATTCTTCTAACCCACTTAAAGTGCACACATAAAGTCTTTTTTCTATTTTGCAATTAAAAGAAAAGGCTTTGTGACTTTTGTCTTATATGACAAGTCAACTTATATTCTATTGGTTGATTTGTGTGTGCACATGGATCACTCCTCTTTTCAAATTCCACCGTTGATCATCCACCATCTTCATCTTGATCTCTACCGTCCATACATCTTTAAAAGGGAGAGAGCTTTCCCCCTCAATCAATCCATCTTTTGAACATTGTTATGCTGCAGGTTTTCTAATAGGTTTCTTTGGAGCTTTGTGGAGAACTTCTCATTTCTTGTCTCATTCTCTCATTCCATCACATTAGCATAAGATCATATGGCATTCTTAGCATAGTTGCATTTTAGTTTAACTTTGATTTCTTGCAATAATATCACATAGTTTAAATATTTGGTTTTGTAACAATCTCATACATGCTTAGTATAGATGCATTTTGCATTATCATCCTCTTCTTCTAGGTCTACATGCTCTACTTCAAGACATCAAATGTTTTCATCTTCTAGATCTAAAGACCTCTTTAGAGAACAAGAAAGTGATACCTACTTTGAGCCTATTCTAAAATTTCATGATGGACCTATCTTTGACCAAGATAATGATGAAGACATGAATGCATTCTATTCACTTGAGAAACAACAAGAAGATCCTAGACATACTTCTAATAGAACTTTTTCTCCCTTGGAAGATTCTTATGATGACACTTTGCAAAAACTTCTTGGCAATAAGATCATCATGTTACCTAAGTCTAGCTCATATGGAAACCCATTCTTGGATATCTATTGTGCTTATCATCAACATAATGAGCATAGTACTTTAGATTGCATTGAGCTAAAACATAAAATCCAAGATCTTATTGATAATGGAATTATTGGAACCTCTAGTGACTCATGTGTTGAGGATACTTCTCTTGAGCAAGATTACATTGATGAACCTATGTCTAGTAGTGGCTCCATTACATCTTCCACTTCTTCCAACACTCATGCATCTCCCAACACTTCAAATCTTTCCAACATGCCTCTATCAAATAAAGAACCTAATGCTTTCCACATTGACTACATGTATCCTCAAGGGCTACCTCTAAAAGAAACTCAAGCTAACCTTCACTTGGCTGCAAACCTTTTCCATGCTACTAATCCTAAACATCCTCAACCTTCATGCACTACTATGCCTAATCCAAACACTACTCCACTCACTCTTCATTCTCCCTTGTCCTTAGAAGTGGCTTCATGTCAAGAGGACTCTAAAAAAGAAAAGGCTATAAATGTCAAGAAAGATCAAGATCAAGCACCCTTTCATCTCTTTCAAGTTTTTCCCCCTCCATATCCTATATCTTGTCCACCTCCTAAGTATTATGAAGATACCACTTCCATTATCTCCCTTGAGCTTACTGAAAATTATGAGAAAAGTTCTCTTCATATGCTATCCAAAGCTACTTGTCAAGATCAAAGCATCCCCTCATGTTCTACTTCTCGATATCCACTTCAAAATTGTGCTCAAGCTTCAAGTGCTTCTATTAAAAATGTTGTTCCTATCAAAGGTACTTATGAGTCTATTGATGGCTTTGACCATGTTGCTCATTTTAAAGATGTTGATATCCCTTCCCACTATCCCTTTGCATCTTCTAAATCTATCCTTGGTCCTTATCCGTCTAAGCTAAAGCATTCAAACCTTCCATCCATATTGGGACCTTATGTTCCTCCATCTCCTACATTCACTCCTAGCGCATCCCCTAGCTCTCCTATATTACCTCAAGATCAAAAAAGACACTCATCCTTGATGACTTTTCACCCATCTATACATCTAAACCAGTCATATCATCCTTATTCATCCACAAATCCCAAGTCCCTTGGAAGTGAGAATAAACATAAGAATCCATTGAAAAATAAAGATCACTATGTCCCATCTAATCGACATGTGAATGCTAAGAAGGAGAATGCACAAAAGAGACCACAAAGGTCCACTATTAAAAAAGCTAAATCAAAGAAAATATGGGTTCCTAAACCCATTATTGAAGAAATGTGTTTTGAAGTATCCAAAGGAAAATCTAAAGCTATATGGATTCCCAAGTCTCTTTTAAAAGACTTGAATATTGAAAATACTTCAAAGTTGACATTCAAGCTTCCAAAGGCTTCCATTCCATCTTCCAAAAATCTTTCTAAAAATATTCCAAAGCCTTCCACTCCACTTTTTTCCAAATCTTTTCTACCACCTCATACATCTAAATCTCAAGCTATTTCATCCATGATTCCTCCATTGTTCCAATACCCTTCAAGGTGTGTGTCAATGTTGATCTTGTCCAATATTTCAGCTACCCATATGAAATCCTCTAAAGCTTACACCTACTTTCTATACATGAACTCTTATCCTCCATATACTCTTCCTACTACCATTTCTCTTTCATCACCCTATCAACATCTTTGAGCATACCTTTCTATGGTCTTGTCTTATCATGGCTTATCTTTCCTATAAGAGTACTATCTAAATTGACAAAGCTTGAGCTGTTTCTAAAAATTCAAAAAAAGAAAAAAGAAAAAAAAAAGAAAAAAAGAAAAAGAAAATGTGCCTTGGTGAAAACTACTTCTTGTGGCACCTTGGTAGCAAAAGTAAAAATAAATGCATCCTATGGTGAGAACTACTTCTTGTGGCACCTTGGATAAGTACCATGATGAAAACCTAGTAAATAGGCATCATGTGTAATTCTTCCATCATCCATCTATCCCCTCTTCTCTCTTTGATCTTGACAATGTTGAGCTCTCTTTGCATATTGGCTATCTTATCCACTAGATTTTCTATTGTTCTCTCCCATTCACTCATAACCTCTATCTTGAGCTTTATTCTTATTGCTCTATCCCATTGCTATACTATCTAGGTGACCCCTTGGTCTTGATCACAATAAATGAAAAATGGTTCTCATAAGTCTCTTGACATGGCTACTCTTTTGGACTACACACTTCATGCTATCTCACTTGTTGGCTTCACTGCTTATCCTACATGCTATCTTGCTCATTTCTTCCATTGCTTATCCAAAATATGCTTCATATGACTATTTCACTTCTTTCCCTAGCTTGGGTACTCTTAAGGAGTCAATTCTTGAGGATCACTTTCACTTGCTTCACACTCCTTTCTTATCCATCTCTGCTTATCCACTAGCTTGTTGCTCCATCGTGTCCTATACCTTGCTAGATATTGGGAGAAAATGATGTGATCTTGCTTGAGAACTAGTAATCTCTAAAATCTTCTAAAAAATCCAAAAAATCATATATGATGCTGAAAAAATTCTAAAAAATAGAAAATGTCCTGAAAAAAAGATCTTCTTAGTGAAAACCTAGCAATAGGCACTTTGATGTATCACCAAAAAAAAAAAAAAACAAAAAAATCTGTCAAAGTGGTGAAAACCTGGAAACAGGCGCTATTTGAAACCCTTGCACCTATGTCTATCAATCTCAATCATCCACTTTGCTACACATTTCCTAGCTTGGAATTGTTTCTTGTCCTCATCTTGGGGGCATAGTTACTTAGCCTATTGAGGTATTCTTGTGCATTAGGGTTTCTTTGACAACTCACAACATAGTGTTTCTCAACACTTCCCCCACTTTGACATCAAGTGTTTTTCAACACTTTACAGATAGTTTACCTACGGTCTTCGATGTCATGATATTTCTCACTATCAGAATCAAGTCTGGAAGAAATGGCCAAATGACTTACACACACGCACTTTAACACTTAAACGACTAAGCCATGCTGATCTTTATCTACTTTGTGTGTTGTCTATGATGATTTCTTTATGTTTCATCCCTAATAGTCTTTCAAGGATGTCATTGACTAGAAGATTGGGGGCATGGGACATATTTTCTTAATTTCTTCTTGTGGGTATACTTTTGTTTTTCTATAGTGTTGTAAGCATTCATGCTTGTCCTATTCAACACTTTGACTTATAAATGTATCATCCTTGACTGTTTTGCAAGACCGCACTCAGGGTTTATCCTGGCGCTTATGCCTTGATACAGGTGTAATCTTGCTAAATTAAACTTAGGGAATCTAATCGTGTAGTTATCTTGACTTACATGTCTCTGATGCTTAGATTGGATTTCCACATACCTATCTAATATCGATCATATTCATATCCTCATAGTTATACTAGTGATGGTTGTATGATCTCATGATGTCCCTAATAAATGCTCAATGATGAAATTAAGAGTCTAAATGTTATGCACTTCTTGCTGGTAAACCACTTTGCATGTTAGCTTGCATTTTAGGTTCATTTTCTAGCTTAGTCTTGCATTCTTGCATATGGGGAGAGCTCTCTCTTCATCTTTCTGTGGACATATCAGCTAACTCCTTTCATATATTTCTTTACTTTCTTCTTGTTCATGTCTTTTCACCTTCTTAATCTTTCGCTTCATCTCTTTTCTATCTTATCATCACATTATATAAAGTTTTGACCTCTTAAATAATTTTGACGTCCTAGATTCATTTTCGGGATCGAAATCCAAATTCGAGTTCATCTTGATGGTCAAAATTGTCTTTTAAAATTCTACTTTCTTCTAAGTAGTTAGCTGACCTTTTGAGGTCTAACTCCGAATCATCACTGGGGCATCTTCATTTATTCATGTCTTCATCATTTCCATACTTCATATCTACTTCAATTCACTGTTTCACATCTAAATCATCTTTCTACTCAATTTGACCTAATTTTTATGCTATATCCTTCAAGATCAACTCTAGTCAAACTGGGGCATTTTATCAATTTCTTATAGTCATTCTTGGGTTCTAATCATCTATCTATCATCTTGGACATTGCTCTATTCTAATTTTCTCATGTCTAGCCAGTTTTTGCATCCCCTTACCTCATTTCAATTTCGATCCCGAGGGGGCAGAAATACTCTATTGCTGATTGTTACAGCTATCTATTTCTCAGGAGCATTTGTTTGACCTTATCACTTGCTCTCACTCTATTCGCTTTTCTAGGTGTTAAAATTCTTCTTGAATTCTAACATTGTTCTCTTCCTAGTGTTCAGTACTACCACTATCAGGCTGTACATTTAGGACTTGCTATCTTTTTCTACATTTCGTTCTTCAAAATCAGATATCTATATCTATCACCGCCTACTTGGCTTTCTATTTTCTTTGACATAATGTGTTCCCAGATCGATCACGCATTAGTCAAAGAGGGGCAAATGTAATCACCTAAAAATGGTCATCTAGACTATTAGCCCCCTTTTCAACATTTTGGCTAAATTAATTTAATCACTTACCTAAGCCAAATTGTTAATAATCAATTTATTTGATTATAACCTATAGTTTGACTATGCTATCCTAAGTTCATTATTTGATTAAAAGAACATGTCCCCTTTTAATTAAATAAAAGACCCCATTCTTCTAACCCACTTAAAGTGCACACATAAAGTCTTTTTTCTATTTTGCAATTAAAAGAAAAGGCTTTGTGACTTTTGTCTTATATGACAAGTCAACTTATATTCTATTGGTTGATTTGTGTGTGCACATGGATCACTCCTCTTTTCAAATTCCACCGTTGATCATCCACCATCTTCATCTTGATCTCTACCGTCCATACATCTTTAAAAGGGAGAGAGCTTTCCCCCTCAATCAATCCATCTTTTGAACATTGTTATGCTGCAGGTTTTCTAATAGGTTTCTTTGGAGCTTTGTGGAGAACTTCTCATTTCTTGTCTCATTCTCTCATTCCATCACATTAGCATAAGATCATATGGCATTCTTAGCATAGTTGCATTTTAGTTTAACTTTGATTTCTTGCAATAATATCACATAGTTTAAATATTTGGTTCTGTAACAATCTCATACATGCTTAGTATAGCTGCATTTTGCATTATCATCTTAGCTTAGTTTTCATACTTGCATTGCATTCTTGAGGGATTCCTTGAAGATATTTGCACTCTTGCTCTTGTCTCAAAGAACCTCCCGTTGCATGGTTTACTAGCAAGAAGTACATTTCTAAGGCTTGGCTGAGAGCCTTCATGCTGAAATACTAACTCCTTGCACTCCGTGGATAGGGAGCTCTAAGTCGGCATCCAAGCATTCTAACTCATGGAATCGTTTGGATAGAAGGGTTTAGAGTGTGACACAAATCGAGTGTACAATATCTTCTTGGTGTTCTAGAAGAATCTAGGAAAAGCAAATCAATGCAAAAATATTCAACACCATGAAAATTGTCATCATTCTAAAAATTAAGTCTCCCAAAACATTGTCGAACTTCAGGCCAATTTCCCTATGCAATATTATATACAAGATCATTACTAAGGCAATCTATTTGCACTTGCATCATTTGATCCCAATTCTGGTGTCACAAGATCAAGGAGGTTTTGTTCCTAGTAGAGAAACTATGGAAGGGGCTTGAGTAGCTCATGAGGCTCTACATTCAATAAATTCTAATAAGACATCTAATTTTATCATAAAATCAATTATGATGAAAGCATATGCCAAAGTGTGCTAGAATTTTCTATTCAAAATTCTTCGCAAATTTGGCTTTGCAAAAGGCTACCGTAAATGGATTCGTGCTTGCATTTTGGGTGCAAGATTTTCAGTTATCATTAATGGATCTCCAGTTGGTTTCTTTACATCTACTCAAGGGATTAGGCAAGGTGATCCCTTATCTCTAGTTCTTTTTATTTTAATGGTTGAAGCATTCAACAAACTCATCAAGCATACTCATGATATTGGTCTTTGCTAAGGTACAATGATAGGTGGTATGAATATTTCGATCACTCATTCATTATTTTTAGATGATACTCTACTATTTGGTGCTTCCAATGTCATGGGGGCCAAATGGATCAAACAAACTCTAGACTTGTATTCAGCAGCTTCAAGACAAATGATTAATCCTCAAAAGTCAAAAGTTTTTATCTTTAACACTCACCAAATTATCTCCAATAAAATTGTCTCAATTTTGGTCTTCCAAGAAGATTTTTTACCTTTGGTATATCTTGGCATTCCATTTTTCATGGGAGCTAATAAAATAAATATTGGATGCCTATTATTGAAACAATTAAGTCTAGGATAGTGGCTTGGAAAGCCAGATGGTTATCACTCGTAGGTAAAATTCTTCTTGTCAAAATAGTACTTGTAGCCATCCCCAATTATTATCTCTTAGTCTTGAAAGCTCCTACTTTAGTCATTCAAACCATTCAATTTTTTTTGAGAGACTTTCTATGGTCGGGAAACATAATTGAGGAAAAGAAAATTCCATTGGTCTCACTCCAAGATATGTCACAAATCAAAACACTTGGGGGTGCTAGTATACATGATATGGAGAAAAGGAATAAGGCTTTTGGAGGAAAGTTAGTTTGGTAGATGTACACAAAGCCTAACACCAATTGGTGTCAAATCATGCAACAAAAATATCTTCACAACCCTTGTCTGAATAGAGTTATGTCCATTCAAAATCCCTCCAAAGGATCAACCATTTGGGATTTTATGATGGCATCTAGAGATATCGTGACCAAATACATTTCTTGGGAGGTGAATAGTGGTGACAAGGTTAGCTTTTGGCATGATTCTTGGAGTGGACTACCTCCCCTCATACTTACAAAATCCATGGAAGAAATAGTAACTCCTACTGAAAACATCTGGGGTAAAACACTTGTGGATTATGTCTTTGCAATTTGTCTATTTTCTAGAAAGATTATATGGAAGGATCCGGGTGAGTTACCAATTTCTACTCAGGATAGAGCTAGACTCAAGACAACTTTGTCACACAAAGTGGTCTTTTTATCAGAAAAGGAGAATAAATTGGTTTGGGCCCCAGGAAAAATAGGCACATACAGTATTAAAGATGGGTACAGGATTATTCAACAGCAAAATTCAAACAACACTTAGTGTTGTGCTTTTTCATTTTGCTGGAACTTTGCCACTCTTCCAAAAGCAGGTTGTTTTGCCTGGATAGCTCTAAAAAAGAGAGCTCTCACTAGTGACCATCTTTGCCAAACTTAACATTACCCAACCTTTCAACTGTTGTTTGTGTGATCTTCAATAATTGAAAGATGTTGATTATCTCTTTCTGAACTGCTCATTTTCCCAACAATGTTGGCTATTCGTTCTTAGAAAACTCTAGTTTCCTTCTCCTCCACCAAACAAACTTGGGGACCTATTTCAAGCTTGGCCAGTAGTATATTCTTCCTCACTTTTCTCTTGCTTGTGGAAATGCATCCCTACATTAGTTGTTTGGGCAATTTGGTGGGAAGGAAACAAGAGAATCTTTCATAAGATCTCTTCATCAATCAAATCTGTTCTTCTTGGTATCGAAAAGTTCATCTTGGAAGTGGCGAATGCTAGTCATCACAAAGTCAAATGCAATCCATTTTTGTCCAGTTGGGACAACATTGTCATCAGGGAATGGGAAGGCATCCATGTTCCTTTTGGATGGCTTCATTACAAACAATCAGCCTTCTCATCACTTACGGATTTAGTTTAATGGTTTCCCCTCGACATGTGGTTCAATTAAAGTTAACTTTGATGGTTCTTCCTGCTGCAATCTGGGAAAATTTGGGATTGGCATTTGTATTAGAGATCATCATGGAGAAGTTCTTGCCATCAAAGCGTCCCCTATTCTGTCAGGAACCAACAACATGGCTGAGGCTTATGCTCTATTTGAAGGATTAATTTTGGAAAGGGGGTTGTCTAACAATTCAAATTGAAGGCAATTCCATGGTGATCATAAACCCATGCATTAAATGAGAATCCCATAATTGAAAACTCTTATATATCCTTCAACAAATTTGGTTTCTTTTCGATTCATTTAAGGTTATTCATATTTTTGATGCCCTAAGAGAAGGGAATATGTTGGCAGATTTTATGACTAACATAGGATGTGACGGGATGGATTTTGAGGATCCAAATCTGAGGGTATTTATTAAGTCTAATAGGGATTTCAACAGGTTGATGTTGAAGGACATTAAGAACAAGGTTTTATCTTCAGGGAATGCGAGATCTTCATGTTCGAAATCAAATGTAATTGCCAATTATATGCATGTATATGACAAGGATTCTAGGTTTTCTTTTTTATTCTTTCTTAGATGAGTCTTTGAATTAGTTTCTATTATTAATATATTTATGGTGGCTAGCTCTCTTTGGCTTTAAAAAAAATTTTAAAAATCCCTCTACACACAAACCATGGGAAGAGTTTAAATGAAAATTATATTATAGTGATATGCGATAAGTTTCTATGTTTCTCTAGTAACATTTATGTTGAATAATATGTGGTGATTTTTATATATTAAATTTACGTTTATGTCAATAATATGGGGCAAGTTTTTATTGTTGCACATGAGTGACACCAACCAAGAAATGGAAGTCCATGATCCATTTGATAGAATACATGAGTATGTTCTATATGACAATAATGTTGAATATAGTAATAGGCCTAGAATATTGTTGAATGTAGATAAATGCACCGATTAGCTTCACCTTCACTCCATTATGATACTTAGCCATACAAATTAGCAAAAATAGTACATCACATGGGCCTTCTGTCATCTCATGCAATGTCATTTTTTGCATTTAGATATGATATATTATATATATATGATGATGCATGTCCATGTCCTTTTCTTAGGTAGGGATATAAGATTTCACCCCTTTTGACAAGCTTTCGCTCCTAATTTCTAATCCCTTTTACCTAGCCTTCTCTTTAGTCACAAACTTTGAT
The DNA here is from genome assembly GCA_028749045.1 of Cupressus sempervirens. Classification (NCBI taxonomy): domain Eukaryota; kingdom Viridiplantae; phylum Streptophyta; class Pinopsida; order Cupressales; family Cupressaceae; genus Cupressus; species Cupressus sempervirens. The sequence continues at coordinate 470,051,106 of CM053786.1, forward strand.
TGGTCTTGTTATTTGATTTTATTGAATTGTATTAAATTTATGTTGACTTATTATAGAATCATACATATAGATGCATCTACAATTGCAACATAAGATGTTGAGAAATTACTGCAACAAGCATAACAAGCTAAAAATATTGTTGGGGAGGTTGGTGGCTTCATCTCCTCTAGGTGAAGGTACAATTTAGCATAGACCCAGGGATTTGTGACAAATGCTTAATCACCTCTTGTGGATCTTTGCCTCTATTTGTTTTGACATTTATTGGTCGCTCGATCTTTTTGTGTAATTGCAACAATGATTCCAAGTAGTGGTATCAAGCATTGGGTTACGAGTTCAAACCCCTTGGATCATGTCAGGGGGGGGGAGGCAGGCGGTTGGGGAGGTTGGTGCTTCTGTCCCCCCTAGGTGAAGGTACAATTCAACATAGACTGAGGGACTTGTGACGTGCTTAATTGCCTCCTATGGATCTTTGTCTTTGAGTGTTTTGAAGTTCATTGATAGCTCGAGCTTTTGGTCTAACAACAATAGTGATTTCAACAATTATCATATAGGGGAGATGGCCCAATAGTCAAACATGTTCCAATGACCGCTACGTCTACCATTATAGATCCCCCAAATTATCACTCATAAAAAACCCCCAAAAATGATAACACATGTAGTACTAGCTGACACATGTATTAATAGTTGATCATTTTTTAGCTTTTTTGGTTGCTAATTTGTCCATTTGTGCAAAAAGTACTATTTTTTTGGTAAGTGGCTATTTGAGAGTGAACATAACATATTATAGGGGAATGTTTTAAAACAACACTTTTAGACCACCTCACACTCTATGAGTTATACAAAGAGCTTTGTAAATGTAGAAAAGCTGAAATGTTACCTTTAAGTTCTTCATTCACTTATGGAGATTCACTAAAAAATTGGTGAATTTCGATGTACCAATTAGAAATTCTAGATGCCCAAAATTGACCTGGGGGGGGGCCATCTCCCCTGATGAGTTGCAGTTAAAAAGGCTCCTACTTTTAGAAGTTTCTAGTGGAATGGTTGAACCGGAATCTGTACTCTTGTAGTGGGAACATAGTGTACTCACACAGCTCATCTGATATGACTTTGACATTGATGGAAATGGAATATGAACTCTTGTAGTGGGAACAGAGCGTACTCATCCAGCTCATCTGATATGACTTTGACATTGATGGAAATGGAATTTATTTGAGATATCGTTAGAGGAAAATGCTGAGGAAGCTTCAAGGAAAAGTTTTAGTTAAATGGATGCACTACCTAACCTTACTATTACTTTTTAGCTGTTATACCTGCGTTTGCGTGTTTTCAGCTTGACCGCACACTGTTATTTTGGATCCCAACTGCACAGCACATGCATATCGAATATGCCAAAGTCTCTTTGGCTTTCACATCTTCTCTCTTTCTTCTATTCCTGAAAACTATATAACTATTTTAGATGTAGATAACACAAAAAACATAGCGAGTAAATAAATAGGAATTTACTGAGAACGATTCTACATCGCCTCGAAAATTTGAGAAAAAAGAAACATAGATATGTATGAGGAAAAGTTGAGGAAGGAACACCTGTCTAATCAATAGTGCTTTCTTCTCTTTGATTTGGCCACTATTTTGTTTTTAGCTTTAGAATTTTCTCCCTCAAAAATCGAACTAGTGCCGTGAAGGCCCAGGTAACCCAATTCAAAGGGAAAAAAGAAGAAAAAAGAAACATAGATATTATGAGGAAAAGTTGAGGAAGGACCACCTGTTTAATCAAATAGTGCTTTCTTCTCTTTGATTTGGCCAATATGTTGTTTTTAGCTTTTGAATTTTCGCCCTCAAAAATCGAACTAGTGCCGTGTAGGCTCAGGTAACAAGAATAGGTAGTGAACACCCAATTCAAAGGGGAAAAAGAAGAAGAGGAGGGAAAAAGAAGAAGAGGAGTATAGTGAATAGGGAAGAAGTTGCAGCTATAAATGCATACTTTGTGAATGCCCATTCTCACATCAAAGCCAAGCTTATCGAGTCTCTCTTGTTTTTCTGTCTGCTGACTACCGAGTTACTTTATTTTCGCGAGTGCTCAGGCGATTTTGTTTTGTGTGCCTAGAATTTGTAAATTCAATCTAACTTTTGTGAGATGGCCTCTGTAATTGGAGAAGCTTTTCTTGGAAAAGCTTGTGAGATGGTCCTTGACATGGCCGTTCGTAGAATGACTGAGGAGGTAAAGATGGTGGTGTATTTTAGAGATGACTTCAGATGGTTAAGTGACCAACTCACATATTTGAGTGGTTTTCTGCAAGATGCAGATCAAAAGTCTCAACAGAGGGAGCACATCAGACATTGGCTGGAGAAGATTCGCTTTATTTCTTTGCTTGCAGAGGACATCTTTGAGGAATGTGTTGTAGAATCCAAGTATGGAAATAGCGCTCAATCTTGTGGGTTGAGTTGTAAGCAATGGATTTTTCAGTATAGAATGGGGTGGAGAATTAAGGAAATCAAGATCCGCATGAACTCCATTACCGAAGATGGCAGGAAGCTGGAGCTATTGCATCAAGTTTCTTCCTTAAATGAAGCTATTGCATCATCCTCTACATCTCATATTAGTGCAGAGTGGAAGAGATCTAGTCTTCTGCCCAGAATTTCTGTAGGAATAGACTCCAAAGTTGATGACATGTTAAGATTGTTGGACGAGAATGCCCATCCAGTTGTTGCGGTGGTTGGGATGGGAGGGATGGGGAAGACCCATCTTCTTCAGCATGTTTACAACAATTTCAAAGAAAGGTATGAGAAATCTATATGGCTTTCAGTCTCTCAAACTTATTCTGTTTGCAAATTACAGAAAGATTTGGCCTTTCAGATAAATGATGAAGATTTCAGTAAGCGTATAAAGGAAAATGAAGTAAGTGAGCAGGTATTAGCTCCTGAGATTCGTGAAAGGTTGCAAGGGAAAAATTGCCTGGTAGTGTTAGATGATGTGTGGAGGGCTGGCGGGGAAGACGATTTGTTAGCTAGACTTGGCCTCCCACTAGGAAAGAATAGCACGTGCAAGATTGTGGTGAGTACAAGAAGCAGAGAGGTTTGTAGAAATTTGAATGCTGAAATCTATGAGATGCACTGCTTGTCAGACGAAGACAGTTGGAGGCTGTTTTGTGTGTATGCATTTGAGGGATCTGAGGAAATAGGACGGCCACAACAACAGCATCTGGAAGAGTTGGGCCGTAAGATTGTAGGGGAATGTGGAAATTTGCCATTGGCTATTAAAACAATAGCCGCATCTCTGGCAAAGAGCAGAGTGCCATGGGAGTCTAAGCTGCAGCTCTGGGAGTCCAAGCTGCAGCAGCTCCAAGGAATTCAAGGGATTGCCAATGTGGATCCCATCATGCCTATTCTCCGACTCAGTTATGATGCCTTGCCCGCTCTTCTTAAACTATGCTTTACTTATCTTTCTTTCTTTCCCGAAGATGAGGAGATAGATCCTGAGTATCTGGTGAGTTTGTGGATAGCGGAAGGGTTCATCCCAGCAGGAGAAGGCCAACGAGAAGCGGCATGGGACTGTTTGTATCAACTTGCCAATCTCTGTCTGCTTCAACTATCGGAAGATTTTCAAAATGATTATCATATGCTGTCAGGAGGCTATTTAAAATATGATTATCAATTATGGGAAGATCTTCAATATGATGATGTTGTGTGGCCACAACCATATCGGTTAATCAAACACTGTAGAGTTCACGATTTGCTGCTCGATTTGGCCATAAATGTGTCAAGACAAAATACGTGTGTTTTTTCTATTGAGGAAGCCTCCATAGATGCAAGTGCTGCCTGGTGTAGGATTTTATTAGCCAAGAAAGATATAAACAACCATGACATCTCAGAGAGCCACCCTGTTTGTCTGCGCACGTTCTCATTGTCTAAGAATCGGGGGATCACAAACATTTCAGCAGACTTGTTTACCGCAATGAGAGGATTGCGTGTTCTTGATCTGAGTGGTACACAGATCCGTGCATTGCCAGAGAGCATTGGAAAGATGAAACTCCTCAAAGTGTTGAATATAGAGTATACAAATATATTCCGGGTACCAGAGTGTGTGAGACATTTGAAAAGTCTCCGCTTCCTTACTCTGGAAACAGATGGATGTAGAGTATTACCAGTGTGGATAAGTGAACTTAAATGCCTTGAGCATTTACAATGTGAGGGTGTAAGTGAAATGCCAAGGGGAATATCAGAGGTGGCCTCTTTGAGGGTGCTGAGATCTGATCGGTTGCGTCTCTCTTCTCCCGAAGCTGAGGGAGAATTGATGAGGGTAGACGATCTTGCCAAGATGACTCAGCTCCAGGAACTACGGTTATTTGTCAGAGATGGAAGGGAGTGGAAAGGGGTTGCAGAACGGATCCTTCCACGGCTGATCAAGATGCGTCGTCTACAAATCAACAATGGCCAAGGGATACGAGGAAAGCTTCCGGAGAAGATGGTAGCCATGAAACGTCTGGAAAGTCTTAGACTGGTCGCGAGGGTTGTTGTGCCAAGTTGGATATCTGGTCTGGCAAATCTCAGGGAACTCGAAGTATACCAGTGTGATTGTGGTGAGTATTCGGAGTGGCAAAGAATGGCCAACCTAGTGAGCTTGAGGGTGCTTCTTGATAGAAGGTGTAGAGAATTGCCAGAGTCATTTGGGAAGGCAGGAGGGTTTCCACAGCTCCGTTTCTTGAGAATAGAAAGATTCCATGAATTAGAGGAGCTTTCAGAATGGGAGGAAGGGGCCATGGCATGTCTTGAGAATTTCACTTTAGCTCACTGTCCCAAAGTGAAGAAAGTGGGAGAGGGCTTAAAGCATTTGAAATGACTCAAGCTCTTTTGTTATGAAGCTTTAGGAACCACTGAAGTGAAAGAGAAATTCGAAGAAGGTGGAGAATTTTGGCAAAAAATCAAATCTATAAATCCTCAAGTAAAAATTGTAACCCGGGATTGAAATATACTCTTAAGCTGTAAGTCATTTATTTTTGAAATATATTCTTAAATTGTTAGTCATTTATTTAATTTTAGATAATTAATAAATAAGAAAATAATTTTTAAAACAAAGTTTAAAATAATATTTAACATATATAAGATCAAGATTTAACTAATTAGGAAAAAAACATAAATTAATAATTATAAGTTTTATTTTAGGAAAGTTAAATTCTATGGATAGAAGCATATAACTCTTAAACTAATGATGAAGTATGATTATTGGAGATTTGTATAAGTGATTAGATAAAATAAAATATATATATTTGGGATGACTCTTTTCAAAATTGAAATTAATAAAAAATATATATGTACAGGTCAATTTTAAGTGGCTTTCCTTTCGTTCAATCCTATCAATTTTAGTTGTAGTACATTACAAATATTTTGAGACATATGATTGATTAAATTTCTAAATGCACTTGTAAAATAAGCTAAAAGAACATAAAAAAATCTAATTTTGAATTCTACATAGACATATAAGCTTATTAGAAATTGAGAAATATAGGCTTATTAGAAATCCATTCAAAGTCATAGAAGTGACATGAATGAAATATGAAGTTCTCACAAATTTTTTTGCTTGTGCAAACACTTCATTTCTATATAAAGCTTTTCGCTATATATTTGCTTCTACTATTTTATAAGCATTTCTTATGTTATTAAAAATATGCCCCTTTGACTCATATTTCATAAGAAAAAATTCATTCATGGAAGCATATAAAGGATGACCTTATCACATCGATCCCTCACTTATTAGGAACATGTTGAATTTCCTTAATTTGACATAAGTCCAAACTTTATTCGGTAACTTGCTTATTGTGTGTTATACACTTAAGTGACTATTTATGGAAGAAATATAAAAGCAAAGAGCACAATAAACAAATTAGATTATTCAACTAATGCTTAAGATTCATGGCTCTATAATAATCAATGGTGCAATTGATGGAAAAAAATAAGTTCTTTTGATATGACAATATATATATATTGTTAAGAAATATTATAAAGTTGTCTATACTGAGTGATTTTGAAATCAGACAAGGCCTGATTTAAACCCTGAGGAAAGGACCTTGAGCTCAATTGCTTATACTTTATCTGAAGGATGAAATAGGAAATTCTCGCTAGTTCTTTCCCTATGGGGTTTTCAAACTAGCTTTTATAATAATATATATAATTTAGTGGCTCCATCGACCTTTGACAAAAAAAAAGATAGTTTACAACTAGTTGATGAACTGAGCTTAAAAAAGATCTCAATGGGAAGTAGAAAGATAAATATGTGCTACCTTTAGGCACAACCCTCAATTCTCAGACAATATTATAATAAAAATGAAATTAAAAAGACAAAGTACAAAATACTTTTTTTTTAAAACATAAAGTTACCATTCATTCACATGAAGCCACTTCATAAAGTAAGGTCATTGGGATGAGTTTAGATTGATGATATGATTTGTTCAAAATATATACATATCCTTGTTATGTGTGGTTAGAACTAGTATAACAAGCATTAGAAAGATAATAAGGTCATGCAAGGATTCACTTTAGGGTAAGTGCACAAAGATGGCTAGACAAATAACAAAGAGATGTATAATCTCATCTAACCTAATTCACTCATTATATAACCATGAGTAGACCTGATAGATGCCATATAACCAAATATACTCGATGGGGTGCCAGAGTGTGTGAGACATTTGAAAAGTCTCTTGCTTCTTACTCTGCAAACAATTGGATGTGTGAAAATTCATATTGCAGTCATTGATTATTAATCTCCTATCTTAAATGATTTTTAACTAGCCTAAAATAAATTCATAGCTAATATCAAAAAATAACACAACTCTAACTTCACCAATAAAATATGAAAAAGAAATAAGCAACACAATGAACATATTATTGTTGGACAAACCATCCCTGGAAAAACCCCTAAGGGAAAACCAGTTCTACAGATGAGGAAATTATATTATTAAATTCAACAAATCAAGAGATACAAAATTCCTTGCCTCTCAAGGCAAAACTCTGACAACCTCCCAATTTCTCTTGCTGATATTCGTCCACTACAATCTCTAATGCTATCATTGTGCCCTTGCTAACACTACAAGACTATTTTCTATCATTGCAAATGCTTGTACAAACTTGTTTCCTCCAACTGCCCATTGAGCCCCTTTTATACTACTCTTGTTAGAAAAGCAATGGTCGAGATTGATTCTCAATCAACGCTCAAGATTAAAAATAACTTAACAACCCTAACCAAGTCAATTTCTAGTTTCTTCTAAAAGTGGTCAATTAATTAATAAATATTTGTCCCTTTTTTTTCATTTTATCAGTAAACAACCAAAGCCTAGATTAATTATTATTATTTGTTAGAATTAATTATTATTATATGTTAAGCGAAGGTAGATTCGAACCCAAGACCTCCCACATGAGAGGCTCACAAGTTACCGTTGTGTTGTAGGCTTTTGCCTAATATTTGTCCCTATTTTGACCCATTAGTTAGCAAAATAATTACTTGTTAATTAATCACATATGGTTGATCAAGTGTCCAAGCTAACCAAAACTAACACTCCCTCTTAGCGAGGAAGATTTTCTGCATGACACCTAACTTATCTTTGAAGAAGATGAATATCACCTTCCCTAATGCCTTAGTTAGAATGTTTGCTCCTCTGTCGGTATGTACTATAGCTGAACAACCCCCCTTTGTACATAATCTTTGATGAAGTGATATCTGATGTCTATATGTTTAGACCTATCATGAAATACTAGATTCTCGAACAACTTGATACAACTCTGATTATCATAGTGTATCACAGTAGTCTCAACCTTTTGATCAAATAAGGGTACTAACAAATTTCAAAGCCATATAGCTATACATGTTTCCATACTAACTGTTATGTATTTTGCTTCTATTGAACTCATAGCCACAAAGTTCTACTTCCCGGTGAACCAAGATACAACTTCTGATCCCAAATTGAAATAATACCATGAAGTGCTCCTTTTGTCGATTGTACTACCAATTTGCATCTGTATAGCCTATTAATCTAATAGCTTCACCTCGAACATATATGATCCCATACTCAACTGTACCATGCAAGTAACGCAACACATTCTTGGCTGCTATCCAATGCACTATCTTTGGTTCAACCATGAATTGACTAAGAGAATTCACTATAAATGCTATATTTTTGGCTTATTGTTGACCAATACATAAGCTAACCAATCAACTACCTATATAAGGTGGGATCTACATCCTTCTCCCTAGATGTATCTACCTTCCTCTAGTTCATAATCATGGGTGTAGACATGGCTTTGCAATCCTCCATCCCAAATATCTTTAAGATTTTAATACAATATTTCCCTTGACCAAGAAAAATCTCTCAATCTATCTACCACACCTCCATGCCTAGAAAGTGGTGCATAAGTCCCAAATCCTTCATCTCAAGAACTTTTTTGTAAGATCCCTCTTGTAATCCTCTTTAAGCCCTAGTGCACCTGTAAGAAATAGGTCATCCACATAAATAATAAGAATGAGAACCTCACCCCTAACCACTAAGTAGTAGGGGTTAGCATCTACTTCACTCTTCACATAGCTCATTTCCTACAAGTGTGTATCGATGCACTCACACCATGCAATGGGAGCCTACTTGAGTCCGTACAAGGCTCTTATCAATTTGCACATGTGGGTCTCTTTGTTGTGTGCTACAAAGCCTTTTGATTTCTCTATGCATACCTCCTCCTTCAATTCACCATTAAGGAAAGTTGTCTTGACATCCATTTGTTGGATTTTCGATCCCATATAAATGGCAAATGAGATCACAACTTGTATAGAAGTATACCAGGCCACTAGAGAAAATGTCTCCTCATAGTCCATTCCCTCTTCCTAGAGAACCCCTTGGCCATGAACCTTGCTTTTTATTTCTCGATGCTGCCATTTGCACCGTGCTTTATCTTATAGATCCAACATGATCAAACTATTTCTCTATTTGTTGGTCTAGTCACTACCTCCCACACATCATTTTACATAATTGAGTTATACTCCTCAACTATAGCATCCTGCCATACCTGATGTCATGGAGCCTCCTGATAGTTGGAAGGTTCACTATCTACCAAGTGATTAACTAATTCCACATAGTCATTGAACTCAATTGGTTGTCTCCACTCTCTCATACTCCTTCTAGGAGCTCCCAAAAACTCTTGAGTATCCCTTTGTGTATATTGAACCTCATAGTTCCTGCTGCCAACTATAGAGATGAAATATCAACCTCTTAGTCTTCTAGATGCATTTCACATTGCACCTTTTTCTCCATACTCTATGGATCCTCACCACCTGAGCCTAGTTTTGTATTGGTAACTATACTTGTGCTTTGCTACCCTTGAATAAGCCTTGGAGCTTCTGCTAGTTGCTCACTTTGATTATCTGCTAGAAAATCTGTGGACCTTCTAAATGCCTTGTCCTCCGTAAACTTGACATCATGTCTTTGACAATAATTTTTCTAGTCTTGAGGATAAAAATCCTATATTCCTTTGAGGTTTTGTTGTACCCAAAAAAGTACCCTCTCTCTGTAGTTTTTTCTAACTTGGTGCATATATCACTTGGAATATGACAATATGAAAATATGCCAAACTCCCAAATATTTTGAAGTGACCAATATCTGGCTTCTTTCTTATGAAAGCTTCCTTTGGTGTCATCCTTCCTAGTAGCTTGTGTGGAATCCTATTCCGAATGTAGACTATTGTAATAAATACTTTTTCCCATAAGTAGTGGGGCATGTCCTAGTCATGTAGCATAGCCCTTTTTGCACTGATATAGAATGGTTCTTCCTCTCAACAACTCCATTTTGTTGTGGATTATAAGGAAAAATCCACTCCCTCTTAATTCCTTCCCTGGTACAAAACTCCTAGAAGTTATTTCCTTTGTACTCGCCTCCATTGTCTAGCCAAAGAACCTTTACCTTCCTTCGTATCGAGTTCTCCACAAAAGGCTTGAACTCTTTGAATTGACTGAAAACTTCATCCTTGGTCCTCAAGTATATCTGGGTCTTCCTAGAGAAATCATCAATAAAAGTAACATAGTAGTCATATCCTCAGAGAGACTTTGTTGACATTGGTCCACATACATCTAAATGCACTATATCAAGAACACCCTTAGATCATGTGTAACTCCTTGGAAAAGATGCTTTCTCAAACTTTCCCTACACACATCTCTTGCATACATCATCATGGTTTGTTCTCACCTCTGGAACACCTGTCACCATCTTAGGAAGCAATTTGAGTGCTCCATGATGAATATGACCCATCCTCCTATACCATAGGTCTCCAAGATCTCTAGTATTACTGCTTTTTATGAGCACCAAGTAGGAGTATCAATCTACAACCTATAAAGGTGATCACTCCTAACTCCAATAGTTATGGGTGATTTCCAATCTTTATGTTTAATCAACACATGTCCCTCTAAAGAGTACATTATACCCTCTATCCTGATAAATAGATACATAAATTCATACCTAAGTCTAGCACATGCAACACATCATGAAATGAAGTTATCTTTCCATTCTCCCTTTAAAAGTGAACAATACCTTTCCCATTTGGTTGAGTTTGGACAAGTTTTCCATAGAAATATGGATATTAGTGTTCTCCTCCTTATAACTAGAGAATTACTCTCTAACTCTTTTCATATGAAATGACACCCCATTATCTATATACCAAACACACTGTGAGGCTGAGCTAACCATACAAGCTATGAGTGCAAACTCATTTTCCATTCCACTGGAGTGTTCTTCTGCACTTGCTAAAGTTGCCACTTGCTTCTTTCCCTTCTTCCTTTCTAGGGAATCACTGACATAGTGGCCATACTCATGACAACTAAAGCACTTGACCTTAGAAAGATCCCTTTTCTTCTTTTTCTCGCTTTGTGAATTTGATCCTTTGCTAGACCCCTTCTTTTCTTTCCCTTTCCCTGCTAGGGGAAAATTTTCCTATTCCACCTCACTTTTCTAACTCTTGTTGGCCCCATTGACAAGACTTAGTCTAAGATACTCCTAATTGAAATCAGTAAATAGTTGATCCCAACTCGGTAAGGTATCTTGTCCACTGACAACTTGAACAAAGACACACTATTTCTTAGCAAACCCATTTAGGGCTATTCTCACTAGTTCATCATCACTAGGGCTATCTCCAACAACTGCTAACTCATCCTTGACAAGTCTAAGCCTTGTGATATAACCTATGATGTCTTCTCCCTAGTTCATCCAAGTATTCTTGAACTTCTCTCTGAGAATCATCTTCCTATTGGTGGTAGCATTTTGGTACAAATTCAGAATGACATCTCACATCTTCTTCACTATATCTAGCTCTAAGATATGTGGAACAATATGATCCTTCACACCATCAAGGATTATCCTCCTTTCCTTGGCATCATCCTTCTTGTATGCTGCAAGTTGTGCCACATCTTTAGGTATAGCTAGACAATTGTGGTAATATAATCCTTGATACCATTTTCTTCCAATAATAAAGAAAGTCTAGCCTTCTAGACACCAAAATTTGAGGCACCATCCAATCTGTCTTGATCTCTCAAACTGGCTGAAGCAATCTCAAGGGATTAAAGCACTAATAAATATAAAGAGATCAAACTAGGTTTTATAAACCCTTAAATTTCTTTCCTAGGGAAAAACTCTTCTACCCTCAATACTGCTCTGATACCATGTGAAAATTCCTATTGCAGTAATTGATTATTAATATCCTATCTTGAATGATTATTAAACTATTGAAAATAAATTCACATCTAATATTTAAAAATAACACAACTACAACTTCACCAATAAAATAAAGAAATAAATAAGAAACATAATGAACATAATATTTTCAGACAAATCATCCCTAGAAAAACCCCTAAGGGAAGACCAATTCTACAAATGAGGAAATTATATTAACTTCAACAAATCAATAGATACAAAATTCCTGGCCTCTCATTGGCAAAACTCAGACAACCTCCCAATTTCTCCTATTGATATTCCTCCACTGCTATGCCCAATGCTATCATTATGCCTCTCCCTCTACCCTTGAATTGACAGATGTCAAAGTAATTTGGCTTCTTGCCAAGGATGAACTCACAATATAGCTTTTCCAAAAAATATAGAGGCACCTCATAATTATTACATGGTGGTAGGTCAAATACCATATACCACCTATCCCAAAAACATGATCTCATCCTAGCATGAGTGCACCAATGAATAGGAAAAGTTTTGGTTGTGTGTAATAGGGAGTTGCTGGATATAGGATTGGTGAAAAGAGAACATATAGTACCTTTCTTTATGTCTTTATCTTTTACTTGCTAATATGATAACCCATTGACATAAAATGCATGACACCTATCCCTCCATCTATTCCGTTTTGTAAACTCCCTAGACACCTCATTTGCATTTTGGGCCATTTGTTCAAGTGTATTCATTAGGGTTGAGTGGTGATCAAGTGTAGATGACTGCAACCTATTGACCATTTGGGTAATGTTAGCACTATTTTTTGAGAGGTGGTTTATGAGGTCCTCTTGTGTAGTAGTTAAATGCGATGTAATTGTATGTGTAAAGGATTTATAGGAGGTGGTGGTTGTTGAATGGGAACATTGAGTGGAGGGTTTTGTGGTTGTGTCACTATGGGTGGAGGGTTTTATGGTTGTGTCACAATGGGTGGAGTTTTTTGTGGTTGTGTAATGATAGGTGGAGGGTTTGATTGTGTAAGAGGTTGTTTTTCTTCTCTCCTTCATTTTCTTAGATTCCTTGATGCATCTATATTAAAAAAAAATTAAAAACAATTACAAAACTTATAAATTACAAAACCAAATTACAAAATTTGATAAAAATACATAAATGAGGAATATAATGAAGATTTACCTTATTTTTAGGGTGCCATGGATGTAGATGTAATCAAAAATTGGTTTCTATGGTAAACTCGATCGAGTTTTCGTGTTCTTGCTACATAACCCACGTTGTTGCTGTTGTTTGAGGGTATAAAAATGCCATCAAATGCGGACATTAATAAAAATATATACTTTACAAAACCCAATCGAGTTTTGTAAAGTATAATGGCTAGACTTGGATACCAAGCATGGTTGACATTTAACTTTTAAATAACCTAATCAGGTTATTGAAAATTTTTCTTTTTTTTGGGGTGGGGGAGGGGTGGGGTTTCACTTTTTTGTATACCATCTTGGTGCACTTACCCACAAATCCATCTCTCATGGGAATAAATGGAAAACTTATCACTCATTGGATCTGGGTGAAGCTCACAAAGGTGAAGCATTAGGATTTCCTGAGAGGTCACCCATCCCAGTACTACTCTAGCTTTAGTGTGCTTAACTACAGAGTTCCCTCCATGATTAAAATGACTCTGCTTGCAACCCTATTTGCAAAACCTTCACCAAGTGTCAATTGTGCCTTATAAACTATTCATTAGAAATAATCTTAAGCTCATCAATTGATAAGTAGGAGATAATTTCCATAGGAAGTCAAATTGTGATGTTGCTATCAGGATTTAACTATGTAGTTTTTGAGTCAAACTCATTGACCCATATTTCATGAGTAGTGATTCAACACTACCAATGATAATCACTACTTATGAAGTATAGGTCAATGCCTTTGACTAAAAAACTACATAGTTAAGTCCTAAGAGCAATTTCACAATTTGACTTGTGGAAATTATATTCTACTTATCAATTGATGAGCTTAAAGGGATTTCTAATGAATGGTTTATAAGGCACACCACTTGGTGAAGGTTTTTCAAATGGGGTTGCAAGTAGAGTTGGTTTAACCATGGAGGGAACTCCATAGATAAGCACGCTAAAGCTAGAGTAGTACTAGGATGGGTGACCTCATGGAAAGTCCTAGTGCCTAATCTCTATGAGCATCACCTAGATCCAATGAGTGCTAAGTGTCCCATTTATTCTCATGAGAGATGGATTTTTGTTGAATCACTAGTCATGAAATATGGGTCACTGAGTTTGACTCAAAAACTACATAGTTAAATCTTGATAGAAATATCACAACTTGACTTGTTGTGGAAATTATCTCTTACTTATCAATTGATGAGCTTAAGGGGATTTCTAATGAATTATTTATAAGGAACAACACTCAATGAAGGTTTTGAAAATGGGGTTGAAGGCATAGTGGTTTTACCCATGGAAGGAACTCCATAGTTAAGCACGCTTAAGCTAGAGTAGAACTAGGATGAGTGACCTCCCAAGAAATCCTAATGCTTCACCTCTGTGAGCATCACCTAGATCCAATGAGTGCTAAGTGTTCCATTTGTTCTCATGAGAGATAGATTCATGTTAAATCACTACTCATGAAATATGGGCCAACGAGTTTGACTCAAAAACTACACAATTAAGTCTTGATAGCAATATTACAATGTTTTATATTTATTATAGATACTTACCCTATACTTGCATGTGTGTGGTGCACATGTGGGTGATCCCACAATAATGGGTTCCACTTTTAGACCAATTTTGACACTAAAATTAATATTTTTGCAACAAAAGTCATGTTAAAGTGACTATATCTCCAAAACTATAAATAATTTCAATATGACATAAACTAGTGATTTTGAGTACTTTGTTCCTAGTTTGTAACCATATTTTTTAATCTAAAAAAAATGAAATATTTATGTCAATTTTTTTTTATCTCCTCTGAAAAGTGGTACATAATAAAATTCAATATTTTTAAAGAGTGACAGTCCGCTTGACACACATAACTTTTTTTAAAGAAATGATAATGAAGTAATTCTTTCGGCGTTCAATTTGTAACATCAATATTCAGAGGATGCATTTGGTTTGATTTATTTTGGTTGAATATTGTATAGTTTATGAAGTTTTGAAGTCACGCGAATCATAATTCAGACATATGTTCCGTTTGACATAGATAATTTGAAGTCAATTTATCATATACCTATTTTTTTTTTTGAATAGAAAGGTATCTCAATAAGCTAGTTCCTACATATTTTTCAAAAAAAATTTGACCTGATTTACTAATTTTCTCGAGGTGTCGAAGTTGATTGATGTTCAACTAGTAATGAACCTATAATGAGTTAAACTCATATTTGAAAGTCCTAATGACTAAAATATGTATTACAATTATAGTCGTTGAAAAGCTTGCTTTGAGCAGCACATTTTGACATTTTTTATTTTACAGTGGGAGATCATTCTCCTACAATTATGGGAGTCAAAAGAGCAAAAAAAAATAATCCTACTTTTACATGTTCGCGGGAACATATTAAGCATGTTCACACGAATGCATGTTCGCATGAACATGCGAACTAAAATTTCATGGCTGCTGAGAAATTTAAAGGGGTAGTTCAGGTGAACATGCCTATATTAATTGTGTTCGTGCAAATAGTCAAAAAACCTAAGAAAGTTCAATTTGTAAAGCTATTTGCCATCAACCTTTCTTTGCCACGAATTTGGAGCATCGACAGCACTAGCAAAAACTGGAGAAAAGGTTAGTGGAATTTCACTCCAATAGAGTTCATAAAGACTATGTCTGATAAATATTTGCAGTTCAATTTAAGATATCAATATACATGAAATTAATGTATATGCCTTATAGTTCTAAAATTTGTATGTTTATCAGTTATAGTTCTAAAATTTGTAATATATATTGATATATAAGTTTCAAATTTGTAATTTAATGTTTCAAATTTTGTAATATAAGTTTTCTATGGAGGAACATCAAATATAAAACTATATTTCCTTTTAATTGATTTTTTATAAGTACATTTCTTTTATTTGAATATTTTAATAACTTAGCATCTCAAATTAATTAAGAACTATTACACTTTAGTTGAATATGAGTTTAAATAAGATTCTAACATTGTACAATAAATTGAAAAACTTCAATGTTTATTTAAATACTTCAATTTTATTAACTAAATTAAATTAGTTATTTATTATTCTATTTTTAATCCACATTATAAGAAAATTTTATCTAAATAAATATATTTTCCAACATGTTTATAATAGAATTTAATGTATGTACATATATTAATTATTATTATTTATTAGATTTCTCTTTATAAATATTAGATTTCTCTTTATATGAAATTTATTAAGTTGTGACTTACCATTTAATATAACAATTTCTAAATATTAAATAATTTTTTTATAGATCTTTAATTTATAAAAAGAATTGTTTAATACTAAAGTGTAATTGTTTAAAAATCTAATAATAAAAATTGTCTTACAAAATTTTGCATTTATTTTTTTTAAATATTAGACTTCAATAAAATATTTTTTATTATTCTTATATTTTATATTTTATAAGTGTAGACACTCAAAAATGGTTCACATCTATGGTTTCATCACTTCTTCATACTAACTCATCCCATTTTCTCATTCCACTAATTCTGATCTAAGTTTTTCATTTCCTTCTTGAACATAGATTAGATGATTTTGTGTTACTAATGGTCTCCTTGCAGCATGTGGTAATCGTGGGATGAAGACATGATCATAACAAACTACTAATGCTTTCTTTGCAGGACGTTGTTGAAGACCATGTGTGTGGATTTATTAGATTAAATAAAACTTCGTTTGGTGCTTAAAATGAACTTTTTATTTTCTTCCTGACGTTTCTATAATGTTTAAATCCCTAGGAATCCTCTCCCCTTGGCATTCGTGGATCTTGGGTGTAAGAGAAATCCATGTAACTTCTATAGGAGGCCTACCTTGGACCAAGATACTCGATATTGGGTATGCCAGGGGACGACCTCAGAGTAGTAACGAGCCAAAAGCTAGGTCAACATTCCAACCACTATATAAAACTTGATTACAGTGAAAGCCCTATCGGCGGTATTGCTAAGTGATAGCTCTCCTCCAGTACCCTTGTGGTGCGTCAAACCTTGATTCTCAGGGCTGGGAGACCTTCTTAGGAAGTTTATCACTCACTTGTTGAACGGAATTCCCTTACTAAAAACCATTTTTTAGTAGCCAAAATCCTTTCTATCCACTGGCTCAAGGGGTCACCCATGCCTGTGAAGACATCTTACATTCTCACAGTTCTTAGTAGAGACAACAATCCCTTGGGAAGTCATGCCCCTTGGGAAGCGAATCTTGGTAGCCCAAAGAAGTGAGTGCACTGTAAGGGGGAGCCTGTGGTGCCAAGGTCCTAAATTGCCCTCTCTAGATAAGCGCAGCTAAACTTTGGTTCAAGTAAGAATTCAGTGGATATAGTCCTAAAGCCTAGGTTGTGGTGTGACTGTTCACTTTTAACAATAGCTATTCTTGTCTTAATGTGTCTTGCGTGTGTGTAAAACATAATCAAGATAAAAGCCAACATTGAAATTTACACCTTGGAAACTTGAAAAACCTTGTCAAAACATCAAACATTGTCAAAACCTTGTCAAAACATCACAAACTTTGGTTCAATACATTCAAACCTTGGAAAACATGGCAACTTGTGCTCCTAAATGTTCTTGGCAAAACATAGATTTCACTCTTGCATAGCATCCACTTGCATTCTCCATAGTTTGAGCCTCATACTTGCATCATATAGACTTCATATTGCACCTTTTTAGTATCTCTCATATTCACATTGCAATCATTAGCATTTAAGCTTGCATCCTTTGCACTTCACCTCCAAAATCAACACTTTGCATCTTCCATCTTGCATCTTTGCATACCGAACCCTCATCTTGACCACTTTAACCATCATTCTGGGTGTCCTACACATCATTTTGAGCATTCATTTTGGTCTCAACATTGTCCTTTTCTATTTACCTCAATATGGCATCAATTTGGAAAACATAGCTCTTAGAATTGCCTTAGTTTAAGCCCAGCTTCCCAACTACACTCTGAAACTACCAACTACGCCCTTTTGAGCCCCAACTACACCATGGGTGCAGTTAGTACTATCTGAGCACACTTGGTAGTCTAAGAACCTAGTTTGGGCTTTGAGACAACATTTTGAGGCTTTAGAAGTGTCCTTAGGTACCTAGATAGGTCCCCTTGCATCATCATGCCTTGACAATAAGGACTTAGTCAACTCCTGCAACAACATCAGCCTACAGTGGTACAAGGACATAACATTTCTAAGGTGCAACCAAGTATAAATCCACTCAAAACACATTTGACATATCAACAACAACATCAAGTGGTGGGTATGTGCAAGATCATGGTGTACCAAACTATGGCCTTAAGTGGCAGTGAAAAATCAGCAAATCAGGTTTATGTCAACTTGACACATAATTTTGAAGTGGTTATGGACTTTATATCAAAAAGTTGTAAGAAAATAATTTGTAAAAAATTGAATGTAGTTTCTAAACTACTAGGCCTTATTAGGAGAAAAAAATAATTGATTGGTCAAAAGTTTGAATTTTAATGCAGTACTAAGAAAATTTCAGGGCGAAAATAAAAAGTAGGTGTATGTTTGACCACCTTAATCAAAATCAAATCATAATTTTTTTTTAATATAATTATAGATATGAAAACTAGACTCATGCTCGGATGTGACGCATATTTTTTGATATTTTTATTCCAATTAAATAATTAAATATGAATTTTCTACCAAAAAAATTTTGGATTAAAAAAAGTCCCGTGTCTGACCACCCTAACTAATAGAAAATTTGATCAATTTTTTTTTTTTTTTTCTTATACTAGGCGAAGTATAGAATGTGACGCAACTTTTAGATTTAAAAAATGTTATACCGTTTGAAAGTTATAGCTATTTTTCATTCAGTATGTCAATCAACACTTTACAATAATCTTCATTGATAATTAACTAATAAATACTTATCGAACTCAGAATTTAACAAAAATTATATTGATGGAATCTAGAGAGCGATATTAAAAAACTCATTTCGTTTCATTCAATTTCGATCAAAATAACATTGTCAGACGGCTACCCGAAGTCTGAGTATCACTAAAACTCTCTATAAACACGTCTTTGGGGTTGATCGGGCAGGCTTGGTAAATACCAAGCCTGATCGGATATCCGATATGGCTCAGTAGTCAAATTCCAAAAATTTTCAAATTTTGGAGGGAAATTCGATTTAAACGTTCTAGTTTTTTATTTTTAAATTATTTCACTTATATTAATATGTAAAGGCATATTTTAATATATTATATATATATAATAACGTAATGTAAACATACAAGATATAATCTAGTAATATATAATAATATCTTATGTTAATCTTATTACAATCTATAAATATAATATATATTATTATTATTTTTACTAAATATAATAACGTAATTTATATATATAAAATACGTATTATATATTATTATATTAATATGTATAATAATATAATATTTATATAACAACGTAATATTTTTATTAAATATAATATATATTATAAATATTATTATATTAATATGTATGTTATTAATATATTTATATAATAACGTAATATTTTCATTCATTAAATATAATAATGTAATATGTATATGTATATATATATATATATATATATATATATATATATATTGATATGTATATTATTAATATATATATTATTAATATATAAGAGTCAAAGGGGGTCATAAGGTGACCTATAACCCTCTTTGACCCATTAAACGACGATATATGTCTCTAGGGGTCTTAGGACCGCTAGGGACATATGTCGTCCTTTAATGCGTAAAAGGGGGTCCCTTTGACCCATTAAATGACAACATATGTCCCTAGGACCCCCAGGGAAATAGTCAAATCGTTCATATCGGTCAAAGGGGGTCATAGGGTGACCTATGACCCCCTTTGACCCATTAAACGACGACATATGTCTCTACGGGTCCTAGGACCCCTAGGGACATATTCGAATGGGTATTATGGGTCAAAGGGGGTCATAGGGTGACATATGACCCTCTTTGACCCATTAAACTATGACATATGTCCCTAGTGGTCCTAGGAACCCTAGGGACATAGTCGAATCGTTCATATGGGTCAAAGGGGGTCATAGGGTGACCTATGACCCCCTTTGACCCATTAAATGACGACATATGTCCCTAGGGGTCCTAGGACCCCAAGGAACATAGTCGAATCATTCATATGGGTCAAAGGGGGTCATAGGGTGACCTATGACCCCCTTTGACCCATTAAACGACGACATATGTCCCTAGGGGTCCTAGGACCTCTAGGGACATATTCGAATGGGTAATATGGGTCAAAGGGGGCCATAGGGTGACCTATGACCCTCTTTGACCCATTAAACGACGACATATGTCCCTAGGGGTCCTAGAACCCCTAGGGACATATTCCAATCGTTCATATGGGTCAAAAGGGGTCATAGGGTGACCTATGACCCCCTTTGACCCATTAAACGACAATATATGTCTCTAGGGGTCCTAGGACCCCTAGAGACATATTCGAATGGGTAATATGGGTCAAAGGGGGTCATAGGGTGACCTATGACCCACTTTGACTCATTAAACGACGACATATTTCTCTAGGGGTCCTTGGACCCCTAAGGGCATATTCGAATTCTTCATATGGGTCAAAGGGGGTCATAGGGTGACCTATGACCCCCTTTGACCAATTAAACAACGACATATGTCCCTACAGGTCCTAGGACCCCTAGGGACATATTCGAATGCGTAATATGGGTCAAATGGGGTCATAGGGTAACCTATGACCCTCTTTGACCCATTAAACGATGACATATGTCCCTAGGGGTCCTCGGACCCCTAGGGACATATTCGAATCGTTCATATGGGTCAAAGGGGGTCATAGGGTGACCTATGACCCTCTTTGACCCATTAAACGATGACATATGTCCCTAGGGGTCCTAGAACCCCTAAGGACATATTCAAATTGTACATATGGGTCAAAGGGGGTCATAGGGTGCCCTATGACCCCCTTTGACAAATTAAATGATGACATATGTCTCTAGGGGTCCTAGGACCCCTAGGGACATATTCGAATGGGTATTATGGGTCAAAGGGGGTCATAGGGTGACCTATGACCCCCTTTGACCCATTAAACGACGACATATATCCCTAGGGGTCTTTGGACCCCAAGAGACATATTCGAATGGGTAATATGGGTCAAAGGGGGTCATAGGGTGACCTATGACCCTCTTTGACCCATTAAACGACGACATATGTCCCTAGGGGTCCTAAGACCCTAGAGACATATTTGAATTGTTCATATGGGTCAAAGGGGGTCATAGGGTGACCGATGACCCCCTTTGACCCATTAAACAACGACATATGTCCCTAGGGGTCCTAGGACCCCTAGGGACATATTCGAATGGGCAATATGGGTCAAATGGGGTCATAGGGTAACCTATGACCCTTTTTGACCCATTAAACGATGACATATCTCTCTAGAGGTCCTAGGACCCCTAGGGACATATTCGAATCGTTCATATGGGTCAAAGAGGGTCATAGGGTGACCTATGACCCTCTTGACCCATTAAATGATGATATATGTCGCCAGGGGTCATAAGACCCCTAGGGACATATTCGAACGGGTAATATGGGTTAAAGGGGGTCATAGGGTGACCTATGACCTCTTTGACCCATTAAACGACGACATATGTCGCTTGGGGTCTTCGGACCCCAAGGGACATATTCGAATGGGTAATATGGGTCAAAGGGGGTCATAGGGTGACCTATGACCCTCTTTGACCCATTAAACGACGACATATGTCCCTAGGGGTCCTAGGACCCTAGGGACATATTCGAATCATTCATATGGGTCAAAGGGGGTCATAGGTCACCCTATGACCCCCTTTGACCCATTAAACGACGACATATGTCCCTAGGGGTACTAGGACCCCTAGGGACATATTTAAATCGTTCATATGAGTCAAAGGGGGTCATAGGGTGACCTATGACCCCCTTTGACCCATTAAACGATGACATATGTCCCTAGGGGTCGTATGACCCTATGGACATATTCGAATAGTTCATATGGGTCAAAGGGGGTCATAGGGTGACCTATGACCCCCTTTGACCCATTAAACGATGACATATGTCCCTAGGGGTCCTAGGACCCCTAGGGACATATTTGAATCATTCATATGAGTCAAAGGGGGTCATAAGGTGACCTATGACCCCCTTTGACCCATTAAACGACGACATATGTCCCTAGGGGTCCTAGGACCCCTAGGGACATATTCGAATGGGTAATATGGATCAAATGAGGTCATAGGGTAACCTATGACCCTCTTTCACCCATTAAATGATGACATATGTCTCTAGGAGTCCTGGGACCACTAGGGACATATTCGAATCGTTCATATGGGTCAAAGGGGGTCATAGGGTGACCTATGACCCTCTTGACCCATTAAACGATGAGATATGTCGCTAGGGATCCTCGGACCCCTAGGGACATATTTGAATGGGTAATATGGGTCAAAGGGGGTCATACGGTGACCTATGACCCTCTTTGACCCATTAAACGATGACATATGTCCCTAAGGGTCCTAGGACCCCTAGGGACATATTTAAATGGGTAATATGGGTCAAATGGGGTCATAGGGTAACCTATGATCCTCTTTGACTCATTAAACGATGACATATGTCTCTAGGGGTCCTAGGACCCGTAAGGACATATTCGAATCGTTCATATGGGTCAAAGGTCTTGACACATTAAATGACGATATATGTCTCTAGGCGTCCTAGGACCCCTAAGGACATATTCGAATGGATAATATGGGTCAAACCCTATGACCCTCTTTGACTCATTAAATTACGACATATGTCCCTAGGGGTCCTTGGATCCCGAGGGACATATTCGAATGGGTAATATGGGTCAAATGGGGTCATAGGGTGACCTATGACCCTCTTTGACCCATTAAACGACGACATATGTCCCTAAGGGTCCTAGGACCCTAGGGACATATTCCAATCATTCATATGGGTCAAAGGGGGTCATAGGGTGACCTATGACCCCCTTTGACCCATTAAACGACAACATATGTCCATAGGGGTCCTAAGACCCCTAGGGACATATTTGAATCGTTCATATGAGTCAAAGGGGGTCATAGGGCCCCCTTTGATGCATTAAATGACAACATATGTCCCTAGGGGTCCTAGGACCCCTAAGGACATATTCGAATGGGTAATATGGGTCAAATGGGGTCATAGGGTAACCTATGACCCTCTTTGACCCTTTAAATGACGACATATGTGTCTAGGGGTCCTAGGACGCCTAGGGACATATTCGAATCGTACATAGTGGTCAAAGAGGGTCATAGGGTGACCTATGACCCTCTTTGATCCATTGAATGATGATATATGTCTGTAGGGGTCCTAGGACCTCTAGGGACATATTCAAATGGGTAATATGGGTCAAAGGGGGTCATAGGGTGACCTATTACCCTCTCTGACCCATTAAACGACGAGATATGTCGCTAGGGGTCCTAGAACCCCTAGGGACATATTCGAATGGGTAATATGGGTCAAAGGGGGTCATAGGGTGACCTATGACCCCCTTTGACCCATTAAATGATGACATATGACTCTATGGGTCCTAGGACCACTAGGGACATATGCGAATGGGTATTATGGGTCAAAGGGGGTCATAGGGTGACCTATGAGCCTCTTTGACCCATTAAACGACGACATATGACCCTAGGGGTCCTCGGACCCCAAGTGACATATTCGAATGGGTAATATGGGTCAAATGAGGTCATAGGGTGACCTATGACCCTCTTTGACCCATTAAAGGACAACATATGTCCCTAGGGGTCCTAGGACCTCTAGGGACATATTCGAATGGGTAATATGGGTCAAAGGGGGTCATAGGGTGACCTATGACACTCTTTGACCCATTAAACGACGACATATGTCCCTGGGGGTCTTAGAACCCCTAGGGACATATTACAATCGTTCATGTGGGTCAAAGGGGGTCATGGGGTGACCTATGACCCTCTTTGACTCATTAAACGACGATATATGTCTCTAGGTGTCCTAGGACCCCTAGGGACATATTCGAATGGGTAATATGGGTCAAACCCTATGACCCTCTTTGACCCATTAAATTACGACATATGTCCCTAGGGGTCCTTGGACCCCAAGGGACATATTCGAATGGGTAATATGGGTCAAATGGGGTCATAGGGTGACCTATGACCCTCTTTGACCCATTAAACGACGACATATGTCCCTAAGGGTCCTAGGACCCTAGGGACATATTCCAATCGTTCATATGGGTCAAAGGGGGTCATAGGGTGACCTATGACCCCCTTTGACCCATTAAACGACAACATATGTCCATAGGGGTCCTAAGACCCCTATGGACATATTTGAATCGTTCATATGAGTCAAAGGGGGTCAT
This sequence comes from Cupressus sempervirens, assembly GCA_028749045.1. NCBI lineage: Eukaryota > Viridiplantae > Streptophyta > Pinopsida > Cupressales > Cupressaceae > Cupressus > Cupressus sempervirens. The sequence continues at coordinate 470,075,351 of CM053786.1, forward strand.
AGGGCTCCCTTTGATGCATTAAATGACGACATATGTCCCTAGGGGTCCTAGGACCCCTAAGGACATATTCGAATGGGTAATATGGGTCAAATGGGGTCATAGGGTAACCTATGACCCTCTTTGACCCTTTAAATGACAACATATGTGTCTAGGGGTCCTAGGACGCCTAGGGACATATTCGAATCGTACATAGTGGTCAAAGAGGGTCATAGGGTGACCTATGACCCTCTTTGACCCATTGAATGATGATATATGTCTGTAGGGGTCCTAGGACCCCTAGGGACATATTCAAATGGGTAATATGGGTCAAAGGGGGTCATAGGGTGACCTATTACCCTCTCTGACCCATTAAACGACGAGATATGTCGCTAGGGGTCCTAGGACCCCTAGGGACATATTCGAATGGGTAATATGGGTCAAAGGGGGTCATAGGATGACCTATGACCCCCTTTGACCCATTAAACGATGACATATGACTCTAGGGGTCCTAGGACCACTAGGGACATATGCGAATGGGTATTATGGGTCAAAGGGGGTCATAAGGTGACCTATGAGCCTCTTTGACCCATTAAACGACGACATATGACCCTAGGGGTCCTCGGACCCCAAGTGACATATTCGAATGGGTAATATGGGTCAAATGAGGTCATAGGGTGACCTATGACCCTCTTTGACCCATTAAACGACGACATATGTCCCTAGGGGTCCTAGGACCTCTAGGGACATATTCGAATGGGTAATATGGGTCAAAGGGGGTCATAGGGTGACCTATGACACTCTTTGACCCATTAAACGACGACATATGTCCTTGGGGGTCCTAGAACCCCTAGGGACATATTACAATCGTTCATATGGGTCAAAGGGGGTCATGGGGTGACCTATGACCCTCTTTGACCCATTAAACGACGATATATGTCTCTAGGTGTCCTAGGACCCCTAGGGACATATTCGAATGGGTAATATGGGTCAAAGGGGGTCATAGGGTGACCTATGACCCTCTCTGACTCATTAAACAACGACATATTTCTCTAGGGGTCCTTGGACCCCTAGGGACATATTCGAATTGTTCATATGGGTCAAAGGGGGTCATAGGGTGACCTATGACCCCCTTTGACCCATTAAACAACGACATATGTCCCTAGGGGTCCTAGGACCCCTAGGGACATATTCGAATGGGTAATATGGGTCAAATGGGGTCATAGGGTAACCTATGACCCTCTTTGACCCATTAAACGACGACATATGTCCCTAGGGGTCCTCAGACCCCTAGGTACATATTCGAATCGTTCATATGGGTCAAAGAGGGTCATAGGGTGACCTATGACCCTCTTTGACCTATTAAACGACGACATATGTCACTAGGGGTCCTCGGACCCCTAGCGACATATTCGAATTGTTCATATGGGTCAAAGGGGGTCATAGGGTGACCTATGACCCTTTTTGACCCATTAAACGACAACATATGTCCCTAGGGGTCCTAGGACCACTAGGGACATATTCGAATCGTACATATGGGTCAAAGGGGGTCATAGGGTGACCTATGACCCCTTTTGACCCATTAAACGACGACATATGTCTCTAGGGGTCCTGGGACCCGTAGGTACATATTCGAAGGGGTATTATGGGTCAAAGGGGATCATAGGGTGACCACTGACCCTCTTTGACCCATTAAATGACGACATATGTCCCTAGGGGTCTTTGGACCCCAACAGACATATTCGAACGAGTAATATGGGTCAAAGGGGGTCATAGGGTGACCTATGACCCTGTTTGACCCATTAAATGATGACATATGTCCCTAGGGGTCCTAGGACCCTAGGGACATATTCGAATTGTTTATATGGGTCAAAGGGGGTCATAGCGTGACCTATGACCCCCTTTGACCCATTAAACGATGACATATGTCCCTAGGGGTCCTAGGACCCCTAGGGACATATTCGAATGGGTAATATGGGTCAAATAGGGTCATAGGGTAACCTATGACCCTCTTTGACCCATTAAACGATGACATATGTCTCTAGAGGTCCCAGGACCCCTAGGGACATATTCGAATCGTTCATATTGGTCAAAGGGGGTCATAGGGTGACGTATGACCCTCTTGACCTATTAAACGATGATATATGTCTCTAGGTGTCCTAGGACCCCTAGGGACATATTTGAATGGGTAATATGGGTCAAAAGGGGTCATAGGGTGACCTATGACCCTCTTTGACTCATTAAACGATGACATATATCTCTAGGGGTCCTCAGACCCCAAGGGACATATTCGAATGGGTAATATGGGTCAAAAGGGGTCATAAGGTGACCTATGAACCCCTTTGACCCATTAAAAGACGACATATGTCCCTAGGGGTCTTAGGACCCCTAGGGACATAATCGAATCATTCATATGAGTCAAAGGGGGTCATAGGGTGACCTATGACCCCCTTTGACTCATTAAACGATGACATATGTCCCTAGGGGTCTTAGGACCCTAGGGACATATTCGAATGGTTCATATGGTTTAAGGGGGTCATAGGGTGACCTATGACCCTTGTTGACCTATTAAACGACAACATATGTCCCTAGGGGTCCTATGACCCCTAGGAACATATTCGAATGGGTAATATGGGTCAAATGGGGTCATAGGGTAACCTATGACCCTCTTTGACCCATTAAATGATGACATATGTCTCTAGAGGTCCTAGGACCCCTAGGGACATATTCGAATCGTTCATATGGTTCAAAGGGGGTCATAGGTCACCCTATGACCCTCTTGACCCGTTAAAGGACGATATATGTCTATAGGGGTCCTAGGGCCCCTAGGGACATATTTGAATGGGTAATATGGGTCAAAGGGGGTCACAGGATGACCTATGACCCTTTTTGACCCATTAAACGAAGACATATGTCCCTAAGGGTCCTAGGACCCTAGGGACATATTCGAATGGTTCATATGGTTCAAAAGGGGTCATAGGGTGACCTATGACCCCCTTTGACCCATTAAACGATGACATATGTTCCTAGGGGTCCTAGGACCCCTAGGGACATATTTGAATCGTTCATATGAGTCAAAGGGGGTCATAGGGTGACCTATGACCCCCTTTGACCCATTAAATGATGACATATATTCGAATTGTTCCTATGGGTCAAAGGGGGTCATAAGGTGACCTATGACCCCCTTTGACCCATTAAACGACGACATATGTCCCTAGGACATATTCGAATGGGTAATATGGGTCAAATGGGGTCATAGGGTAACCTATGACCCTCTTTGACCTATTAAATGATGACATATGTCTCTAGAGGTCTTAGGAGCCCTAGGGACATATTCGAATCGTTCATATGGGTCAAAGGGAGTCATAGGGTGACCTATGACCCTCTTGACCCATTAAACGACAATATATGTCTCTAGGGGTCCTAGGACCCCTAGGGACATATTCGAATGGGTAATATGGGTCAAAGGTGGTCATAGGGTGACCTATGACCCTCTTTGACCCATTAAACGAAGACATATGTCCCTAGGGGTCCTAGGACCCTAGGGACATATTCGAATGGTTCATATGGGTCAAAGGGGGTTATAGGGTGACCTATGACCACCTTTGACCCATTAAATGATGACATATGTCCCCAAGGGTCCTAGGACCCCTAGGGACATATTTGAATCGTTCATATGAGTCAAAGGGGGTCATAGGGTGACCTATGACCCCCTTTGACCTATTAAACGATGAGATATGTCCCTAGGGTTCCTAGGACCCTAGGGACATATTCGAATGGTTCATATGGTTCAAAGGGGGTCATAGGGTGACCTATGAGCCCCTTTGACCCATTAAATGATGACATATGTCCCTAGGGGTCCTTGGACCCCTAGGGACATATTTGAATCGTTCATATGAGTCAAAGGGGGTCATAGGGTGACCTATGACCCCCTTTGACCCATTAAACGACGACATATGTCCTTAGGGGTCCTAGGACCCAAACGACGACATATGTCTCTAGGGGTCCTAGGACCCCTAGGGACATATTCGAATCGTTCATATGGGACAAAGGGGGTCATAGGTCACCCCTATGACCCTCTTGACCCATTAAATGATGATATATGTCTCTAGGGGTCCTCGGACCCCTAGGGACATATTCGAATGGGTAATATGGGTCAAAGGGTGTCATAGGGTGACTTATGACCCTCTTTGACCCATTAAACGACGAAATATGTCCTTAAGGGTCCTAGGACCCCTAGGGACATATTCGAATGAGTAATATGGGTCAAATGGGGTCATAGGGTAACCTATGACCCTTTTTGACCCATTAAACGATGACATATGTCTCTAGGGGTCCTAGGACCCCTAGGGACATATTCGAATCGTTCATATGAGTCAAAGGGGGTCATAGGGTGACCTATGACCCTCTTGACGCATTAAATGACGATATATGTCTCTAGGGGTCCTAGGACCCCTAGGGACATATTCGAATGGGTAATATGGGTCAAAGGGGGTCATAGGGTGACCTATGACCCTCTTTGACCCATTAAATGATGACATATGTCCCTAGGGGTCCTCGGACCCTAGGGGACATATTCAAATGGGTAATATGGGTCAAATGGGGTCATAGGGTGACCTATGACCCTCTTTGACCTATTAAATGATGACATATGTCCTTAGGGGTCCTAGGACCCTAGGGACATATTCCAATCGTTCATATGGGTCAAAGGGGGTCATAGGGTGACCTATGACCCCCTTTGACCCATTAAACGACAACATATGTCCCTAGGGGTCCTAGGACCCCTAGGGACATATTTGAATTGTTCATATGATTCAAAGGGGGTCATAGGGTGACCTATGACCCTCTTTGATGCATTAAACGACGACATATGTCCCTAGGGGTCCTAGGACCCCTAGGGACATATTCGAGTGGGTAATATGGGTTAAATGGGGTCATAGGGTAACCTATGACCCTCTTTGACCCTTTAAATGATGACATATGTCTCTAGGGGTCCTAGGACCCCTAGGGACATATTCAAATCGTACATATGTGTCAAAGGGGGTCATAGGGTGACCTATGACCCTGTTTGACCCATTAAACGATGATATATGTCTCTAGGGGTCCTGGGACCCCTGGGGACATATTCGAATGGGTAATATGGGTCAAAGGGGGTCATAGGGTGACCTATGACCCTCTCTGACCCATTAAACGACAAGATATGTCGCTAGGGGTCCTAGGACCCCTAGGGACATATTCGAATGAGTAATATGGGTCAAAGGGGGTCATAGGTCTTTGACCCATTAAACGACGACATATGTCTCTAGGGGTCCTAGGACCCCTAGGGACATATTCGAATGGGTATTATGGGTCAAAGGGGGTCATAGGGTGACCTATGACCCTCTTTGACCCATTAAATGACGACATATGTCCCTAGGGGTCCTTGGACCCCAAGGGACATATTCGAATGGGTAATATGGGTCAAAGGGGGTCATAGGGTGACCCTATGACCCTCTTTGACCCATTAAATGATGACATATGTCCCTAGGGGTCCTAGGATCCCTAGGGACATATTTGCATCGTTCATATGAGTCAAAGGGGGTCATAGGGTGACCTATGACCCCCTTTGATCCATTAAACGACGACGTATGTCCCTAGGGGTCTTAGGACCCCTAGGGACATAGTCGAGTCGTTCATATGGGTCAAAGGGGGTCATAGGGTGACCTATGACCCCCTTTGACCCGTTAAATGACGACCCTCTTTGTATTATATATTATTATATTAATATGTATAATAATATAATATATATATAACAACGTAATATTTTTATTAAATATAATATATATTATAAATATTATTATATTAATATATATGTTATTAATATATCTATATAATAACTTGATATTTTAGTATATATAATGTAATATTTTAGGATATACTATTTATAATATTTTAGGATAATAATTATAATATAAATAAACACTAAATATTAATATTATTATATGTATAGTAATAATAATAATACTATTATAGCTATAATAATAATATATATTAATACTATATATTGTAGCTTAATATAAATAAACACTATATATTTACACTATTATATCTATATTAATAATATTAATACTATTATAGGTATAATAATATTATTGATATTTTATACTAATACTAATATACTATTAACTTAGTTATAAATTAAAGTCATTTTCCTCCAAATATTTTCATAATATTAATATTATTGTGGCAAAGGAGGGAAACCTTAGCAAGTTTTTCCCCCAAAAGTCCTTTTCCTATATCGGATATCCGATCTATTATCGGATATCCGATTATATTGGCATTAATTTCAAATATTTGACTGTCCCTACAGACCCGACAACATTACTTTTTTACCTCTTTTTTCACGAGATTTGTAAAAAGTTGTGTTTTGGGGCCCAACCAATCGAAAAGAATTCGAAAATATAACCTTAGGTGTTCGAATTTGTCATCTGAATGGGGAGCAGCAGTCGTCGAAAGAATAAATGTAAAAGGAAGATATCCAATGAAGACATTGCAACATATAGGGAAAAGGACAAAATGAAACACTGAAAAAAAAGATAAGGTATGCTAAATATCAATCAAGTTGACGATGAATTAATAGAAGGTGAAATCATAGAGTCAGATAATGAAAATGTACAGTTGGGGAATGAAAATGTACCTATTGAAAATGATAATGCGGAAATTGAAAATGTAGAGATTGAAAATTTTGAAGAAGAAATGCCACCAAGTCATAATCCAAATTGCATAATTGAGCATGTCAAAGATGACAATGCACAGGAACTTAATGAACAAGAACCTTACATATCTCCTAATTATAATCGACATGAAGGTTCTAAAACACCAAAATGGATTATTGAAATTGATGAAACGATTATGACTAGTTTGGAAGGAAAAAAATCAGAAAGAACCATTCGGTTATGGGCTTCAAGACTATATTAGATATTTTTCGGCAACAAGACAGTGGTAGAGCAATGTCAGCTTTTCATGCACTTATTAAAGATGCAAAAGATGAGACCTATGCTTTCCAAATTGAAAATTCATGTCAATAAAAAGTTGGAAAGAAATGCCATTATTTTGAAGAATCTTTTCAGTGCTCTCAATAGCGTTGGGAAAAATAGCAGAGAGAAGGATAATAGAGCTGCTCGAAGGGTTATTACAACCTCTTTGGTAAGTCATCATTTGAGAAAGGGTAGATATATGAGACAAACTTGTATTGATTTGAATCTAAATCGTACTACTTTGAGAAGAGCACTTAGTCGACGAGAGAAAATTGATGATCCTCTTCAAAATGAAACATGGGCATTTGGTGGGAGACTTCCACGTTTTGATAAGAAGCTATCCGACGATGTGAAGGAAGAAATTATACAATTTTGGCACTCTAACTCACGAGTATCACCCAATGCTAAAGATGTCTTAAAGTTGAGAATTGGCATCAGAGACCGCACGCCACATCCTAAACACTATTTGGAGGTAAGTCAAACTATGTTGTTCAAACAATTTAGAGAGAGTCATCCAAGTGTTCATATATCACAAAGGGATTTTGAATCTTTGAAGCCATTTTATTGTGTGCCACTCAAAATTCGAAATACATGTTGTTGCAAATATCATGTTGAGTTTTCTATGCACCATGAACTATTATGCTCCATCCGTTCTATTTTGCATAGTAAAGAAATGTTGGAGGATTGTGGGGCTAGTGGGCTTCAAAAATCATCAAGAGACTTGTTAGATCAACTCTTATGTTGTAGAGTTGATGGTTGTTCCTTTTATAAAAATGCTTGCTTAAATGAGAAGTGTTCAGAATGTGGTGGCTTAACCAAGTTTGACACATGTTTCCATGAGGGGTGTGAACAAGATCTTGGAAAGACAATAGTGAAAAAAAGGGTCTATAAAATGGTGAAATACACATTGAAGAGTGGGAGTGAGAGCTCTAGATGTGAATTGGTTGGAAAAGATATCAATGTGGCTAATTTTATTTCAGATTTCAAGGCAAATATTTTTTACAAGTATGCAAGACATAGTCACAGGTCTTAGTGGTTGGATCAACAATTTAGAACGTGTAAGGAGACTTTTCCCATTGGCACTATTATATCAGTTGTTGATTTTGCTGAGAACTACACATTGCAACCTCAAAATGAGACACAATCTCAGTATTACAACTCTATTCAAATTGCAATTTTTGTTCACATAACATATAGACATGCGCCTGATAGTGCGGAAGATAATCGAAAGATTATTAGAGAGTATCATTTTTATATGAGTGATGATAGATCTCACTCTCACGAGTTTGTGCAACATTGTTTCGAGAATTTTTTTTATTTCTTACACGAGCATGAAATTGCTATGGATAGACATATCATTTGGTCAGATAACTGTACAGGTCAATTCAAGAATGCTCGCATGTTTTATTGGTTGTGTAGGATGCACATAGAGAGAGGGGTGCCTCATATTTGGAGTTTTTTTGAGTCCGGCCATGGAAAAGGGGAACATGATGGAGCAGGGGCATGTGTGAAGAGAGCTCTAGCTAAGGAGCAACTGAAGATTTCAACAACAGAGCTTCTTGATGCTCGTAGCATTGTTGATTAGTGTAGTTTAGCATTATCACAGGGGGGGACTCTTAATTCAGTGGTATGCAGGTTCTTTTGGTTGGTTGAGGAAGGGTCCATAGGTGATAGATCAGATTGTGCTACAGTGACAGACTCATAAAAAATGCATTCATTTCGGAGCTCTAATTCTAGTACATGGACCATTTGGACATGACAACTAGCTTGTTTTTGTCATACTTGTTTTCAGTGTGATTGGGATCACTGTGAGTCAAGTGAGTGGGTGGACACATGGGCTCCACATTATCTTACTCCATTGTCTATCATACCCTCTATCAAAAATGATGACATGGAAAGTTCACTTGAGCATAATCATCTATCAGATCTACTTCAGCCAGGACATGTCTTTGCATTGGTTGCACCACAGGGGAATGATGAGAAATCTGATTATTGGTTAGCACGTTGTGTAAGAGGAAAACAAAAACTTGCACAACCGATCACAGATGATGATGGATTCACGTATCCTATTGGTTCAGTGGTTGTTGCTGGAACATGGCTGCGGACATACATGCTTAGAAGGAACGGAATTCCTGCATTCGAAGACTATCAGAAGCACAAAGTAATTCTCATATATTCGCATCTTATTATAGCAACAAATGTAAAGTTATTGAAGAATCAAGGAAGACCAAAAGTAAAAGAACTTGTTACTATTGCTAATGCTGATCATGAAGCCTTGTTGGAGATCCTAAAACAGAGAGAGGACCCTATTGGAATACTTGACTAGGTATATATACTTCTTATGTTATTTTCTTCATAATGATTTAATGAATTGATGATTATCTTGTTTAATACAATAAGTTACTAATTTTTGTATGATATTGGAATGTAGGTACATCATGAAGAGTTGGAGGGGGGTGGTATTGGGGAGAATTTCTAAAATTTATGATGTATTATGATGTAAAATGTGTAGTTTTTTGTATATGGTTTTTGTATTTTGGTAGGTTCTTTGTAAGGAATTATAAGAGGAAGATATTGAACAAGTTCTTCCAAATCATATTTGCATGTGATACAAGGCTATAACGACAATTTTAAGAGCATTTATAACTATATGAAAGATAATTGCATGCGGATATCTTATTACAAATTTGGTTTTTTCCTTATTTGACATAAAGCTGACATTATGGTTATTAAAACTATTTTTATCAAACTAATCAAATAAGAAAAATCCATAAAGTATGGATGAAGAATTAGAATACTTGATTTCTTCCATTTTAAAACCAATCATAGCATTTGAAAGCATAAAGTGTCATAATATTGTATAATGTTTTGAAAGACTTTCATATTGAAAAGTTGTATGAAGCACATTTGGGATAAGCCATAAAATCCATGAAAGAAGATAGCATGTAGGATAAGCAATTAAAGCCAATAAGCAAGATAGCACATGCATACTGACATGATATGAAGTTGGATATGAAGGCTATGAGTGGATGAGTCATTAGAGGTATCAACAATCCCATCATAAATGAGATCTTGGATTTTATGTTTCAACACTATGGAATCTTTAGTTTTATGAAATTTTCTTCCATGGAGATTAATTTAAGAATGCCCCGTGTGTATGTAAAGGTCTTAAGGGAGATTAATTTAAGAATGCAATATTCTCCTCTAACCTTTTCTCAAGTTTAGAATTGATTTCTATCATGTGCTTAGAGAGATGAAGGTAAGAAAGATTATTTGTCTCTTCTAGCTCTTTGTATTGAACATATAGAAAGAGAGATGACAAGTGAACAAATTTAAGTGTAGTCAATAGATCAAGGAAACCATTTAGTGAAAGAAATTCTTAGTATTCATATCATAGACCATGAAGTTAGAAAATACCAATAGCTCTAAGACCAAAGAGCCATTTTAAGTATGTTCAAGCACTAGAGACATAGAAAATCAAAGTCAATTTATGAAACTCCCCTTAGCAAAAAATGCAAACAAATATTTGCATTTGACATTTTGACTTGGTTGAAAAAGTTTGACAATAATTGATAATATTGCAAGCTTGATGTTCAAAAGAAAATTTTTTTCCAAGAAAGATAGTGACACATGGAGTAGTCTTCAAACAATCATCCATCATTTGTGGCCACCCCGTACCGAGGAGTCTCCAAGGTGCTCTAAGTGCATTTGGAGGTCGATCTTTCAAGGGTCATAACTCAGAGCTCGTGAGGGCTATTGATGAACTGTCAAATGCTACAGAATGATGATCCTGAGGCCTAAAATAACCTATCTCATTTTTGAGAGATCACATTCCGTTTGGATTCAGCACAGCGATCTCGCTCGATGCCAAAACTCGCAGTGTGCCTCAGTTCATAGGTGCACCACAACGTAACTTTGAAACCGCTGATCTTGGCATCGAATCGTCAGTGCCATTAGCTCTGGATGGGCGGGTGAACCCTAGTCGCACCCTTGTTCTGGCCATGAAGACCATCCATCATTTGCAGCCACCCCGTACCGAGGAGTCTCCAAGGTGCTCTAAGTGCATTTTGAGGTCGATCTTTTGAGGGTCATAACTTAGAGCTCGTGAGGGCTATCGATGAACTGTCAAATGCTACAGGATGGTGATCCTGAGGCCTAAAATAATCTATCTCATTTTTGAGAGATCACATTCCGTTTGGATTCAGCATAGCGATCTCGCTCGATGCCAAAACTCGCAGTGTGCCTCAGTTCATAGGTGCACCACAGCGTAACTTTGAAACCGCTGATCTTGGCATCGAATCGTCAGTGCCATTAGCTCCGGATGGGCGGTTGAACCCTAGTTACACCCTTGTTCTGGCCACGAAGACCATCCATCATTTGCGGCCACCCCGTACCGAGGAGTCTTCAAGGTGCTCTAAGTGCATTTTGAGGTCGATCCTTCGAGGGTCATAACTCAGAGCTCATGAGGGCTATCGACGAACTGTCAAATGCTACAAGACAATGATCTTGAGGCCTAAAATAACCTATCTCATTTTTGAGAGATCACATTCCGTTTGGATTCAGCACAATGATCTCGCTCGATGCCAAAACTCGCAGTGTGCCTCAGTTCATAGGTGCACCACAGCGTAACTTTGAAATCGCTGATCTTGGCATTGAATCATCACTCCCATTAGCTCCAGATGAGCAGGTGAACCCTAGTCACACCTTTGTTCTAGCCACGAAGACCATCCATCATTTGCGGCCACCCCGTACCGAGGAGTCTTCAAGGTGCTCTAAGTGCATTTTGAGGTCGATCCTTTGAAGGTCATAACTCAGAGCTTGTGAGGGCTGTCGATGAACCGTTAGAGGAGACAAGTTTGTAAGGATGGAGTGGCTTAGTGTTTTTGCTAAAATAAGTTAGTGGGAAGGCTTTATTAGAGGGTCTTGGCCAAACTAGTGGGGTGTTTGCCAAAATTTCTTGTTTTATTTCTACTTGGTTTTGTTTTCTTGTTTTGTGCTTGAGTATTGTTATGGGATTGGGAGTTACACTCACCCTTGTGGGAAGGGAAGAGAAGTCCAGGGTGAAGGGCTTAAGTTGGGTTCAAAAAATGTATTGAGAACCTTGGAGTATGGGCTCCATTGTATGCCATAACATTTCATATCTTGCTGGGGGTGATAAGGAAAGTATGGTGTAGAAAGGAAGTTTGAGGAGTTACAGCTGATGGTAGTGGGTTTGGAGGAGGAAATGTGGAGGCCCCGAGAGGGCATTAAATGGTTCATTTATTATAGCCCCGAGAGGGCATGAAATTTGGTGAATTATGATAGCCCCGAGAGGGCATGAAAATTGTTTATTGCAAATATGGTTTGGTATGGCAAGTCTCCATTTTAGAACACACCTTCACCCTATGTTTATGGTTCCATCTGTGAAGCCATTGTGAAATAGTCTTGGTGGGAAATTTTTCAAGTTTGAAATGTAATGTTTATGCATTGAAAGATTGTATGTGTATCCCAGTTTGAGCCTTGTTCCCTAGCGCGGGGGTGGTCTCTTTGAGGCCTATGGTTGGGTGGAAAGCACCCATGGTCCTTGTTATTTTGTTGTCTTGCATATGCAGATTTGTGTCCAAGGGAGCAATGGAAATGGCTTGGAATGATCATCTTGCAGATTGATGTTGGATGAGAAAACTTGACATTGTGCCCTCATTTGTGAAGGAGGATTCACCAGCTTGTTCATGTTCTCAACGATCATGTTGGACAATGTTCATGCTACTCATTGTCCATATCTTTCAATGTCCATGTTCCTTATGATTTTGAAAAGTCCCTTATGTTGCCCCATTGTGATGGAAGGAGATTGTATCATTGTTACCTAATGTACGTGTAGAAGAAAATATTGATAAGGTTGTATATGCATGTTTCATTTGGAGTTTATATTGTTGTGAAAGCATTGGTACGAGTCACAGATTTGCTTTGACATCATTGTTATCATTTGAAAATGTGAAAGAAAGTTTTCTCCTTGTGGTATTGTAAATGACTAGTTGATAATTACAATCCATAGATGTTATGTGATACCATTGATTGTATAAATTTAAAACTTAGTAGATTGCCTACAATCTTGTTGTGCACTCAATAATTTGGCGAGGAAGCAATGTTGATAGATAATGAGGATATAGTAATATACTAATTTTCACATTAATATATATTGTAATGATTAATGAATGTGTGTACATTGGTAATGAGGATAATAAGTAATTCTGATCCCCTTCCCTTACATGCTAGAATCACGACCTAGTCCATATGATACAACTGACAGACCCTAATAGAATATTAGTATCAGAGGCTTGTTAGGATATGAATTACCTCACTAATTTATGAGTGTTGTATCTTGAACTTGCTCGTTTGACTCGTGACGCTAACTTGAACTAGACTGTCATCCAATCTATTTGAAAACCACATGTGACTAAAATGTTAACACCTTCACACTATTCACATGAGTCTTGAACTCCTATTCAATGATAACCTTGTTTTACAATATGTAATTTCTTATGCGACTTCATAAGCTAAAAAAAAAAAAAAATTTGTTGTGTTTTTACTAGTAAAATTTAGGGCATGACACATGATCCACGATAAATTGAACAATACTAGATACTAAATTAATATGTATATCATTGTGCACGTAAATGATAAAAATATATATCAAAATACATGTATCCATAGACAAAATTTTACACAAATATATATCAAAGATCATGTATCCATAGACAAAGTACTCAAATATATATATATCAAAATACATAGATCCATATACAAAATGTGGCTGATCCTGCCATCAGAATGTGTATAATATCAATGTTTCTATATACAATGTGGCATATTCCATCTCAAAATGTCTCATGATGCATCCTACGAAAACTATACTATCCTAGGGTGCTGGTGGATGATCAAAATGCAGCCTCTTCACTGCACTAGGTGGATTGGATGCCTCCTACATAAACAAAAAAGGAAAACCCAAAGTTAGACTACTAAATTTATATGATTCTACGTATCTAACATTGAATTATTCAAATGCATAATGATCTTTTCTGTATTGGAGATTAATACTATCAAAATTTCATAATAAATACCTCTCTCGTTGACCTCCTGCGCCGATCAGGAGTCCTCTCGTATGCCCTCGGCAATGCTGGTACCTCTGTGATTGTGGGCTGTACCTCTGTGATTGTGGGCTGTATATGTTCAAATACCTTTGTCAGATGAATCTACAATTTAAACTATAACATTATAATTCATAGCATGCTAAATTTATAACATATTTAATCATGAATTCAAACTACAACTTACTATTGTAGGCTCCTCCTCAAGAGTGAGTGGCTGCGTCATCAAATCTACATAACTGTCCCGTCGAACCTCATGTGCACTAGGAGTCTCCTATGAGATACAAAATAGTAGTTGTTAATATCACGAAAATTAGTTTTGAATTTATTTATGAAGATAAGTGATGCAAGAGCATCCCATGCTCATCAGGGGAACATTGAAGATCCAAGGCATTACTGAGGTCATGGAACATCTCTTGAAGTCAATTGGGCAATCCTTGCACCAATTATGGCTCATGAAAGCATACAAAGTTATAATGTTGGACTCATATGTGGAAGAAAGTTGTAATTGGGCATGAGATAGGATTTTAGGATTTCATATGGTAGATGTGTCATTTGATAGGTTCATGTAGGTTGTCATGATCATATCTTGTCATTAGACAAGTCAAAACGTTCTAGAATTGAGTTTTGGGGTTTGAACAAGCAGGCGTTTTGAAGTTTGGGTGTTTAGGAGTGTGACCAAGACCTATAATCTTGAAAATCCTTAGTGTGTTGGTCCCTTTGTTGAAGCCTTGGTGTGTCTAATTCCTCCTTGTGTGTCCCAGAGTTGAAAGGTACATAAGTGGTGTCTAGAGATTTCTTGGTGAGGAAAGAAAGAGAATCGGTGAGTTGGCCCTTGGGAAGGAAGAAAACTTGTTGTGAAAGTGCCTCCTAAAAATCAAATGGCTAGAGAACTTGAAGAATTGAGAGAAGAGTTGGCAAAAGAGAAAAGAGAGAGGAGAGAACTTGAAGCATCTAGAGTGAGGGAAGAAAGACAGATGAGAAGAGAGAGGCTAAAGCTTATTGCAAGGATAGAATCCTTAGAAAAGGAAAGGCAAGAACCTAGAGGAGAAGAGGTTAGAGGAAGAAATCATGGAGAGAACCATGAAGAAGAAGAGGTTGGTAATGCAAGGCAAGAGCATGAGACAACAGATGATCCTGAAGAAAGGAGATTTATGAGAATCATTAAGGTAGTACAAGGTAATGGTGGGAAGAACCATATTGATTTTCCAATATACCAGGGTAAAATGGATAGTGAAGAAGTGCTAGGGTGGATAGAGGCCCTTGAGAACTACTTTGATCTTGAAGACATAGAGGCAGATAAGAAGGTAAAAGTAGAAACAACAAGACTGAGAGGAACATCACTCACTTGGTGGATTCATGTTCAGAATGAGAGAGAGGAAAGGTGGTGCAGGGCACCTAACCTATGTGGTAGGGGGGAACAAGTATCTCTGTTGCCGGACACCTTGCCACTCCATGAAAGCGAGGATTCAAGTAGATTAGGAAGTTGGAATAAAGGTTTGGTCCATATTTTACAAGTTGGTCTATGTTTTGTAATAAAGGCACATGTAAGGCCCACAAGCATTTTGGTGTGGTTATAAACCAAGTGACTCCATGGGACCAAAAGGCCTTAGAATAGGGTATTTAGAGTCTAAACAGTATTAGCAAAAAGTGGTTGTTTGTTTTTTTTATGGTTGGGAATGCCTATATGGTTGTTCCAACGGTCATGTAGACCTTTATATATGTCATATGCGATCTCAGTTGAAAGGGGGAGATCAGAGTGTATGGTGGTTTGGAGAAAAAATAATAAAAACTTCAATTTTTTGGAAATTTACTTAGTTGCATTTAATAAATCCATATGACCAATTTTGAGTCAATGGAATAGTTTAGAAAGTTAGGGAGTGCATAAAAACTATAGTTTGAAATTTGAATTTCAAATTCAAACGATCATATTAGTTTTGGAGGGAAAGTAGTAATTTGGTATTTGTTTGATTAAATAATCCTTTGTAACCAACTTGGTCGGTTGGACAGGTGCATATAAGCCTATTTAAGTTGTAATGAACACATGCAAGACATGAATCATTATTGGTATGGAAAAAATCATAGAAATTGTATAGAACAACAATCATACTTTCCTCTGCATCAATTAAAAAAAAATTTTAAAAATGATACTTATACATACAATGGGGCTCTCTGTGCGAATGAAAATCCCTGATGATCTAGGACACTGAATCTGTACAGGCTCATCGCCAGTAGCCACACCCTATATACAATAAATAATGTAATTAAATGAGATTACCACAAACATTTTACAAGAATGCATCAATATTTAATCAATTAGAAAACATCTAATTACCTTTCCTTTGTCAATGCATGCTGGCTCACCCCCCGCACTTTGTCCCCCGGGGCAGGTAGTATCTGCAAGATAAAAGAAAGATTAGCAACCATATATGCTACAATATCAAATAGAAAAAAGAAATGCGAACACAACATAATGTACTGTAGATGTCTCAAGGCCAAATGAAATGGCCAAGAGTGTAGCATCATCTATCTGTCTGAGCTCCTCCTCGGTCATCAACTAAACATGAATGAAGATCACATACATGTAAAAGTCAGTATGGCTTAAAAATTAAAATTACTCTATTATAAAAATTAACTTTAAACCACATATGTCATAACAAAAAAATGTATACACGTACTGACACCGAAGGAGTCCATGCCTCTACATTCCCCTCCTCTCTCGCATCAGGGTCTGTAGCCTCTGCACGTGCGTCTGGTGTATCCTCGTCTAATACAAAATGATACTCAGGAAGATCACCTATGGGACCCAGGCAAATATTCTTGCATGTAATGCAAGTGTGAGGCACACAAACGTGTGATGAGCTAGCCGATGATGAACTGGCACCAACATCATCAACACGAGGAGGCAAGACTGACCTAGCCTGAGATATCATTAGGCTACTCAGCCTATGAATGGCTCTGATGGTCTGAGAGCTAGCCTCTGCCATAATATCTGGATGCTACACTCGAGGAGGGGGAGAGATATCAGGGGGGGGAACAAAAGTGCCAAGTTTCTTCCTCTGGGAAGAGGGTCTATCCTGAGGAGCTCCTAGTCCTAAGCCCATGTTGGGCTTCATGCTCCAATAGTTCACTTTAAGTTTCAACACAAATTCTGCATATAATTTTTGAAGGAAATAAAATGGTATGTCTAAATTGCCATGTGGAGGGATATCAAAGACCATCCACCAACGGTCCCAAAAATTTGCACGCATGGCATCATTTGTGCACCATTTAATCGATAGTTTGGTTTTTTTTGGGTCAACTGGTATACCCATTTTTGGGTTAGCAAAAAGGCTTGCCAAATCGTCTTTGGTTATGTTGAGGGCCGCGACCTCATCATAATCCAAACCATCATCAAACATCTGGTGCATTTCATCATGCCAACGAAGAGCGGCATTTTGTTGGTTTGTAAGAGTTTCAATGTTATCCACTATGGTGTTTAACGTGGATTACATAGGAGCCAGTGCAGGTACATTATTGTATGTTCTATGCAAACCTCTCAACTCAGTGAGATTTTCATTTATCAAATCCTCGATTCGAGGAGGGTTTTGAGGAGGTAGAGGATCATTTGGTGGATGGTTTTGTGGGGATACTGGATCGTTTGGTGGTGGGTTGCGAGGAATATTATTCCCTGCCTCAGTGTCATCATTTTGATCAGCCATTCCTATTGAATTGAAAAACGTAATATATATTAAAAAAAATCTAAATTTTAACCATTTTTGTCAAAAAAACCCTAGATTCAACTAAAACAAACAAAATCTTGTTAAAATCTATTAAATTTAGGTTAAAAATGAGTCAGGGGGGGGGGGGGGGGGGGAACATACCTGATATCTGATATCCGATTTGCTATCCGATATCCGATTTATTATCTGATATTCGATCTGACTGGCCCAAATTCGCGTGAAAATAAGGGCCACGGGTCTATGATTTTGTGTTTAATCCATGCACAGGTATCGGATATCCGATATTATAATATATATAATATAACATATATATTACATTTTATATAATTTTTATATTATATTTTATATTTATTATATTAATTTACTATATATTATAATATAAAATATTATTATTATACTATATTATTATAATTTATAATATATTATACTTTTTTATTATATATTATATTATAAGATATTACTTTTTATTATTATATTATATTATATATATATTATATTACATTACTATATATTATAATATATGAAATATTATATTATATTATTATAATATAATATGTTATTATAATATTATTATTATATTATAGTATAATAATAATTATAATAATAATATTAAATAATAATAATAATATTATAATATAATAGTATGATATATTATTTAATATTATTATTATTATTTTATATCAATAATAATAATATTAAATAATATATCATACTATTATATGATTTTAATTATTAGTCGGATATTGGATTTAAAATCGGATATCCGATATGATATCGGATATTTGATAAGGCTCAGCTTAACCTTCCAGGTTTGGTTCCTGGATAGGTAAAAAAAAGTCAAAGCGGATTTTGAAGCGCTTTTAGGCGTCTTCAAACTCTTTTTTTTTCACATCGCCACTTTTTGGCACACCATGATCCTGCACATACCCTGGTGCAAACATCCAACATCCCTAATACGCAGTCCACTGTGAACCCACTTGACTTACATGCAATATATCAACAACAATTTCAACAACAATTCCAATAGCAACAAGCCATGTTTGCTAAACAATAGAAGCAACTCAAACAACAATTGGAATACCAAAGATGCCTTGAGCAACAAATTGCATATCAACAACACTTGTTGCAACAACAACACGTGCCCCAACAACCTCAGCAGATACCTCTACAACAAAAATCACATGCATGGTCTAACATACAACCAACAGAGGTATCCCAATGACAACCGCCACACATGACACAACAACAACACATGGTACAAAAATCACAGTCGATACCGCAATAAGTACCACATCAAATACCAACACAAGTCCCACATTAGGTATCACAACAAAAACCCTTTTGTCTTTGAGGTACCAATATACCTCCACCACCAAGTGACACATCACCAGACTCATCAGATATAGAAATGTTAGAATCGAGTAGACATAGTTATCGCCATAGCAAATGGTCTACTCATAGACACAAAAGACTTGAAGGGAATACTATCATGAAAAACCCTAATGAAGAGCTATTACAACAATTCAAACAACTTTCCAAACAAGTTGAGGCATTGGGAGTCCAGAAGAAATAGATTCTATATATAGAAAGGGACCTACATGCTAATCCATTTGATAAAAGTCTGCACATGCCTCCATTCCCAAAACACTTTGAGGCTCCAAGATTCAAAAAATACCGAGGAAAAGGAAACCCTGTTGATCACATCTGAGAATTTTGTGCCTCTTGTACCAAATTCAGTGATGAGCCCACCTACCTCATGAGACTTTTTCCTCATTCTCTGGGTGGGCCTGCACTTGAATGGTACTCCAAGCTTCTTGGTACTATCAAATCTTGGTCAGAATTGGCAGAAAAATTCATCTCCCACTTTGCCTTCAACATTAAAAATGAGGTGAAACTCTCTGATTTGTGCTCAACCAAACAGAAGATAGGAGAACCATTTATCACATTCTTACTATGCTGGAGCAACTTAGTCAGTCAATGCTCACTCAACATTCCTGAAGAACAACATGTTAATTTTTGCATTGAAAACTTGGTCCCTAACTTAATGTATGAACTCAAAATCAAAAGTCCTACTTCATCTGATTATAGCCTTGTTGAACAGCTCGGCAAGACCCTTGCACAAATATCCATCTTGGACCTACTGCATGCATCTCCCCAACATTAGAAGATCTTGGATCAAGCCCTTAAAGAGTCAGTAGTCCTAGATAACATTGATGTTGCCCAGTTCCAAGCCATAGTGGGGAACCTATCTGCATCACAACATATCACCTTTTCCCCTTAGGATATTCCTAAAGATAGACTAAACCATAATGATCCCCTTCACCTTGAAGTCTTTGTCCACAATGTTAAAGTTAGACGTGTCTTAATAGATGGAGGAGCAGGGCTGATTATTTGTACACTTAAAGTAGTCAAAGGTTTGGGTTATTCTAAAAATGATGTGGACCCCTCTCGAAGGAGCACAATTAAAGCCTATTATAAAATGCCAATTATCAGTTTGATATTATAAAATGAGCATTCTTCCTCATCCTCCATGCCAATTATAAAATGAGCATTCTTCCTCTCATTTTCAGTCCTCAAAGGTCCTAATTCTTGAGTCCCTTATTCTTGTATTTTGCATTCTCGCTCCCACACTAAAATCACACTTCAATTATTCTCATAGCATCATCATTATCATAGACTTTTGCTTCAATTTTGTATGCACTATAGGCAACTTTGGAGCTACATCATTTGGAGAAGAAAGAAGGACATGGGAGCTACAAAAGAAAGAGTGGGTTTCTAACCTTGTGTTTTCTTCTTTTGATTAGTTTGGCTTTCATGGTAGACTAGTGGGTGCTAATGTATGTTGATTGAGTTTTGTGATTTCTCATAGTATGTTATGCATTTAACCCGTTTTTCTAGTCCTACATTAAGAATGAAAAAATTAAAGAGACAAAAAAATTATATATTTTATAAGAAAGAAAAAATAAAAGACAATACCAATACCAATAATGTCACTTACCTCTTTAAACTAATAAAATACTAACTATTTGCCCATGACAAGTAACATTAAGTTTGATGTTCAGGAAGGATTTGACGAATTGACTGGTACGAATGGAAGAAAATGTCTGAAACTTTGGCCATGGGATGGGGGCAATAGGCATGGTAGGCATGGCATGTGCATGGCATGAGGCAGCATCCAGCCCGGATGAAATTCGTGGCTAGATAGCCGATGCCATTGTCTTTTATGCAGCAATTTATTTTTGAAAAAATAGACAGATATTTTTCCATAAAATGAAAAGCAATTTATTTTTTAGGAGAAACATTCTAGTATTCATACCATGTTATTTGTTTGTGATTTAATGATGTCTTAAGAAGGATTTGGTGCTTTGCCACTTGTAAAGAATGCGACTCACAAATTTTAGTCATATAATGAAGAATATTTATACCTTGTTGCAGACAACTACATTCTATTGATTTCTGTCAAACAATTTAAAAGTACTAACAACGACAAACAAATCTGTATAGTGATTTTTTTATTTGGTTATTGTGCAAAATTTATCTTGAGGCAAGGGATAATTTTTTTTTTTTTTTGATTTTATAATGGGAAATAAGACAAGAAGGAAAAACAAATATGCAAGGAAAAGATCTGATGAAGTAGAACAAAGAAATATTCAGAAGACTGCGACACGTTGTCATCGAATTAAACAAGGTGAAGGAAATGTTGAAGAAGGCTCAACAGAAGTAGAAGCAGTGCATATGGGAGAGAGGTCAGGAACACTCCCTACAGAATCTCAAACAATGAATGTTGAAGAAGGCTCAAGATCACTCCCTATAGAGGTTCAAATAACAAAAGTCAGAGAAGGGTCATAATCTTTCCCTATAAAATCTCAAACAATGGATGTTGGAGAAGGCTCAAGATTGGTCCCTATAGAAATTCCAGTAATAGAAGTCAGAGAAGGGTTGGGATTAGGGGCAGGAATTGGTATGGATGTGGATAAATTGAGAAAACTTGTAGCTAGTGTTAAATCATTAAGTTTGTCTAAGAAAAGGTCAATGAATACGAAGATAAGAGAAATTATGACTCAATTTGATAACACTAAAACACTTTAACAAGCTCAGTTGCTTTCGATTTTTCTTACACAAAAGAAGTTGCAAGAGGCATTGAAATTGTTAGGTGTAGACACAACATCAAAAAAGAGAAAATTTTCTAACATGCAAACTGATCTGATTGAAAATGTTAAACAAGGTTTGAGAAACATAGGAAAACACTCTCAAACTAAAGATAAGTTTGTGGCAAGAAAAGTGATGTTGATGTCTGTTGTAAGTAAAAATATGACCCAAAATAGACAAATATCTTCAATTTCATCTAAAATGGGTTTTAGTAGGAAAATAATGAGAGAATATGTTAAGAGAAGATTAATTGTGGATGACAGTACTATGGAGGGAAATTGGGCAATCATGTGTAGAGCACCTCATTTTGATAAGATTGAAGAGTTATTAAAAAATTTAGTCATATTATTTTGGATTGATAACACTCGTCCTTCATCAAATAGTAGAGATGTTATCAGGCATAGGATTGCACTTGGTCAATATGAACAACATACAAAAGATTGGTTGGACACAACACAACATGAGTTATATGTGTCATTTTGTAGTGAGCATCCTAATGTAAAAGTCAAGCATACATTGTTTGAAAAATTGAAGCCATAGTTTGTAAGGTCAAACAAAGTGTTTGAAACTTGTTTTTGTCATCATCATATTGAGTTTGATCTTCACTATCAGGTATTTCGAAAGTTTGTAGAAGACACATATGGTTTTCATGCTGCTCCTCCTAGTAGAAGTGATTTTATATCATCCATTTTGTGTGACAACATAGAGGATCCAGCTGGAAAAATAAATTGCATCAAAGGATTATGTGAGACATGTGGTGAATTGGCTCTATTTCCTTTGAAAACTAAAAATATTGAATTGCAAAAGTTACAAGTATGTCAAGAATGAAACAAAGTTGGGGAAAGAAACAAAAAGGTTGGAATATGTTGAAGAGGAGTTGCCTGTTCTAACATTTATGGATAGATTTAAGAAATTGGATTCAACCTTATATTCATCACGCATTTTTTGCAAAGTGGCAAGCACAATAGTTTCAAACTTTGAGAGATAATTTTCCACTTGGAACAATTATATCAATTGTTGATTTTGTGGAGAACTATTCATTTTTTCATCAGAAAGCAATTCAATCAGATTGTTACTTTAATAAGTAGGTTACTATTATGGTACATGTTTTTTATAGACATGCACAGTTAGATTTGGATGGTTTTCAGAGTACAATTCAAGCACGAGTAATTATAAAGGAATATCATTTTTATATAAGTGATGATAAAGAACATGACATTCACTATCTAGAACATTGCTTCAATATGTTCTTTTCTTATTTGAAAGAAAGAAACATAAATGTTGATAAACATTATGTTTGGTCTGATGGATGTGATGCACAGTTTAAATCATCTAGAGCATTTTATGCATTGTGTAGATATCATCACAATGAGAATATAAAACACATATGGAATTTCTTCGAGAGTGGCCATGGAAAAGGTGAACATGATGGTGCTGGAGCTTGCATCAAACATGCTTTGTGAAAGTATCAAATGAATTATTAGGGAGTTCGTGTAAATGATGCACATGATGTTTTTGAATGGTGTAAGACTCATTTTGCATTAGACGAGGTTGGGACATCATCAACGACAAGCCGACAGGCACCATATAGAGTCTTTTGGGAGATAATAGGTATGGACATGTGTACATCTGTTTAATTTTTATGCAATTAATTTATAAAATTTTATTGTTAAGTTTTATTTTTGAATTCATTGAAGTTTAAATTTAATTTGTCTATATTTTCAATTTAATGAACTTGTAGGTGTTAATAGAAAAAATATGCATGGTTGCAAGAGGATAGAAAAGACATGTTCGTTACATTCAGTCATGAGTACAAATAATTGCAATTGGACATTGAAGACAAGAGAATACTCATGTTTTTGTGACACCTACATTGATGAAGACTATGAAGAATGCATCAATCAGACACATGGATATACAAGTGCATGGATTTCGGTACCACTTGATGTTACCGATACATT
>CM053786.1:470101798-470349298 GCA_028749045.1 Cupressus sempervirens
GACCTATGCTTGCATGATTTATTACGAGTTAAAGATCAAATTACGTATTCTAGATATATATTTGAACTAAATTTTTTAATAAATGAAATATTTTTTAATTTCATATATATATATATATACCTGGGTCTCTAGAGGTGGAGGATGATCAACAGACTCCATCGTATCATCTACTGATGCACCTGAGCCTAGAACATTGACACCTACTGAACCTCCCTCAACACCATGTCCAACTGCTACTAAATCTGAGTGAAGTGGACTATGTAACTGGCTAGGTAATGGTGTAGAATCAGTGCTGCCAGGTCAAAACAATAGGTCCATGTAGGATGAAATACCTAGGCTCGAACTAGCATCAATCATGGATAGGCCTCACAACTGCTCACCAAACTCATCAAGACCCTCAGCTGTGATCTGGACATCTCCAACTCGTATGCCCGAGTCATCTATAGAGTGTCATGAGCCTGGTGTTGAATGTTGTGAGCTATGCATAGGTGTATCATCTGTCACTAGTGTGGCAGCCTGTGTTTGTGGAACTATGCCAGGGCTCTGATGTTGTCTAACAAGATCCATCATCGAGTGTACCAAAATCCCCTGTGTATCAAAAATATAGTTGATAATATGCAACATATCCTTCAAAAAATACAGTGCCATATTCATATGTGTCTGCTGTCCTAAAAGACAATGAATATCGCTTGGCAGTGGTAGCTGAGCAACTCTATATGCATCATCAGAGGAGGCGCCTAAACTGCTACTAGATGTTTGTGAAGATGGTTGACCAAGTGGACGAGGACTTCGACTATGAAGATAACGACCAATAGAATCTGATGTGATACTAGATGCCACAGATGCAATGTGCCCAATAGTGTCAATTGCTCCCCTCTGGGAAGCAATGATGACTCTATCTACAATAGGCGCATGTGCAGGAGTCATAGGAGGCATCCTTTGTCCAACAAACTGTCTAACATCTGTAGGTGGTAAACAATGTGCATTGTGGTACTGGTCACGATCTATGATCCAACCATGCTCCTGCCCGCAATAATCAAGAATATCTAAGTAGTTGACGTTGAGCCCTATACGAAACTTAGCATACAAGTGCTATGCAAAATAAAGGGGTATCTGATCATTATTAGGATAATGACTATGTGCTACTAAAAATTATGTATAGATCATGCTAGCAATAATAGGGTCTCTGCATCGTGTGACTCTGTAACCTCTCACCCTACCCTGTGTACCCTCATATGTTGGAAAGAGCTCTCTCTTGATGACGTCTTTGGGGGCTACCCTCTTGACATCATCGAAAGATTCATCTCTTGAGACCTCAGCCCTAAGCTCCTTAGATATGGAAGCTAATATGGCAAGAGTAAATGAAAGGTGAGCTCTAAACCTAGCTGTCAAATCCTATAAACTCCTACAGATCATAGTACATATGTCTCTATAAAGACCCTCATTAGAGGTCGATATAAAGTGCTATAATCTAGCAATCTCCTGCTCTAAAAATGTAAATAGGCCATCAGTATTAATGCGTGGAGGTGGTGTAGCAGGACCTCCATTAGGAGCTACAAGTGCAGCCTGACCTAGAATAGGAGCCGCACTAGGAGCCATGGCAGGACCTACACCACCTGGAGCCACACTAGGAGTCAGAACATGAGTTGCATGACAAGCCCTACATCAAGGTACACCACAAGATGCAATACAAGCCCCACCACAAGTAGCACGACGAGCTGCATGAGGAGCCAGATCAGGAACTGCATCAGGCACTGCAATAGGAACCACATCAACTTGTGTTGCAGTAGGAGCCATAGAAGGAACTACATCAGGTGCCGCACTAGGAGCCGCATCAAACTGATCGTGTGAAGCCATATTTGTAGAAATGTATGAAGCTCACTAAACTACCTATTGTACACACAATTTTTTATTTTTAAAATTAAAAATTATACACATGTATGTAATTGAACATACATCACACACCATGGATCTAGCTAATCTCTAACACATGGACTTAGATTAATTTGCATATGGTAAGAATATAACATACACATGTACATATATAAGAACATATAACTAAGAACACATGTTTGACCTAACTTAGAATACATCTTACAATGTTTAATTAATAAAATTTAATTATAATCTTTGACATAACTTGATTATAATTTATACAAACATAAAGAATGTACATCATATATTTGAACATGTAAAGATCTTATATATATATAACTTAAATTTTAACTCGTAAACCTTAATGCCAAACAATAGTCCTAAATAGTAAACTTGGTGATATTATGCTAACTGTAAAATCCTAAATTTCATAAATTATAACCCTTAATCTTAGATGCTCAACCATAACTCCTAAATTTCAATTTGAATCGTACACCTAAATGATAAACCCCAACATTAAATGTAGCATTTACTCATAATATTTGATCCTAACTTTAATTATAAATATTAAAATTGCGTGTTAAAACCATAATCCAAAATCTTATCCCTAATACAAATCCTAACCCTTTAAGCATAGTGAAATAACAATGATATAAACCCATACCCTAACCCTCTTTAAACAATACTTCTAACAATGATGTAAACCCATTAAACCTAGATCTAACCCTAATCATAAGATCATAAACCATAAACTTGTTAAACCATGACCCTAAATACTAAACCCTAATCTTTATACAAAATTTCAGTTTAGTATAAGGGCTTATAATTTAGGATTTAAGGATGTAACCTATCTAACCCTAATCATAATCATAAGTCATAAATGTTAAATGATGAGGTCCCTAAATACTAAACCCTAATATTCAAAATAAACAAGTTTCAATCATATACAATACTTGAAAATTAAATAATATATTTACTTATTATTAATTTAAAATGTGTTTTAAAAATTAATTAGCTAGATTTTCTATATTTCCCAAGTTAAATAGAATGACACAATTTATTCTTATATACATATAAAAATGTTTTTTAATGTGTGTTGTTTACAAACAAGTGAAAATAGTATATCATTACTCTTAAAGGATAATGTTTCAAGGTTTAGGTTTCAAGTTCATGTAAAACAAGGGTCATACTTCATGTAACATACATGTGTTTAAATGCATGTGGATGTATCTCAAATGTAATTTTTAACAATTTAGGATTAGGGTCAACTTGTTTTAATTTTATGTAAGTTAGGCCTCAATTAGGTTTTGAAATAGGGTTTTAGTGTAAAGGTTATAAATAGGCTCAATTTTAGTGTAAGATTTAAGACCTATGACATTGTTAGGGTTTATAAAAACTTACATATTATTATTTAGCATTAAATTTAGGGGTTAATATTAAGGTCCATGGTTAAGAATTTATGATAAGGGAACTTAGCATGTCAAGTTTATGTTTGGTTCAAGATTATGATTTAGGGATATTTACTATCATTTATAATCAAGTGGGTTTAGAAATTAAATTTTAAGATTGAAGGTTACTTGGTTAGGCTTTGGATAATGGTTAGGGTTAGGGTTTGGTTAGGTTAGGGTTTTGATAATGGATAGGGTTAGGGTTTGGAAGTACATGTATGCTATATATTCATGTACCAAGTAGATATGCAAATTAATCTACATTGTTGTATATGTATAATTTAGGATCTCCCCTTAAGACATGTCATTGAATTATATTATATAGTTAATTATATACTTAGATTAAGACATTAAAAGATTTAAGTATTCTTTTAGAATTACAATTTAGCATTTAAATCTAACATTTTAGGATCTTAGTGTACAAAGATAAGGGGTTAGTATTTAGGGTCATGGTTTAACATTTATGGTTTAAATGATTATTATTAAAGGGTTAGATCTAGAGGTTAAATGGGTTTACATCATTGTTAAAAGTATGGTTTAAAGAGGGTTAGGGTATGGATTTACATCATTGTTAGTTCAGTATGGTTAGAGGGTTAGGATTTGTATTAGGGATCAAAATTTGGATTATGGTTTTAACACACAATTTTAATATTTATAATTAAAGTTAGGATTAAGTATTATGATTAAATACTAGATTTAATGTTGGGGTTTATCATTTAGGTCTACGGTTCAAATTGAAATTTAGGAGTTATGGTTAAGCATCTAAGATTAGGGGTTATAATTCATGAAATTTATGGTTTTGCAATTAGGATCTTATGACCATGTTTAGTATTTAGGGTCCTATTATTTAACATTAAGGTTTAAGAGTTAAAATTTAAGTTATATATAAGATCTTTACATGTTCTAATATACATGATGTATACATTCTTTATCTTTGTATATATTATAATCAGGTTATGTTAGATTATAATTAAAACTTTTATTAATTAAATGTTGTAACATGTATTCTTTACATCATACACATTCTAAGTTATATGTGATTGAAAATTATATAGTTAATTATTACGCCGAGAGGTGTTCTATACAATGACAACACAAATGCCCAGCACGAGAATATGCCAAGATTCCTTGTCAATAAAAAAGAAAAGGGAGCAGTTACAAACTTTTATTTTAAATAAAAAATATTCCCAAAATAATAATAGGTGGCCAACATAAAAGACAATAAAAAAATATTCTCGAAATAATAGCTGGCAAAAATAAGAGGAAGCTAAATGGAACTCGAAATAATAGGGTCCGAAAAAATAGGCTCTTATAAATTTTAATAAACCAACAATTATCATTTTAAATAAATAAATAATTTTTTGAAAAAAAAAAAAATAGCATTGCCATATGATAATGCTTTTCTTTAAAAATTGCATTTTAAAAAAAAATTGCATATATTCTTTTTTAAAATATCAAAAAAAAATATGAAATTAATTTTTTTTAAAGTGAAAAAAATTTAAAAATAAACATTAAAAAAATAAAAAACATTAAAATTAAAATTAAAATTAAAATTTTAAAAATAAAAATTTAATTTTTTTAAAGAAAATTTATAAAAAAATTAAAAATTAAAAAAAATTAAAAAATAAAAATTAAAAAAATGAAAAAACAAAAGAAACAAAACACTATATAAAAACTGGTCGCGGCTTGCGGTAGTAACAGCTGCTGCTGTCAGCGACAGTTACTGCCGACATTGACACATGTTAGTCACGACAGTAACTACCACTGACAGCAGCAGATGTCACTGCCTAAAACGTAAGTATGGGGTGGCGGGGTGGTGGCCCGTCACCTCATTTAATTTTTTAAAATTTTTTTTTTAAAATGAAATGCATGCAAAACGCATCGCGTTATGGTTTTTAAAAAATTTAATTATCAACGACGACGTGTAGTGACATGTAGACATTTGATATGTCTATTTTTTTAAAATTTAAATTTTTAATGTTATTTTGAATTTCGAATTTGAGTGGAGTAGTGGAAATTGAAAGGTTTTTTTAGTGGAAATTGAAGAGTCTCTTAATGGAAGATGAAGAGTTTTTTTCGTGGGAGATGAAGAGTTATCTGTCTCATTATAAAACACTCATCTCCTCTCATTTTTGCTCTTCATTTGTAGAAGAATACATTTGTAGAAGACAAGTTTTGAGTAAAGCTTTCATTGTTTTTTTTGAGAGATAGAGTGCACTTTGTTTATGAAGAAAAGAGGGAGATAAATCATTTGGAAAAGCATTCTACATTTGAAGATCAACAAGTAGATCAAAAAGCAAAGTAATTTTTTTCTTTGTTTTTTGTTTATATTAAGTTTTATTTTGCATTTTGATTATTATCCACATTAAGAATTGTAGTTACACTATTTACATTTAGTTGTAATTTATTTTTTAAATTAGATTTCTTCGCTTTTACATTTTTCTATTCAAATTTACATTTGCATGTTTCATGCATTATTTGTATATAGTTGCATGTTATATATTTAGATATGATTTGCGTAGATTATTGTTTTTTTCATATTTTTTAATATTTTTTATAGATTAATGTTTTATTTTGTTTTTTATAATATTTCATATGGATGGCAATGCCGCCATATCAATATTTTTTTTAATAGTGATTTATAAATTTAATGATTACTATTTTCATTTACAAAAGTAGTTTGATTTATAATAGTTTTTTAATTAAGATTAATATATTGATTTATATTAATATTCTGAGTTAGATTACTATTTTGATCAAAATAGTTTTGTAATCAACATTTAGATTATAATTAATTCTTAGTTGTGTTTTCTGGGTAGATTGTGTTAATTGTTACATATTATAATTAATATATTTACATTGTTGATTATAATTAATTGTTACATATTAATATTTGAAAAATGGATGGCAATGCCGCCATATTTCCAATATTTTATGAAAGTACTAATTTATTTATTTTTAAATATGAAAAATCAAATTTATACTTTTAATTTTGTTACTTGAAAATTAGAGTAACCATATATTTATTTTCATTAATGATTATTTTTATATGCAATTTAAAAATAATGAATATTAACTTTTAGGCATCAATCTTTAAAAAGTGGAAGGCAATGCTGCCATTTTTTAAAATATTATAATACTAAGCAATTTATTATAATGTTAATTATATTTGAAAAAATATTTGTAATGTTTTCATTAAGATTAGTATATTGATTTAGAGTACTTGAATTAGATTACTATTTCAATTATAATAGTTTTCTAATTTACATTTAGATTAAATTTAATCTTCATATATTAATATTTGAAAACTGGATGGCAATGCCGCCATTTTCCAAATATTTTATTAAAGTGCCAATTTATTCATTTTAAATTAAAAAATCAAATTTATACTTTTAATTTAGTTAATTGAAAATTAGAGTAGCCATATATTTAATTTAAGTTATGCTTATTTTTTATATGCAATTTTAAAAGAATAAAGAGTAACTTTTACGCATCAATCTTTGAAAAGTGGAAGGCAATGCCACCATTTTTAAAATATTATAATACTAAGAAATCTATTATAATGTTACCTATATCTAAAAATATTTGTAATGTTTCAAAAGTGGATGATAATGCCACGATATATTTTCATTAAAATATCAATTTATTTGTTTGTAAATAAGAAAAAATAAATTTATAGTTTTAATTTTGTTATTTGAAAATTAGAGTAACCATATAATCATTTAATTTATGTTTATTTTTATGTGCAATTTTAAAAGAATCAAAATTCATTTTTAGGCATCAATCTTTGAAAAGTGGAAGGCAATGCCGCCATTTTTTAAATATTATAATAGTAAGCAATTTATTATACTGTTAGTTGTAATTAAAAATATATGTAATTTTACAAAAGTGGATGACAATGTCACCATATTTGAAACATTAGATTGCAAATATTTCGTAGAATAATAAATATTACTTTGTTTACATCTATGTGATCATATGCATTTTATTATGAATATTTTAGAAATATTTAACTTTGTGTTGAGGATTGATTTATATGTTTATAATGAAATAATCAAATATTTTTTATTTATTGTCTTAATGCTAAAGGTATACATAAAACATGAACTTCAATTATGGGACAAAAGTTGAAGTTTGTTCTCATGAGGATGGTTTCCAGGGAGCATGGTTCCCTGGCACTATTGTTGGACATGTGGCCAATGCTCCTAGGCCTAATTTTTTCATTCAATATGATAATTTTATAACTGATGAGGTCACACAAGAACCTCTTGTAAAGGAGCTTTTTCTAGACGATATTAGACCTACACCTCCAATTGTTTCTTTTCCACAGTACATCCCATTGGATTTTGCAGTAGACATCTTCGAGAATGATTCTTGGTGGTCAGTTATTGTTGTTGATAAATTTAAGTCTCCACTTAGTCGATGACAATTTTACGAAGTTTATTTTCCACATACTCAAACTCTTCAACCCTATTCTCGAGTGCAGTTACGTCGATCTCATGAATGGGTTAATGGAAGGTGGATACTAAGTCAACAGTATTGAATATGTTATTGGGTTATTTTAGTAGAGGTCGACATCTTTTTTGGATATTACTCTATTGTATTTGAAAATGGGAATTCTCTGTCTCATAAAGTGGATTACCTATTATTTTTGGTGTTGCCATTTTCTATTGCAAAGTTTGACATCATGTATACATGTATTTTGCAATAAAAGGTCTTTTAGACCATTATTTTTTAAAATGATGTATCCAAGGTTTTCATAAATAAAATAATATATTTACATGATGTATCCAATGTTTCATAAATAAAAAAACATTATATATCTTCATGTTTGTATATTTCTTTAACAAAATGTATTTTCATAATTTTTTTAATGTATTCTCTTATTTACTGTTCATACTTTCTTCATTTATTCTTAATTAATATATTTTTCAGCAATCTTTAAATCTTTAAATTGTTTGTCTCCATTCATAGATACTTTGATTTTACTCATTTAAAATATAAATTTTCTTCATTCGTGCAAACATTATATATAAATTTAACTACTTATATAATAATCTTCATTGCTATAATTTTTCTGATGTCTACTAGATAAAGTATCCTTTAAATAAATCATATACACATTATAATAGATGAAGTTTACTAATTTATATGGTTTCTATGGAAAATTATTTAGCGTCACGAAAAATATAGCTTAATTCACTAATATTAGTTTTGTACTAGCTATGGTTAGACCTAGGCTAAATTTTGAATCAGAGGAGGCAAGAAGAGAATACCAAAGGCAATATCAAAGAGAATATCGTAGATAATACCATAGATGTCAACAACAACAAAAAAAAAAAATAGAAAATGAAATAGAACAACAAAGAATAACATTAAATCAAGGAAATAGGCAAAGTTATGGTAGAAGAAGGTTTGAAGTGTCAGTTGCACAACTGGAAAATGATGAAAGAAAGAACAAAAATGTACAGAGAAATAATCGTCAACGTACTTCTCAGAGGGTCCTTCTAGATACACAAAGGTGTGGAGTCCAACATGTTGAAGTGCAAGCAAGTGACATACATGAACATCCTATAGATGCAAACAACCAACTAAATGTTCAGTATGAAGGGTCTCGATCTGTAGAATGTGTCTCAAAAATGCCACAACATGAAAGTCAAATCCATGTGAATGATGAATTAGAAGGTGATAGAGAAAACATGCCCAATCCAAATGGTATGCTTCAATCCGAATTTAGAAGATTCCAAATGCAGTTTAGATATCAGATAGATAGTTTGAAAACACCAAAGATGTGTTATGTTTATCAGGAGTCATATGCAGGAATGAAAGTATATTGCACCAGTGAGGGTCCAATATGCAATAGGTGTTGTCAAGAGACATGAATTCATAGGTTTTCATCTTCAAATAATATGGATCCAGGATGTCAACCAGCAGAGCTTGCAAGTTTAACTCAAGTTGAAGAAATGCTCATTGCACGTGCAAACCCTATATTGCAAGTTACACATGCAAATGGAGGTCAGTATAAGTATAAAGGACATACCATTAGTTTTCCTCAGTGTGTTGAACAATTATCAAAATTCTTGCCACACACAATTGATCATTTACCAATCATCATTGTTCAAAGAAGGGATCAATGTGGTATAGGATATAACTTTACTGTGAATAGGGATCGTGTTTATAGAGCATTAAAATACAAAGTTGAAAATGATAAATTTTATGCAGATGTCAGGATAGATGAAAGTGCTCTTAATGACTTTCCTTCAAATAGGGATGAGAATATTTTTCATAGATTAAAGACAGTGCACATGGAGTTTGATTCTGATGCAAATGAAGTTGTATTCCTAGTTCCTCTCATGGAGACAGATGAAGGTAATATAATTGAGCACACAAACTCTATGGCTTCAAGGCCACCTAATGCTCAAAGGGAAATGGAATTAATTCATGCTTGGGTTAATAATCCTGATGCAATTCCATCTGCTTTAATTGAGTGGCCATCTATAGGTGCATCACCTATTAATGAGTATGTCAGATCTGGGTTGTTGGATATGGCTTTCCCAACATTGTTTCCAGATGGAAGTTGTGATTAGTTAGAGCCTAGAATGAAGTGGGTATACTTGCATGAATTTTTAAAGCATTTGATCAAATATAGAGATCATCACTTTGAAAAACATCCAAGGTTTAGGTATTTTGTGCAGAACATGGTAATGAGACATCGCGCATAAAGTTCAGCATCTGTTTTTGTAAAAAGGAGCTTTCAGGAAATGCCAATAAATATTCATGAATTGCGTGAACATATGGAAAATATACCTCGCAATAATCTCGCAAATAGGCTAATGCAATTTGGAACAAGTCTAAGAGGAACAAGATCATATTGGGCAAAATGTAAAGCAGAATTAACTGACTTGCTTGACCAACTTGGCACACCTACAATTTTCTTCACATTAAGTGCAGCGGATATGCAATGGCCTAATTTACATGCACTAATGCCTGGTACAACACCTACTAATCCATGAGAGGCTCAAAGATGGAGAAGATAGAATATCATCGATTATCTACATATTGTCAGTTATTACATGCACTTAAGGAATACAATGTTCAGGAAAGAAATACTTGAAAAGGTATGAAAGTAAAGGACTTTTGGTGTAGATATGAGTGGCAAGATCGTGGTTCACCTCATGTTCATGGCTTCTTATGGCTCAAAGGGGCACCAAATATGGACACTATTAATTGGTCAAATGAGGATGAACGAAAATGTGCTGAGAGATATTTTGATTCCATTATTCATGCTTGGAATCCTAGACATGATCCACATCAAAGAAACATAAATGTAAGTTTCATATTATAAATGAGTTAAATATTAATATGTATTTCTCACCTCTATCCAATAGAATAATCTATGAATTATCATTTATAGGTCTTCCAAAATTTGGTGAGCATCCATGCCTGAAGCATACAATGCAACTAGCTGAGATGGATATAGACCAGGATTATGAACAGATACTCAATTGTGTTGAGAGACACGGTGTTTGTAAGGAGGGAGCATGCCTTCATAAAAAAAGAGGAAGAATGGTTTGCAGGTTAGTCAAATTCAAAAAAAATTATGTATAAATTTTCTATTTCACATTTTTCAACAAGTTGGGTTAACTACATATGTATTCACCAATGTTTCAGGTATAATGCTCCTTGGCAATTAAATTTGGAGGGATCAAAGTTATATACCGATGCAGAATCGGGTGAGAAAAAATTTGAACCAGCAAGAAATGATGACAGAGTTAATACACACAACTGATACATACTGCAATTGTGGAGGGCTAAGGTTGATTGGCAACCTGTCCTTTCAAGACATGCAGTTATCAAATATATTGCAAAGTATGCAGCAAAAGCAGAGAGAAGCTCTGAAACATATCAACAAATGTTGATGCGTCTTTCAAATCTTGAAAATCCTAATGATTTAGCATCACGGGCATATAGAAAGCTTTTAACAGAGACAGTTATAGAAAGAAATATTAGAGCTCAAGAAACATGCCATATGTTATTAGAACTTCCGTTGGTGGAGTGTAGTAGAAAGTTTGTCTATCTAAATGTCTCATGTGAAGTTTTCAGACCTGTGGTAATCAATGATGATAGAAATGAGGAAGAACTAACAAAATCTTTTGTTGATGGTTATAAAACAAGACCACTTTGTATGAAAGGTATCAGTTTGATTGATGCAGCAAGGTCCTAGTTATATAATCCTAAAAGAAGAGGAGATAATAAATGGGGGCCAAGAAAGAAAGCAGCTATTGTTAGAGTTTTTCCTAGGTATTTTTCTATTCCTCCACGAGATTCTGATAAGTGGGTGAACTTTTTTTTGTCTGAGTTGTTACTATACAAACCTTTTCATAATGTTGAGAGAGACATTGGTCATGATGATGATACTATAGTAGCAAATTGGGACTCCCTCAATTATAATCCTTGGCATGTCTGAAGGCAAGAACATGCACAAAATAATGAACCTTCAAGTGATTCAGAGACAAAAGATAATTGAGCCATTCAGGAAAATACTACAGAACATGAGTGGGAAATAATATCTAGGTTACATCGTGGTCAACATATGCCAGTTTCTGAAATTGACATGTTGGGAAGAAGAGATATTGATAGAAATACAAATTGGTGTAGTGCATATCAAAGTGAAGAGGAGACAATCCGAGCAATAAATTTCATACCTGAAATGAAAAACCATGGATTTATTATGTATGATGACATTCCACAGTGTATCAACTTTACAACTCTTAGTCACAAGCAACAAAAGGCAGTCGACATTATTCTGACACACTACCATAGCAATCAAGTGGGAAATCCTTTGTTTATGATAATTCAAGGAACAACAAGAATGAGAAAGTCTTATCTAATTGGTGACATCAATCAATCTTTTCAAATGGCATCGATGACAAATCCTTCTCCTCTTCTATTGCTTGCACCAACTGGAGTTGCAGTTTTTAATATAGGAGCATCTACCATTCATTCAAAGTTGTGAATTCCAATTATAGATTTTGCCCAACTACAAGGGACAAGACTTACAAGCTTTCAACAAGAGATGGAAAATATCAAATATATTTTGATTGATGAAATGAGCTCTTCATTGGCTAGAACATGCTAGAAAATATAGATAGTCAACTTAGACAAGCCTTCCCGCATAAAGCAGACATAAGCTTTGGAGGTATCCCTTTCTGTACATCACATGGTCTTATTAATGTCTTCTAATTCTTATTAAGATTGGTCATATAGAATGCATACCTTTTGATTTCACTTTATATATGTAACTAAAAGTTTTGCAACTATCTTTCAGGTGTATCTATTATTTTAGTTGGTGATTTGGGGCAATTACCTCCTGTTAATGATAGACCAGCATATGATAGCAATAGGCGGGAAAAGTTATTATGGAAGGAATTCAAGACAGTGGTTACACTAGATAAAGTATTTAGGCAAGATGGAGAAAATATCCAATAGCAAAGATTTCGTCAGCTTCTCATAAATGTAAGAGATGCAAATCCACAAATAGATGATTGGAACTTGCTTATGACACGAACACCTATAAGATTAGATGTTGCAAGCAATGATGAGTTTGATAGGGCAGTGCATTTATTCTCTACAAATGACAATGTTCGTAACCATAACATGACGATGCTATATTCTTTAAGACATCCAGTTGCACGTAGCCTTGCAACCAAGTCAAGGAATGGTAATGGAAATGAAGATTTATCAAGCGAGGAACTTGATACAGAGTTATTGATTAGTAACAATGCAAGAGTAATGTTGACTAAAAATCTATGAATAGAAGCTGCTCTTGTCAATGGATCATTGGGATATATCAGAAATATTGTCTACAAACCAGGAACTGCTCCACTTGAGCCACCATCATATGTTACAGTTGAATTTGACAATTACTCTGGAGTACCATTTGATGATCACCATCCAAACATAATACCAATAGCATCATTGCAAAGGGGTAGGACCTTCCAACTACCATTAAGGTTGGCATGGGCGTTGACTATTCACAAATCTCAAGGGCTAACTCTTTCAAAAGCCACAATTGACATAGGTCCAAGAGAAAGACCAGGATTGACATTTGTGGGGATATCTCGTGTTAAGTCACTGGAAGGTTTGAGAATAATGCCACCCTTTACATACAACCCTTATGAGAAAATGAAAAGTGGGAATCAACTTTCAAAGAGAAAAGTAGAAGAATGTAGACTGAGAAGTCTTGAAAATCATTGATGTTTTGAAACATATTATTTAATAATAAAGATTATTTGTTCTACTACATTATGTGATCATCATCATCATCAACTATTATGTTGTTATTCTTATTATGCACATTGATAGTTCATATTCCACAGTTAATAAAAAGTATAATTTGGTATGCTCAATTTGACATGATAACCTTTTTATTTACACATTTTAATGCTTGCAAGTACCATTACGCTGAAATTTTATTATTCTAATTCTCTAATTTGTAAATTTAACTATGATCATCAATTGGGTCCACAAATTGAGTTTATAATATTATTTCAAATTATAAAGGCATTCTTCAATTCAAATAAATCATAATGTTTTTGCTTCATTACTTTCAACCAATACATTGCTACTCAATATTTGAAATCTATGTTTGTCTATTCTTCACTATCCATGAATGGTCATAATATTACCATGTTTCAATACCCAAAGTTTCATTACAAATTTTAATACAATTTGGTTTTATATTCATTTTCTCCACAATTGATTGTACTAAGTGACCTGTTCTATTTTTTCAAGACCATTATTGATATAAAATATTTATCCCTCTCATTAAGTATACATTTGTTCTATTTTTTTAAATTGGTGATAATGCTTTCTAAATTGTTTTCCATGATTTTTTAAAGGCATGGAAGCCTCTGATAGACAGTCAAGCATTGTTGACATGAGCCCAACTTCTTTAGTAGACTCAAATCATTTTTACGAGACAGAGTTTTAGAAGTGTACATGAATAGTTAAACAATGTTGTACAACTATGGTAAAAGCTCTTGAGAATGCAGCTTTATCTATTGATCATGTACAAGAGATAGAGATAATGGAGATGGAAGATGTTGCGAAATATGTACGCAACACATCTACAAAAGTAGATGCATTTCCATCCATGATGAAAGAGGTCTATGATGATCATATTACGAACAAAGGTTGTAATACAATTTTAATCTCTGAAGAATATGTGATGTACTTACATCATTATGGAGAATTATACACATAGTCCATATGATGATTTCACAATTTTTAGTATTTCACTTATTACTTTATCTAGAGAATTGCACTAGGAGATGTTGTTCTCCTTTCATCTATGTATTGAAAAAATAAATAAACAATTTAACTTCTTAGCTCAAATTCTTCTCAACTATACTTGCAAATATTTCAAATCTTTTTCCTTGACCTTTGTGTTTGTATTATTAAAGCTTTAACATGAGATATATCATTTATATGTTGATCATTAAATTATGTATAAAATTGATGTTTTATTTCTAACTATTAATCCACTCTAAAGAAGAATATTCATTTTATACTCATTTTAAGTGCAATCATTACCTCAATAACATTTAGTAATCCTTCATTGTACACTATTCATGCTAAGCATAATTAACATTAATCAATTGTCTATTTATAAATGCAACTATTAAAGTTATAAAACTACATAAGGAACATTGTAATCCTTATATTGCTCTATTATGGTAAGAGGCATGTGTAAGGAGAACAAGTTGCTCTCCTAAATGTAACTTTAAACATAACAACAATCGTAATTCTAACCGTGGTCCTACTTTTCCCCTAACCATAATTCTAATGCTTTGCTTACCCCTAACTCAAACTATAAGCCTAATTGCAACTTAGAATTCAACCCTAACTCATATTTTAACCCTAACCCTAACCCTTACCCTGACCCTAACCCTTTCTCTACCCATATCTTTAATTCTAACCCTAACCCTACCCCTACCCCTACCCCTACCTCTAACACTAACATTAATTGTACCTTTAACCATTGTCCTACTTTTTGCCTAACCTAATCCTAACTCTAATTTTGACTCTAACGCTAACTCATATTCTAACCATAAACTAAAACCTAACCTTAACCTTAACCTTATCTCTAACCCTAACCCTAACCCTAACCCTAACCCTAACTCTAACACTAACACTAACCCTAACCCTACCCCTACCCCTAACTCTAACTCTAAATATAACTCTATCATAATTATAATATAGCCCTAACCCTAACCCTAACCCTAACTTTATGTTGACTAAAATTGTAACCCTAACTCAAACCCATACCTTAACCTTAACCCTGATGTAACTCTATATATATCACTAACTCAATATATAAACCTAACCCTAACCATAACCCATAATCTAACCCTTTCTCTACCCCTTTTTCTAACTCCACCCATAATCATAACCATAACCCTATTGCACCCCTAACTCTAACTATGAATCTAACTCTACCATAATTTTACTTTAATATTAACCCTACCTCTAACCCTAAATCTATCCTTAAACTTGACTTAAAACTCTAACCTTAAAGCCTAACTCTAACATTAACCCTAATTCAAACCCTACTTGTAATATTAAATCTATTTGTAACTCTAACCCTAACCCTAATTGTAATTCTAACCCAAACTCTAACTGTAACTCTATCTCTAACTATAACCCTAACTCTAACCCTAACTCAAACTCATGCTCTAAACCATAACCTCACCCTATCCTCGACCATAACCCTAACCCTAATACTAACCCTTTCTCTACCCCTATCTATAACCCTAACCCTATCCCTAACTTTAATCCTAACCTTAACCGTAACTCTAATCCTATCACTAAACTTAACCCTACTCCTACCCCTACCTCTAATTGTAAATCTTACTCTACCATATCTAGACTTTAACCCTAATCCTAACCCTAACTCTAACCTTGACCCTAATTCAAACCCTTACGCTAACTTTGACCCTGATGCTACCTCTATATATAACACTATCTCTATATAAAAATAACCCTAACAATATCCTTATGCCTAACCCTTTCTCTATCTCTAACCCTAACCCTAACCCTGATTGTAATCCTACCCCTACCTCTAATTGTAGCCCTGAATCTAACTCTACCATAATTGGACTTTAACCCTAGAAATTATTTTAACTCCAACCCTAACCATAACCATGACTGTAACCCTACCCCTACCCCTAATTGTAGGCCTAAATCTAACTCTACCATAAATGGACTCTTAACTCTAACCCTGACAATTATTTTAACCCTAAAGCTAACGCTAACTCTAACCCTTTCTATACACCTATCTCTAACCTTGACCCTAACTATAATTCTAACCCTAACACTAACCCTAAACCTTACCCCAACCATACCCATAACTCTAACCCTAACTCTAACTCTAACTATAAATCTAACTCTACCATAATTAGACTCTAATCCTAACTGTATCCCTTAGTTTAATCTTGACTAAAACCATAACCCTAACTCTATCCTTAACCCCAACTCAAAACTCTAACCCTAACCTTAACCCTTACTTTAATCTTCACTAAAATCCTAACCCTAACTCTAACCTTAACCCCGATTCAAAACTCTAACCCAAACGTTAACCCTTACTTAAATCTTCACTAAAAACCTAACCCTTATTTTAACTCTAATTCTAAATCTACCTCAACCCTAACTCTAATTCTAACCCTAACCCTAACAATAATAGTAACCTAAACCCTAATTCTTACCATTGTCCTTACCCTAACCCTAACACTAACACACTCTAATTCTAAACCTAACCCTAACTCTAACCCTAAGAATAGTCGTAATCCTAAAATAGCCCTTGCCCTAGCCCTAAACCTAACCCTAACTCTAATTGTAACTCTAATCCTAATCCTAACTCTACCTCTAATTGTAACCCTAACCCTAACCCTAACTAACCCTGATTGTAACCCTACCCCTACCTCTAATTGTAGCCCTGAATCTAACTCTACCATAATTGGACTTTAACCCTAGCAATTATTTTAACTCCAACCCTAACCCTAACCATGATTGTAACCCTACCCCTACCTCTAATTGTAGGCCTAAATCTAACTCTACCATAAATGGACTTTAACTCTAACCCTAACAATTATTTTAACCCTAAAGCTAACGCTAACTCTAACCCTTTCTATACACCTATCTCTACCCTTGACCCTAACTCTAATTCTAACCCTAACACTAACCCTAAACCTTACCCCAACCATACCCATAACTCTAACCCTAACTCTAACTCTAACTATAAATCTAACTCTACCATAATTAGACTCTAATCCTAACTGTATCCCTTAGTTTAATCTTGACTAAAACCCTAACCCTAACTCTATCCTTAACCCCAACTCAAAACTCTAACCCTAACCTTAACCCTTACTTTAATCTTCACTAAAATCCTAACCCTAACTCTAACCTTAACCCTGATTCAAAACTCTAACCCAAACCTTAACCCTTACTTAAATCTTCACTAAAAACCTAACCCTTATTTTAACTCTAATTCTAACTCTACCTCAACCCTAACTCTAATTCTAACCCTACCTCTAACAATAATAGTAACCTAAACCCTAATTCTTACCATTTTCCTTACCCTAACCCTAACACTAAAAAACTCTAATTCTAAACCTACCCCTAACTCTAACCCTAAGAATAGTCGTAATCCTAAAATAGCCCTTGCCTTAGCCCTAACCCTAACCCTAACTCTAATTGTAACTCTAATCCTAATCCTAACTCTACCTCTAATTGTAACCCTAACCCTACCCCTAACTCT
Organism: Cupressus sempervirens; assembly: GCA_028749045.1. NCBI lineage: Eukaryota > Viridiplantae > Streptophyta > Pinopsida > Cupressales > Cupressaceae > Cupressus > Cupressus sempervirens. The sequence goes on from CM053786.1 coordinate 470,119,940, forward strand.
AATTAAAATCCTAACCCTAACACTAACGATAACCCTAACCCTAACCCTATTTCTAACCCTAACTCTACTCTTCAATATAACAATTTACCTAACAATATCCTTAAAATAAAATTGATAAGAATTTAAAAAAAAATGTTCAATAATTTTATACTACTACTATTTTATAGTAAGTTTATACAACTATATTTAAAAAGAAATAAAAAAATCAATACTAACCTTATCAAAAAAAGAAAAATTAAAAAATACTTTTCTGGTTGCGCCACGACTGCCACTAGCTTATATATACCTATATATATATTATGTTGAGAGTAATCGTTCTCGAGGCGCCTATTTTCATTTTCATAAATCCCAACTGTGATTAAAATAACTTTGGGATTAAATGAAAATAGGCGCCTCGAGAACGATTACTCTCGGCGTAATATATATATATATATATATATATATATATATATATATATATATATATATATAAGCTAGTATACTTAGATTATTAAGACATTAAAAATAATTAGACATTTAAACATGAATATTGAACACATACATGTATGCATGTCTATATCTAACATGTGAACATATTTACATGTACATTTATGAAATAAAATATACATTTTAATCTACATTCTTCTACATACATAATTTAGGATCTCCTAGGTTAAGACATGTGTCATTAAATATACTTAATTGTACACTTAGTTAAAAGACAAATTAAGATCAATAGTTAACATATATATATGTAAATTATACATATAAAAATGTGAATTTATTAAAAACATGTACATACATCTACTTTTAACCATGAAGAAATATACATGTACATCTATGTTCAAAATAAAAAATTATACATTCTAATCTATATTGTTACATGTACAATTTAGGTTGACCCTTTAGATATGTCATTTAATTAAACTTCTAAGATTAAGACATTAAGGTGAATTTGACATATATAGATAAAACATGTCTACATTTAACATTAACATATACATACATACATACATACATACATACATACATACATACATACATACATACATACATACATATATATATATATATATATTCTATTTAAAAAAAAAAAAAAATTTCTAAAATTTATATTATTATAAATTTTGTAATGTTTATTTTTTAATATTTTAAAAATAAATTTTCTAAATTTTTCTAAATTTGTTTTCTAAATTTTATATTATTATAAATTTTCTAATGTTTTTTTCAATTTTTTTTTAAATTTGTTTTCTAAAATTTATATTATGATAAATTTTCTAACATTTTTTTAATGTCTTTTCTAAATTTGTTTTCGAAAATTTATATTAAATTACAAATTTTCTAATGTTTTTTTAAAATTTGTTATCTAAATTTTATATTAAATTTTAAATTTTCCAATGTTTTTGTAATTTTTTTTCAAAAATTGTTTTCTAGATTTTATATTAAATTATAAATTTTCTAATGTTTGTCTAATGTTTTCTCTAATATTTTTCTAAATTTATTTTCTAATATTTTTTTAATTTTAAAAAAAAAATTCTATAGTTTTTAAAATATATTTTTAATGTTTTTTTCTAAATTTGTTTTCTAAATTTTGTAATTTTTTTTCTAAATTTTCTAATTTTATTTAATATTTTTTCTAAATTTTCTAATTATTTTTCAATATTTTTTCTAAATTTTATATTAAATTTTAAATTTTCTAATGTTTTTGTAATGTTTTTTCTAAAATTTCTAATGTTTTTGTTATATTTTTTTCTAAAATTTGTAATGTTTTTTTCTAAATTTTCTAATATTTTTGTAATGTTTTTCCTAAATTTTCTAAATTTTTTTTAATGTTTTTTCTAAATTTGTTTTCTAAATTTTATATTAAATTATAAATTCTCTAATATTTTTTCTAAATTTTTTTTCTAATGTTTTTTATAAATTTTTTAATTTTTTTCCTATATTTTATATTATAAAATTTCTACTATTTTTCCTAAGATTTTCAAAAATTGTTTTATAATGTTTTATATTTAATATTTTTCTATTTTCTAAATTAATATAAATAAACAATAAAAATATTAAATTAACATTTAGATATGCTTTCAAAACTATTAAAAACGTAAATAACATTCAAATATGCTTTAAAAACATAAATAACATTCAAATATGCTTTAAAACCATTAAAATCTACATTAATAACATTAAAAAATACTTTAAAAATGTTTAAAACATTAAATTAATAATATTTTGACATACCTGAAAATGAGAATCAGAGTGAAAGTGATAGGATGACAATGGAGAAGCCGTACAAATTGCACGTTCACTCCAACCCTCTAATTGCATAGTGCTTGCCGTAAAATTGAGGTTTAAAAAGTTAAAATGACATTTTTAGTCATTGGAATTCTGCGCTTTATATGTTCGCATGAACATATGTTGCACACATGTTCGCGTGAACAAACCATTATGGGCGCCAATATGTTCGTGCGAACATTTGTGCAACATATGTTCGCGCAAACATATATGTAAAGTTCACACGAATGTATGGTGTGTAGAATTTCAAAATTTTGTCAACTTCTCCAATTTTGTGAGCACAAGAATTCACTAGATTGATTAGCATCAAATTGAGGTAGGGTTTGTAGAATTCATTTGAGAAAATCTTTAAATGAAACTTATGTCTTCTTTATGCTTCCAAGAAATGGAAATCTACTATGACAAATCTATGGAAATTTACATTGATTTTATTTCCATAATTTGGTAGATGGGTTAAAACCCAATTAGAAATACTAAGTTTAGGAAATGTTTTTCTCATAGCAAGGGTTTTGGAAATAAAAGCAAACTAACCAGATTTGATTTAAACAAATTTGAACTTTTGAAATTATTTATGCTATTAGATCCACACACACACACACACACACACACACACACACACACACACACACACTTACCACAGTAAATACAATTTACTATGGTAAATATGTTTAATTTGCCTCAAAAATCTTGTATAGTAGTGACTTGTATAGAGGGGTTTCATTTAAAAATTAAAAATAATAATTTGGGAGGGTGGGGACCACCTCCCCAATGCCCTTTTCCTTTTACGACAGTGTTGTATGTTGCAAGCAACACATATGACTACCTTAGGCCTCAGCATGTGTGACTACTGGCAACACATGCGACTACCCTTACAACCTACCAATATTTGGGGTTCGATAAATACTTTATTTAAAGTTTTTTATAAAAGAATTTTTTTCTTAGAAAAAAAGAGAAAGTATATATTAGTAAATGCTTTTTTTGTATCATATTTTTATAACAAAAAGAATATTAAATGTTGTTTAATATATAGGTTATTTTAATTATTTTTTTAATGATATTTAATGAAGTTTAGTATTAAACTATATTTTATTTATTAAATGTAGTTTTTAGTTAATTATTATCATAGCTAAATAAGTAGTTATTAAATATTATGCTTGAAATGGTATTTCTCTTTAACATCAAATTTTATTATCATTGTTATGATGATTATTATCGTTGATTAAATAAAAATGTAAATTTACTAGAAATGGGTTCTTTTAAATGATGAAAATGGGGAATTGTATTATGGTGATCTAAATGTGGGAAAGTTTTAACTAAAAAACAAACTATTAAAATGGAGACTTGAAATTTACTCAAATCAATCTTTATGGAATTTTATTGAAAACTGAAAATGGATAAATGACTACACTTGTTTTAAATGTATTTCAAAATGTTATGTTTTATCTTGTGATGGGTTTTTAGGAAACCTAATAGTTTGGCCAAGTATGAATGTTTACCAGAGGCTTGAGAAGTGGTTTTTTTAATGATGGCTTTATGTGATACTTTTAGTCATGATTATTCCTCTCCCAACCAATATTCTATATCTCATGTGTTCAATGATGAGAATCTGTTGCTTTCTATGTAAGCTCATGTGTTGTGACTCTTTTGATGCGACCTACTAAGGTTTTGATATATGATCTATTTGTGATTTCAATTTCTCATGTAGAACTGATGAAATTATGATTATTTTATGAGATGCATTTTTATGAGCTTACGGTAGGTTATCTATATATATGTTGGGAAGTGTCTTGTAATGGGGGTTGGAGCCATAAAGAGGTTGCCTAAGTAACTCATTATGGGTAGTCTTAAGTGATAAAATACTCATTAAAGAGGTTAAAATGAATTAACAAGATGTCATTTTGATACTTCTTCCATGCCTCAAGTACTAGTTTAGGTTAGGATGGGAATAGGAAGGGTACTTGGTTGCAATGTTACTTCATCGATATGCATTATTTTTATGAAATGATATTGATGCCACATAGAGTCACTAGGGTCCTAAGAGACTACCAGGGTAACCTTAGAGTTGACTCATGTAATGAAACTTTCTCATATGAAAACTTAGGTTTCACAAGCTTGGGTGGTAGTGATTCTTTTTCCATTGGGATCTTATAATTGGACATTGATGTTGGTTGACATTTTATGCAAATGTTTCATTTCTTCTGCCTAATGGTTATGTTGTATATTCATACTCTAATGCTTTGTACTTTAGTTATTTAGATCCTACAGGATGATGTATCTCCTTAGGCTGTATATTCTTTTATCATCTCATATCTTATGACATGTGCAGTGGATGAGTATACAACCTTTGTACTTGTATATTCTTTTATGTGATTTAGCATGTGTTTATTCCTATGACATGGACTTGCTAAATTATTAAACTTTAACCTAGTAAAACTTTTATATGTGATTCAACATTATGGAACCCTTGAGAAATGTAATTGTTATTATTTTGATTATGTATGTACATGATGTGTATTTGAGAAATTAACATGCATACTGTAAATTCATAGAAAATTGAAAGCACCCATCACAAGAAATATTCAGATAGCCATTCAATAGACATGAAGAAGACATGATTAAATCTAAATAACATAATTTTAATTGGGCGAACAAAACTCAAGAACCTACCTTGTTCTGATGCTAAAATCACAAACACCCAAGAAGATGGTTGAGAAATCCCTCTCAAAACTTTCTCCCTTGTGAGATTCTTTCCTCCTCCAAATATGCAGTCCAATTTCATCTCCCTCAAAAATGAACCCCCAAATTGAGATAAAGAGTCCTCTCCTTAAATCGGGGCACTAATTGCATGTTCACCTAGGAGAACTCCATGCTCACCAGACTTTAACTCTTTATTAACTTTTATTAATCTTTTCTTTATCTTCTCATGCACATCAAATGAATTATTGAATAACTTTATTTAATTTCCACTTGACTTCATTCTTTTAAATTAATTTATTAAATTAAATCCCATGTTCACTTGTTTTATCTTTTTAATTAATTTCTTATATTTTAATCTCATGCATATATCACACGAACTTAAAACTTTTCGTAAATTAATTTCTTTTTCACTTCTTAATTTATTTTTGAAACTTAATTGATAAAATATTTATTAACTTAAACAATAATAATATTTAGCATTTATTTAAAAGTGAACTCTAAATATATTATTATTAAATTAACTAAATATTATCACGTTCTAAATTTATTCTTATAACTTTTATCTTCAAATTTAATTCTTTTTTTTTAAAATTAATTAAATATAATTAAATATTAAAATATCATAATAATTTTTCATTAAATTAAATAATTAATTTAATCTTTTAATTAGACTTAATTAATAGAAAATCCACCAAAGACTCATAGAACAAAACACGAAAATCCATCATAACAAAACACATAAAAAATCAAACTAAAGGGTTATAATCATGAATTAACGTCATTCGATGCATTCAGAGGGTAGTCAACTTAGATACTTGTCCTAATTATCTAGGACAAATGGCTTAAAGGTTTGGGATTTGGACTTAAGAATTTATCTCCCCTCTCTTACCATTAAGATAATGCGATAGGGTATGCTTATCCTAGCAATTTAGGGAAGTTGATACCTAGTACCTACAACCTGCATAAAATCCACACATGTATAAACACATTATTCTAAGCTAAATAGGCAATGAAAGGAAGTGGTGCATCGTGTAGATCCTAACTAGTAGGTGACTACGATTCTCTTCCTTAATCACATCAGAAACACCATACATAAAGAAAACAAACACGCACACCATACATATGCAGTATGGGGTAAATATCCATAAGAAAACACATTTGATAATCCATCTAACTTATCATCATCAATAACTAAAAATATTGTAATAATCATCACGCATACATGGAATATAGAGTACCAAGTAATCTCATCATATAATCATCTGAATGTAAAACAATATTTGGTAATCTCAAAACAATGCTACTAAACATCAAGCATAAACTGACCTAAAAAAGTCTGGCAATGATAATAGAAATGTGAGCTAGGGGCAGACACTACATCCACCCCCCTAGACTTAGGCTTACTCTTGGAAGCCTACAAGAATGGTAAAACTAAAGAGCTCATTGTGCAAGTCCCATTGGACCCTTTCCCCCTGTAGGAGAATATGACTCTACTGATAACACTACAACAATAGTATATAAGATAACAAGATGTTATGATAACCACATAACATACTACTGTAAGCATATATATAAAAGACACATGGTTTTGGAAACATAATAAGTTTCAATTTTCAGTTTTTTTATATGTAGGTTTAAGTATAATTTTAGTTTTGAAGTTTAAGTGTTGAAGTATGAAAAATATACAACTAAAAGTTAATGTTTTGTCTCAGTTCAACTAGTTCAAGTTTTCAGTTTGAAAGAGATACACATAATAGTTTAAAGTTTTCATTTCTATTCAACTAGCTAACACTAGTGGCATTCCAATATACCTAGAGCTCCCAACATTGAAACTCGGGCTTTGATACCAAATGTAATGCCCCACCAAGGGACCCAAAAATGGTTAAGTCAATTATCTCATATACATACACCTTAGTTTCACACAAGAAGATGAGAGAGCAATATCAAACAATAAATACAAACTCATCATAGAGCATACCATCACATTACCATGGTTGGGTTAAAAGATTGAGATCAAAACATCATCATGACATCACAAACACATAACCCCTGAGCCTCTAGTAACATCTAAGACTGGCCAATCTAGGACAACCCAAAACCCCAAAACATAGACAAGACATAGAAAACAGAGCAGTCTTATAGTTTGGTTTGATTTAGAAAACATACTGTTGAATTAAAAGTAAGATTTTCAATTTTTGTTTTCAATGTATGTTTTAAGTGTATAAGATTCTCCATTTACCCTATAGGTTAACCCGTGCATTTGTTTGAATAAAATAAAGAATTACGCCACACCCCCCCCCCCCCATTATATTTAAATCAAGTTTCTAAAAATATTCAAGGGATAAATAATAATTGTTGGTTTTCAAATACATAATAATCTATGATTTTATTAAAAATAGTATTATATTAATTAAGTATATTTAAAACTTAATAAAACATCTTCCATTATTAATTAATCTTAATTACATTTTATTTAATTAAATTAATTAATAATTGTATAAAATATTCATATTAAATTCACAACTTATAAATTCTAAATCATTTTAAAAATAATGACTTACTTAAAAATAATACTTATATATTATTAGACCCCTAGACATTATCAACAATAATAATTGTTCATTTAAATTAATTTATATTAAATTAACACTAAACAATTATTAATTAATAATGTAATACTAATTTATCAACATTTAATATACTAAATTTATTAATATTTTAATATATTTAATATATATTAAATAGTATATATTACACAATTAATATTGATTAATTATTAATAATTATAACACATATTATATATAAAAAATAATAATAATTAAAAAAAATTAAAGGTCGCGAGCTGTAGTAGGCAGCTGTAGATTGCCCTTGGCAGCCACAAACTACAATCAAAGCAACTGTGGTCTGCCAAGCCGCATGTTGTCGGCTTAAGGAAGGGGGTGGCCCCCACCTCCCACTTTATATATATATATATATATATATAATTTAAAAAAAAATTAATTTCTTTAATAAATAAATTTTATTTTCAATAATGAACATTACCCCATTAAAATTTTCTTTAAAAAGATAATTTTTTTAATACAAAATGATAGCCTTAGACTGATTGGGGAAATACAAACAATCGATCAAATTCTTTATTTAAATTTTCAATTTTAAAACAAAACCCATCCCTATTTAATATCGAATTTGCAAAAGTAAAGGACAAGGTTTTCTAAGAATTTTCAACCTCTATGCATATTGTAAATTCATAGAATTGAAAGCACCCATCACAAGAAATATCCAAATAGCCATTCAACAGACATGGAGAAGATAGATTATCTAAACATAATTTTAACTAGGTGAACAAAACTCAAGAACCTACTTGGTTTTGATGCTAAAATCACAAACACCCAAGAAGATGGTAGAGAAATCCCTCTCAAAATTTTCTCCCTTGCGAAATTTTTTCCTCCTCCAAAATTCATGATCCAAATTCGTCTCCCTCAAAAATGAACCCCCAAATTGAGATAAAGAGTCATCTCCTTAAATTGAGGCACTAATTGCGTGTTCACCTAGGAGAACTCCATGCTCACCAGACTTTAACTCTTTATTAACTTTTATTAATCTTTTCTTTATCTTCTCATGCACGTCAAATGAATTATTAAATAACTTTATTTAATTTCCACTTACTTTGTTTTTTAAAAATTAATTTATTAAATTAAATCCCATGCACACTTTATGTAACTCTTATTAAATTCACTTTTTTTTAATCTTTTTAATTAATTTCTTATATTTTAATCTCATGCATATATCATACAAACTTAAAACTTTTCATAAATTAATTTTTTTTTCACTTCTTAATTTATTTTCGAAACTTAATTGATATAATATTTATTAACTTAAATAATAATAATATTTTGCATTTATTTAAAAATGAACTCTAAATATATTATTATTAAATTAACTAAATATTATCACATTCTAAATTTATTCTTATAACTTTTATCTTCAAATTTAATTCTTTTTTTTAAAATTAATTAAATATAATTAAATATTAAAATATCATAATAATTTTCTATTAAATTAAATCATTAATTTAATCTTTTAATTAGACTTAATTAATAGAAAATCCACCTAAGACTCGTAGAACAAAACATGAAAACCCATCATAACAAAACACATACAAAATCAAACTAAAGGGTTATAATCATGAATTAATGTCATTCGATGCATTCAAAGGGTAGTCAACTTAGATACTTGTCTTAATTATCTAGGACAAATGGCTTAAAGGTTTGGGATTTGGACTTAAGAATTTATATCCCCTCTCTTACCATTAAGATAATATGATAGGGTATGCTCATCCTAGCAATTCAGGGAAGTCGATACCCAGTACCTGCGACCTGCATAAAATCCATGCATGTACAAACACATTATTCTAAGCTAAATAGACAATGGAAAGAAGTGGTGCATTGTGTAAATTTCGACTAGTAAGTGACTACGATTCCCTTCCTTAGCCACATCAGAAATGTTGTACATAAAGAAAACAAACACGCACACCATACACATGTAGTATGGGGTAAGTATCCATAAGAAAACACATATGATAATCCATCTAACTAATCATCATCAATAACTGAAAACACTGTAATAATCATCATGCATACATGTAATATAGAGTACCAAGTAATCTCATCATATAATCAACTAAATGTAAAACAATATCTGATAATCTCAAAACAATGCTACTAAACATCAAGCATAAAACTGGACTAAAAGAGCTCGACAATGGTAACAGAAATGTGAACTAGGGGCAAGCACTACATATCTCTTCTATGTTTTAATCTTTAAATTTTTTTTTAAAGAAAACTTAGCATCTTTATAGGTTTATTTCTCTTGGGTTCCCTACTTGGGTGTTACAATACACCACTTGTAACTTAATGTCATGTGTGCGCTAAAATAAAGGTACTTGTGCAAATGTGTGTTCTTAGGGATTACTATACAATTCAATATTAGAAGATACCACCTCTCCCCTCTTTATATATTTTTGAATAATTGTGTTGCAATACATCTTCAACATACCCATTCCACACAAAAGTGTAATTACTAGTTACATAAAGAGTCAATTATGCTTTTGAATCAAACACCTATACCTAGATATATCTCTAGTACGTCCTTTAAATACAAAGTACTAGTATACAAAGCGTATTGACCCAAATCATCTAATTTGACATTGATGAAAATAGAATTTATTTGGAGATATAATTAGAGGAGGAAAATGGTGATGGAGCACCACCTCTCATTGTCGAAAGGTCAAGGAAAACTTGAATTGAAATTGAAAGGCCATACATGTAAAATGACCACTCTTAAACATCATACACTAAGGAAGAAATTAAGCTTAGAAAAATAAGTCAACTTTGAGTATTTAACACTTTGATTAGTGTAAAACATAGTCGATGGATGGTCTCACCCCAACCTTTACATTTTATTTAATTTATTGCATGTCACCCTTGTATTATTGCAACTTCTTCATACACTTTCTTTTTTGGTTGATGCCAATTTCTCTTTAGCTTTCACATTTTCACACTTTCTTTTATTGGTTAAAATGATCTAACTATTGTAGACGTCTAATAACAGGAAAAACATCATGATTCAAGAATCATCTACTTGAGAATTTATGAGAAAATCCTGAGAAATAAAGGACCCCCTATCTAATCAATAACATTTTATTCTTAAACTTTGATTTTGTCAACCAATTCTCCTCATCTTTTAAATTGTCTCTTTAAATATTATTCCTTTCTCCCTCAAAAATTGAACTATAGTAGGCTTAGGTTCCTCCCTCTTAATTTTTGTCTCCTCCTCCTCCTCATCATCAGATTTTAAATTCTCTCCTTCCTCATTGTTATCTTCATCACCTTCCTAGCCTGTAATTTTAGGCCCATGTCCTCTAGGACTCTTCCTGCTTGGGATAATAGGGCTTCAAATTTTATAGAGATAAGAAGTTGTCGATGAATGCGGTTAAAGATTTTGCAAAGAAAATGGAGCAAAGGAAAGATCTGGTAAAATGTGAAACATACTATGAAATGGATTCCATCAAAAAACTTTGGAGGTATGTTTTACAAGCTGTTATAGAGTATATTTGGTTGGATACCAAATTTGATCAGTTGAGAACCCATCACTTTATTTTTCTCAACCATTTTCATCATGGCATCAAGATTTCTTTCCCCTTTTACTTATTTACTTCTATGAGCAAGGGCATCACAGGATACAAGAAAAAACCCTTTGTGAATCCCGCCCTTCATGAGGGATTATTTTTGTTAATTTTTGAGTATTTTAAAGCCCAGAGTCTAAGAAAATCCCCTCAACCTGGCACAGATGCCTCTAAGGACTTAGACAACTCTTGTTTTTCCTTTGATTCCAAGGATATTGAAAGTATCAGCTCGGAGGGGGAAGAAAATGTTTCCTCTAGAAAGAAGGCTAAAGAGTTGGAGAAAAAATTGCCCTCGCCTATTATCCCAAGCAGGAAGAGTCCTGGAGGACATGGGCCTAAAATTACAAGCTGAGAAGGTGATGACGATAACAATGAGGAAGGGGAGGATTTGAAATGTGATGATGATGATGAGGAGGAGACATAAATTAAGAGGAAGGAACTAGTTGCAAAGAAAATGAAAAGGGAAAAACAACTAGATGTTGAGGGGGTTTTAGGGTTAGGGCTAGATATCTCTGCTATTCCTCTTTCCCCTATTCATCCCTAGGGGCAAGAGAAGGAGAATATTGGAGGAGAGGGTGGAGAAGTGATTATTAAGGATAGGTGAAATGCATGGAGAAATTTTAGTGTCAGAACATCCAAGATGGGGATTATTAGGGAGATGATGAATCCCCAAATTCTGGAAGAAAAATAGGGCCAGCTCTAGTTTGAAGAACTTATCGATCCAACTATGGTGGCAATAATGAATAATGCTAGAGAAACATGCTTGAATCTATTGAATAATGCTCCTAATAGCATGATTGACAACTTTAGGTCAATCAAATGGCTTTACCTCGAACTAAGAGGTCAGGAAAAAAATTGACCAAATGGAAAATAGTAGGATGGAGCCAAGTCTAGGAAATCAGAAGAATAAGGAGGATAGACTCAATTTAGCAGAGAAGAGAATCCTAAACCTAGAAAACTATAATCACAATCTAGTGAACTAGATGATCTTCATCCTCAACTCTATCAATGATAACATTCTGTCCCTTATTGGAATGTTAAAAGCCAAAGGCTTGTTGGATAAGAGTGAGGACAAGGACAGGGAAAGAGCTAGAGGGGAAGAGGATGTGGCGACTGAAATCACCTTCAGTAGCTTGGACCAGGAAGCCTAGAAGAGTCAGGAGAAAATTGCTAAGGAGACTCACAAAGTCTATGAAGCAACTCAAATGATGCAGGATCTTGAGTGAAAGATATAAGAGTAATCACGTTTTATTTATTCTTGTCTTTAGCTATTAGTTTACTGCTATTTTTTGTCAAGTTGGCTTTTTCTAGTTTTGGCTTTTTCGATATAAGTTGAACTAGCCTTTTCTTTGGCCTTTGTGTTTGGATGGGCTTTCATGCTTATTATTAGCCATGTGACTTGTCTATGTTTGGTTGGGCTTTTTATGCTTATTATCAGCCTTGGTTTTTGTTTTAACGTTTGGGTTTTAAGATCCCTGTAAAACCTATTTTTCTTATCAAAAAACAAGAATAATGTACAACCGATTCATAAAAAGACAAAATAATAGTGAACAACCTTTCCTTTGCATCACCTAGGAGGGATGGGTAAGACCCATCTTCTTTAGCATGTTTACAACACCACAAAAGAAAGGTACATGATTCTTAAATGGTGCCACACAATGTTAGTTATCCAAACATTGTAGGATCCATGATTTGTTGCTTGCTATGGAAATAAATGTGTCAAGACAAAATAAGTGCATTTTTATTTATTAAGGAAGCCTCCCAAGATGCGAGTGTTGCCTTCTCTAGGATTTTATTAGGCGAAAGAGTTATAAACAATGATGACATCTCTGAGAGCCATCTTGTTTGTCTATGTACATTCTCATTATCTCCAAATGGGGGGATCACAAATATTTCAGTAGACCTATGTTACCAGAAATAAGAAACAAGAAACATAATGACAACGACAACATGACATGAAATGACATTTTTAAAAGTTGCCTAAAAGAAACACATGTGTATAGAGATATCGAGGCACACAAAATACATGTAAAAATATATATAGATTAGTAATCTTGTATACATTCCATATATAACTTTAAAAATCACTAAATTTAATAAATTTAAATTTAAAATAAATTAATTTACAAAAATATATTATATATACACAATAAAATTCAAATTTATTATAAATAATTTATTCATTAAAATGGTTTTTTAACATCAATTTAAACTACATTCATCAATAACTAATTAATGCCAATTGACATTCTACAATGGCAAAATGGGTGGAGTCAAATGATGTGAGCATGTTAATGTTAGCTTTTATTCTTCTAGGTTAAATTTGACAACCATCTACATGTCAAAAGTTTAAATCTTATTATAAAAATAATTTAATAAATACCACATAAAATATTTGTTTAAATTATAATATTTAGAGATATAAATTATCCATTTTTTGGAAATTAATATAAAAAGATTAAGATAGTAAAAAACTAAATAAAAATGGAGATAAAGGAAATATCAATAATTTTAGATGTAGTAAATTAAATTATAATTATTATCTAGTGGATATTCGTCGACATTTCTTTAGATAGATTTAAAGTTAAATTTGACAACCATCTACACACCAAAATTTTAAATTTAATTATAATCAAAATATATTTTTAAAAATAATTTCAATAAACACCACATTAAATATTTGTTAAAATTATAATGTTTGGATCTTAGGAGATATATATCGTCAATTGGTTTAGAAATTAAAATAAAAAGTTTAGGTTAGTAAAAAAAGTAAATGAAGATAAAAGGAAATATAAATAGTTTTGGGTGTAGTAAAGTAAATTTTAATAATTTTGTAATGGATATCTGTCTGCATTTCTTTAGATTGATTTATTTAAGATATCTATACTAGTTTATTAGTTTTATAAATAGTTTATTCATTAAAAGCTAATTTATAACTCTAAGTTAAACTACATTAACTAATTTGTTAACTTCAAATAGTTAAAAAAATAGATAGTGTAATTAATCATAGGTAGTGTAATTAATCCTTTGAATTACTTTCTTGTATCCTACATTTCTAGCTCATCATTGGAAATAAATTATAACATTTTAAATTCAAATTTCTTCCCCACCAAACTAAGTAGGTTAGAAACGGTCATTGTGTGATGGGAAGCCAATTTCCCTCGTTGAAACATGAAACGAGACGTTCCTATCACATTTTTGATAACTAAGCAGTAGACTTATGTTTTCAATTTGAGCATGACAGTCATCTCCACATTACCTTAGAGTGTTGGAAAGATGAGCGGAATAGGAATACGTATTCTGAAATAGAACATATTCCTGTTCTTTGTTTGGTTCAGCCAATATTTGATGGTGTTGGGTGATGCGACGCGCTCCCCTGCCCACAGGTGGTTAATTATGTGGTGTTCCGTGTTCACTAACAGTCATGGCTTTTGGTGCAACGGCAAATGGGCCCTACAATTGGTATCAGAGCCTGGTTTTGGCCTGGTCATGGGTTCAAATCTTCTCGGTGCCTTCCCAAATCGCGTAAGCACCTGGTATGCGCATTGAGGGGGAGATTGTTGGGTGATGCGACGTGCTCCCCTGCCCACAGGTGGTTAATTATGTGGTGTTCCATGTTCACTAACAGTCATGGCTTTTGGTGCAATGGAAAATGGACCCTACAGATGGGAATTCATGGACCCCAAAATTTATGTTTTCTAAAACACAAAAAGTGGAATAGGAATATGTATTCCAATAACACCTATTTGGGTGGAATTGCAAAACCCCATTTTTGGGCCAAAATTGGAATACGTATTCCTATTTTACTTTGTATTCCAATCCTATTTTGGTGCATCCAAACAAAGAATTCAAATTTTTTGGAATAAGTATTCCTATTCTGCTCGCCAAATGGGCCCCAAAGTCATGAATATAGAGTACACAAATATTGTCCAAGTACCAAAGTGTGTGACACATTTGAAAAGTCTCTTGTTTCTTGCTCTGAACATAGTTCGATGGAGGGAATTTCTAATGTAGATAAGTGAACTGAAATGCCAAAAGGAATATCAAGGCTGATGTCTTTGAGGGTATTGAGATCTAATCTGCTACATCTTTCTTTTAAAGAGGGTGAATTGATGAGGTTAGAGGACTTTACCAAGATGACTCAACTTCAGGAACTATGACAGTTTGTTAGAGATGAAGTGGAGCAGGAAAGGGTTGAAGAAAGGATCCTTACATGATTGATGAAGATGCTTCATCTAGAAATTTTAAATGGGTGAGGAATACGATGGGAGCTTCCAAAGAAGATGGTAGCCATGAAACATTTGGAAAGTCTCACACTAGTGAGATTTGTTGTGCCAACTTGGATATGTGGTTTGCCAAGTCTCAGAGAGCTTAAGTTGTAATTACTCGGAGTTGCAAAAACTTGCCCAACCTAGTGAGTTTGATGTTGTATCTTTGATAGAAGGTGTAGAGAATTGCCAAAGAGATGTAGGCACATTCTATGACCAGGCTTTACCGGCACACTAGAAGCTTTGACTCTTTGGGTGGCTAATGTGGGTCCCACAGTAATTTCCATTTTAGTTTTACTCCCCTCTCATGGCTAGTTTTGACTCCTCTCTCACTCTCGACAGTGACAGTACAATGACATATGTAGTAGCTACGATTTAATTTGAATTTACTTTTCAAAACCTCTCCTGCCCACTCCTCTGCCCGCCCAATAACCTCTTTCATACAGGGTATTGCTAGTTTGGCATAATATATATTTTTTATTATTTTTTATTTATTTTTAATAAACATTTTCTTTGCACACAGTACCATAGTTTCTTTTTATTTTTATTTTTTTTTGCATACAATGAAAATTGTTTGAGACTATTATTTTCTTTTGTTAAATATATTATAATGTCAACACTTTTAAATTATTATTTTTTATTTTTATCAAATAAATTTATATTTTTTGTGTGTGAATTATAAGTTTAGAGAAACAATTATTTCAAGATTGTTAAAATTATAATAGTTTATTATTCCAACTTCATAGTTTACAAGATATAAATATGATTATTAGAATATTAAATTGAAGATAATATTAATGTTTAGTGATTAAAGGTAATTCGTAGAAGTGAGATACATATATTCAACAAATCAAATGTATTAATATTTCTGCATTCCTTATTCTCACATAGATTTTTCAACACTTCCACACTAGAGACAAAAATGTAGAATTCAAGTGACAACTTAGTTTGATGTATATTTTAGCTCATGAGTATTTTGACACAACATATTATTTTTGTGTCAACATCTCTTTGTATCTAATATATCTAAAACTATACTAAATCCTCTAGTTAATATAATAGCTTATAACATTGTTTTATGGAAGAAGTCATTCAACATTTTATATTTAAAATATCTCAAGCATGTCATACTTCATCATCTTCTTCATATACATCTCTTAATTACAATGTATTTTTCTTTCATGAGTAGTTATTACTTCTTTGGTACAACTAATTGTTGTAATTATATCTTTTATTTTGGGTATGTTCATAGAGATGATTTGTTTGGTCTATCAATATAAAATTATATTTTAAGAAATTAGAAATATAGTTATGATTTATTTGGTAGATCCATTTTTAAAAAAATGTTTGCCCCAACCCAACTTGATAAACATCTATTTATGAAATCCATTACACTTAAAACTAGAAAAATTCAAATATTATGTGTCTATTGGATTTGAAGGCTCGATTAAATTGTTTCAAATTTAAATGGATATTCTTCATTCAATATGTTAATACAAAAAAGTGGTTGAAAATTATCAAAATTTTGATTTAAATTGTACAATAAAGTATATATATTTTAAAATCTTCATATTTTTAAAATATCATTTACATTTTTTCTAAATTGTACAAAATATTACATCCACATTAAGGCGGCATTGTGAAAAATATGTAAAGATCCTAATTCATCATTTGCATCAAAAAAAAAAGTTTAGGATTCCTAATATATTCATTTCTTATGTAAGGGATTGGTAGAAATTTCAAGGTGTGGGACCTTTATATTTGAAGTGTAACCTCTAATTATAGAGATACTTCTTTGGTTGAAACAACTTTATAGAGCTATGGCAAAACACAACTCTACCTAAATATTACTAAGATAAAATGGAGCCCTAAGGATATATTATATATTCTAATTGGTCAAAAGAGAGTGCACTCGATGTTCCTGGTTCTTCTTTCTGTAGGATATATTGCATTCAATTTTAGTGTTCATGTCTTACCTCTTAGCATTTTAGGGGGTTTATGTTGGTTCTATTGCTTTCTTGGTTCAATGGAGTGAGCTATGTATTTAGTATTTGATCCTATGTACTAGGTGATTGTAATGGCTGGATACCTATGCATTTCAGTGAGATGGATCATTTACCATATACATATTGTTTCATTCCTATTTTTGGAGGCCATGAAGATACCCTTCCTCTCTTTAGACTTAGTCTTCTCTACCTAGTCATGTTCTATATAGTGGATGTTCTTTAGATCAACAATTTGGCAGTGTTTGCAACTTCATGCTTTAGTGGTGTTCTTCATGATCATCTTTTGTTCCCATCTTCTAGGACATTCCCTAGTTTGGAGGCTTCTTTAGTCCTTCACTAGTTAGTTTTTTTTAGCATTTTTTCTATTTTTTTTTGGAGTAGAGTTGTTCCCATGTGGTTTTCTCTATTTCTCCTCTTTTTAGAGATCTAGTTGTGCTTGGGAACCTCACCAGGCCTTGTTGTCAAGACCCAAATTTCCTTTCAGTAGTAGTTTCTAGGTTTTTAGTTACTTCCTAAGTTTATCCTAAGGAGGGGTGTTAGAGTAATAAATTATTTTCTTAAATTAATTAAATCATATTTATTTAATTATTCACTTATTATCTCTACTTTAGCTATAAATTTTGGGCATATAATATGAACAATTTGACTTGTACACTCCATAAATTTAGGAATGTTGTATGTAAGCACTAAAGACCGAGTCAACAAATAAATTATCAATAGAAAAATAGCAACTGTAGAAAACAAGTATTCTCTTATATTCAAGAAACTAATACAAAGATCTATCAGTATCCTATTGAATGACCCCATAAGGAAAATATTTTAGAAGATCAACTTCAACTAAAATACTAGCAAAATCAATTATGACCAAATTCTTTGGTCATAGAACCCACCTTTAATAATGTATATAAAGTATTTACAATATCTTTATAAGCTTTATCACACCAAAAATAAAGTGGAAGATAAGGTAATCTTATTAAAAAAAAGTGAAAAAATAGTAGAAGAATTAAAAGAATTGATAGAAAAGTCCTAGGGTCCTACTAAGAGGGAATATGAATCCTACCTCTAAGTATTGCCATCAGGTGCAACCTATTGACCATCCTCATTTAAATCAAATAAAACTACATCAAAGCTCCGATAGAAGGGAATAACTCTATTTTAGCTTCAACTATAGGAGAGTACAACTATTGAATCTTCTAGTGCAAGGAACGTAAGGATAAAAATGCAAGAAAAAAGATTAATCTCTTTTTAGAAAAACAATCCTTACATTCTATCTTTTCTTTTTCTAGAGGAATCATGTATGAGGTAGAAGTGCAACACCCCACTAAGAAACCTAATAGGAAAATGTTATTAACCCAAATGTATGTGTATTATACTTTTAAAAATAGATAATATAGGTTTATCAAGCGCAATTGCATCATTTCCTTAAAAGATTAATTGTGTTCTATTAGAATTATATTCCATCCTAACTTAACATCTTTTTGTTCACTTTATGAGATTACATTACATAGAAATCACATTTATAACTTTGTTTACCCTAAATTATGTTTGTTATGTGCTTTATTACAAATACATTTCCATGGGCATAATCACAATGATTCTCCTACAATAAAATTATAATTTACATAAATATACATATGGAAATATAATATATGACATATGATAATGGCATGTAGAACATAAAATATCTTTAAGGCTTTGAAAATGATTGTATGGGCATAAAATCCATCTAGGAAACACAAATTGATTGAACCTTGATGAGAAAACATTTAAGATCCAACCACATGAAACGTGGAGGCCCATTCCCAATGATATACGGAGGTATATATCAAGGTCCCATAAAAAGTCAAGAATTTTGGAAATAGAGAACATGGTGGTAACCAATCTCTAAATGTAAGACTAGAGAAAATAGAATCATAAAGCAAGGCAAGACTACAAGAAGAGAGACAATAAAATGAAATTGACAAGTACTCTAGATCACAAGTAGGGTGAGTTTGATCACATATCCCTCACCCCTTAGATTATCCTGGTGGTCTCTTTGGATCTTGACCTCCAAGTAGGACTCATGTGGAACCAAACAATGTTTCCTGAGGTCAAGGTAGTTGAGTCATATCTATCTCATAAAATATTTCTCCCACACCCATCTGTAGCCTATACAAGTTATATTTAGGTAGAAATATTATCCTTCCAAAATATATCCCCCAGCTTATTTTTATTTATTAGTTTATTTATTAAAATTATTAAGTTTGTTAATAGGTCATCCTAACAACCACTTAAGGCATTAACCCCTATTGAGAGCTACTCTCCTATATAACACACATTTTATTTAACCCCTAAGATCAAAACCATTAATTATATGAATACATAAATCATATAAAAGGGTGATAAAATAATTTGAATTGGAAAATCCACATTTATTTCATTTTTTAAATCTATAATTTTTTTTGTTCCCTTAGTAATACAAAGCTAAATAGTTAGTAGTTTTGATGATATTGCTATTATTTGGGTTGACAACATTTGGTTCCTTCATTTTTGGTTGACCTCAACCTTTCAAATTTTCCTTGGGAGACATGTTGTCATGTATTTTCAATTTGATTGTGGTTTACATAATTTATATAAATCTATTTTTACTTAATACATATTATTTGGAGTCAATCTATGTAATTACTATATGGTTCATCTAAAAGTCTTTTAAAGTATACTTGATTAACATTTTAAGGGGATGCAAAATATACCAAAAGAAGATCAAATTATTTGAAAAGTGTGATGGTTGAATTTATTTTGAGGCTTAGTAATAAGTACATAAAATTATTTGATGGAGTCATTGTGTGGAAAAGGAACAACAATTTAAGTGTATGATGTATGCTTCTATAAAAATTTAGCTCATTATTTTTCTTATCTAATGTTTTATGTATCATGGCTTGAGATATTGTATCTTCTTAGTATCTCTTCAGCAAGTCCTTTTCAAGAGTATTAAGATTCCTTACCAAACAATCCTTTAAAACAAATATAGAATACGTAGTTCATGTAGTGGGAGTTAACTTGCATTATATATTTTTTTGTCACTAGATTTTCCACATAAAATATTTGGCATCCCTCTATCAAATTTTGTGACCTCCACCTCCACTTGCACCCTTTCCTTTGAAGTTATTCAATTAGTTAATATGGTTTCATGTTTGATTTACATAAATGACATTTAAGTTTTAATATATCTTCATTTGTGCTCCTCCCATCTCTCATCATTTTGATGTGTTCAACATGGGCTATAAATAAAAAAATATTAAATATAAGCCCAAAGATTTGAGAAATTGTAAAATGATATAGAGACACAAGATTTTCTCGAAGTAAATTTTTATTTGAGCATATCTTTCTCCCCATTCTTGGCTAGAAGGTTTTAAATTGTTAGATAAGCATATGGATGCATTTTTCAAAGCAAACTTTTATTTGAACATATTTTTCCCTTGTTCTTGGATAGAAGATTTATAATTGTTAGATAAGCATATCGATGCATTTTGTGATAAGATAGTGTCAAGTTTGGAAGATTAAAGTTCAATGTTTAATATTTGCAAGTGTTTGTATATTTTTCAAAGTTTAATTCTATTTTCCAATTAATTAAGCACATAACTATATTTTACTAAATCATCATTTATTCTCTTTCTACACATCAATTCTTATGACTCAATAATAGAAGCTTGAATAAAATATTATGAGAAATTGTCTTTTATACTCCTTTAGAGAGTTATGCATGTTGGATTATCATATTAGACAAGAAATATTGAAACTATAATGAGATTAATCTAGTAAAATATTTTTTTTCAGTTGTACAAAAGAGGAAATTAGATTAGAAATGTAAAGTTGTCGTATTGCTATAATGATAATTGTCAACAATAATCTTTAACATTTTAACCATTATTGCTAAGGTTAAAATCTTGATGACAACATCTTATAAGTCTTCTCCACAAATATCTTAAGAAATTCATTTAAAAGATATTTCATGTGATAAATTTTTTGACCTTATTCTAAATATTGTTCTTTCAATTTCATAATATAATAAAGTCTAAAAAGTCACTTCAATTTTTTATCCTTATTGTATATTTCATGAATATAATTACCCCAAAGTTGTGCTTGATGACTTTTGGAAAATGCTTACCTCATGTGATATTTCCCAAAGTCCATACAAAATCTCATGAAGCATTCCTTTTGTATTACTAATGTCAATCATGCCCAATTCGATCCCACTCGGTGTATGTCAATATTGGATCCATGAATTTGTCACAAATGAAAATTGTGGGTCTCGGCCTGGATTGAATTTTACCTCTGCATTTTTGGACCTTTCATAGTCAGATTGCATCCTCATGGGTTCTATCATTTGTGCAGAACACAAAACATTTTTTAATTCATCTCACTCAAATCATTGTGTCTATGTTGATGTTCAGCTTTCTAAGGACCTCAATAAGGCAATGGATATCCAAATCGATCACACTTCAATATAAAAATGTAATAAATGAGAATGAGATTCCCACATGCGTTGACAACAAATTAAATTAAGAGAGAAGCAGATAGAATTTGATTTCAATATTAAATCAAGATAATCCATGAGGTAGTGTAACCACATCAGATGAATAATAGGTTTGAAAAAAATTTAAAATGGTAAACTCTGAATGCAAAGTTTTTTCATGACAAAAAGAATAGGATATATTTTCAAGTCTAAATTTATCCTGCAAGAGCTATAATTTTAATGGTCATAACATAAATGGCAGGAAAAAGAAGAAATTTGAAGGTAGAAATGGTAATGGTTGGTTTATTTAAAAAATTCCCAGGTGGAAATTATCGTAAGCATTAAGCTGTTATAGCCGTGGTAGCATTGACACTTTGTTTTACCTAGCGCTTTCCCCTCCTCACCTCCACCATTCACCGCCATTACTCTAGAAAACACCTAATATTGTGATTCTATTGATATACTTTGTGCTTGCCATATGTGCTTTTATCTTCATTGGGCACAGTTGTTACATCAATAGGCAGATTAGAGGTGTTGCATCTCAGGAGTCTCATGACCAGGAACTCAACAAATTGCTCAGTGAGGAACTTAAGAAAGATCGTCTATGTTCATGAATAGGGCCCAAGTTCATCCCTGTGATGGACCAAGTAATAATGGCATGGCAATGGTAACCATAAGACAACTTCCATAACACTATTTGCACATGACCTGACTTGGAAAAAAAATTCAAGCATTAGAAAGAGGCAATTATTGTAAATGTCCTAGCATGTGTTTGCACACATGGTCAAATGTTCCATGAGCAAGTTTCTATTTATCCATAAGCTTCACTGCGGCTGCCTTCGTGTTGCAGGTGAATAAGCGACGATAACATTGACTGAGCAACTTAAAGTTCAAAATGGGTACGTAGAAGTACCTTTGATGGATTGGGCAGCAAAGATTCAAATTGAAATCAAACTTAACCGTAGCGGCGATGGTCATAGAAAAGTCACAGAAACGTAAATGGAAAGGGAAGGTTGCGTGGGCCCACAATAGCCACTCGAAGCAGTCAACGCTTTGAGTGTGCCGGTTAAGCTGGGCACGCATTCTATTCATTTCTATTTTAGTCTCACATGATATCGCAGATTAATAAGATAGAGGTTTTGAGTTATCTACAATCTTCCAAATCTAATTATTTAGCAAATTGTATAGGGAGTTTGAGGAGTACTAGGGATCATTATTTCAGCTTTCTTAAACAAGTTTATTTGTTACCAGTTTATTATAAGCTTTTATTAGTATATTTATATGGATAAAAAGTAGACAATGTTTCAACTTGGAGACATGAGAGATGAAATCACATTTAGGAAAACATCCATATACTATTCTATTCATTTCAAGAAAAATAAATTTGCTGCAAGATTCATGCTTTCTATATGTATAGACAAGTTTTGTAATATTAGGGTTCATCACTTTGGTATTGTTAAGGTGACAAAGTATGCACTATATGGTGCAAGGAACCTCACCGTACAATGAGTCCACCATACTGTACAGTGGAGGTGAACCTCACCATATGGTGACTCCACCAAAGGTGAATCACTGTACGGTGACACAATTCTGTTTGAACGATTCGTATGGTGGAGTTATGATTCATCCATACAACCGTACGATGGTATAGTGAAGTAGAATGACATGGAATGGTGGAGTCATGTGTGGCCCGTACAACCATATCGTGATTGGTAGAGTGATCAAGGACTAAAGGGAGTGTGAGGCCCTGATGCCAAAGGGAGTTTCATAGGCCGAAGGGAGTGATCCCTTGCCAAAGGGATTGCCAACTAGAAGAGTGATCATCAAATGGATAAGTAACCATTGGGACTGTAACTGTTTTGTTCTTGACTGTTAATGCACCAGATTCCATAACGAATTGTAGAGTGTATAAATGTCTGTGAGATTCATTGGGCTATATAGGCTAAAGCAAAAGTTGAGGTTGGGGCTATGAAAGTCAGGTTGATTGTAAAGGCAATTTGAGCATGTGAGCTTGTTCAAAAACCAAAGTTTGTTGTATGTAAATTATTTATTGTAATACAAAGTTTCTCGAGAGTTTTGGGGTGGTGGGTTTTTTATTGAAAGGGTTTCCCACATTAAATCCAGCTTCCTGTGTTTATCTTGTGTGCATTTGTTTTTTCAATGTTTTTGTTTTTCTTGTGCGTATCAATGTTCTAAAGTAGATTTACATTCTTTTATATTTCCCTTATAAATTTGGCATTTGAAAAGCATTTCCGCATCGTTTCTTTCCTAACAAGTGGTATTAGAGCTTGGGTTATCCTTGTCGAGTAGGGTTGTTTTTATGTCAATTTGTTTCTAGTGGAAGTTTGAAAAGTGTTTTTTTGGTAATTGAGATGGTGGATACATGAAGAGTAGAGATTGAAAAGTTCAATGACACAAACTTTGAGTTGTGAAAACTTAAAGTTGAAGATATATTGGTTGATCATGATTTGTGGGTTACTATGTCTAGTAACAAGCCTTCAGGCATGAAGCAAGAAGATTGGGTTTTAATAGATCGAAAGGCCAAAGGACTGATAAGACTATGTCTTGTAAATTCTATTCTCTTGAATGTTCATGAGGAGAAAACTGTAAATTCTTTGTGGAAGAAGTTGGAAGATATTTATCAAGGAAAATCCTTGGTAAACAAGCTCTTCCTAAGAAAGAAGTTGTACTCTTTGGAGATGGATGAAGGAATGACTATGGCAGATCATTTAAACGCATTCAATATGGTGATTGCACAACTAACATTTGTTGGTGTGTCTGTTAGTGAAGAAGAGCATTGCATGTTACTGCTATGCTCATTTCCTGATTCATGGGATCATCTTGTGATGGCCATTGGAAGTACTACCACTCAATTAAAAATGGATGAAGTGGTTGATGCACTTCTGTCAGAGGAGATGTGGAGGAAATCTTTTGAGGTGGCTAATGAGGCTCTTATCTCTCAAGGTAGAGTGAAGGACAAAAGCAAGGACATGAAGCCTAAATGTTCTAAGAGGAAGTCCAAAGCAAAGTGTTGGAACTGCGGGCATGTTGGTCATATTTGAAAAGACTGCAAAGAGAAGAAGAAGAAGAAGAAGAAGAAGAAGAAAATGGAGAGTTCTTTTTACTCTGAGTCTTCTCAGAGTGATGATGAAGATGCAAGTAGTGTGGCTAATCAGTCATCTGATGATGACTAGTTAGAGGAATTCAATCTTCGTGTAGAAGATGTTTGTCATGACGTCATGTGTGACTTGACACCATCGTAGAGTGGGAGTTGTTGGCAGTGACATAGATGCCATGTGTAACTCGACACCATGGTTTAGTGGGAGTTTTTGGCAATGAAAAAGTAATTAATGTTCATTTTTATTATAGATGTTGAAGGCATGGGATTTTGATGTTGTAGAAGGATCTTTTCACATTTGCTGAAGTACTGTTTGGAGGTGTTAATCTTCATGTGACTAAAGATGTTGACATTTGGAAGGCTCAATGAAGTCTTTGATAGGGGTGTGGTTTATGTTTTCATTTAACATGTTATGATATGTTTAAATGGAACATGTAATCTCTTTGGTTAAGATTTTTTAGATCATGTTGTCATGTTTATTGTTTATGTGAGACTATGGTTGGAACTTTGACTTGTTGATCTTGGTTCAGTTTTTTTGTTTTGAATACATTGATCATTTGTTGGATACTGCATGTTGCATTTAGAGTTGGCATGGATTGATAAGTTGCAGGTGCTCATGGAAACTTAGAGATGGAGATGATGGTGTTATCTCTTGTGATTAGAGATGTGTTTGTTGGAATGGTTGGTGCTACTTTATCAAGTGGGAGATTGTTAAGATGACAAAGTATGCATCGTATGGTGCAAAGAACCTCACCACATGGTGAGTCCACTGAAGGTGAATCAAAATACGGTGACACAATTCTATTTGGGCAATCTGTACGGTGGAGTTATGATTCATCTGTATAGTTGTATGGTGCTATGGTGAAGCAGAATGACATGGAATAGTGGAGTAATGTGTGGCCCATATAGCCGTATGGTGAAGCCTCATGGTAGTATGATGAATCCTCATGGTAGTATAGTGATTCGTAGAGTGACCAAGGGACGAAGGGAGTGTGAGGCCCTGATGCCAAAGGGAGTTTCAGAGGCTGAAGGGAGTGATCCCATGCCAAAGGGACTGCCAACTAGAAGAGTGACCATCATATGGATGAGTAACCATTGGGACTATAACTGTTTTGTTCTTAAGAGTTAATGCACTAGATTCCATAATGAATTGCAGAGTGTATAATTATCTACATGATTCGTTGGTCTATATAGGCTAAAGTAGAAGCACAAGCTTGGGCTATGAAAGTTAGGTTGGTTGTGAAGGAAATCTGACCTTATGAGCCTGTCCAGAAAATAGACTTTGTTGTATGCGAATTGTTTACTGTAATACAAAGTTTCTCAAGGTTTTTCTCCCAAAAGGGTTTCCTACGTTAAATCTAGCTTCCTGTATTTATCTTGTGTGCATTTGTTTTTCAATGTTCTTTTTATTCCTATGTGTTTCAATGTTCTAAAGTAGATTTACATTCTTTTATACTTCCCCCGTAAATTTGGCATTTAGAAAGCATTTCCGCATCGTTGCTTTCCTAATAGGTATCAGTAAGAGTGTTGCATGTAGTTTGGATTTTGAATAGTTTGGATTTTGAAGAGTGTTGCATGTAGTTTGGATTTTCATCGTTTTGATATCAGAGTTGGTTTTCTCTTAGGTAGGTGAAACCAAAATTTGGAATTTTCAAAGAGTTGACAGGTCATGGTCTTTGGAAATACGTTTAGAATGGCTGCTTTGACAAGTGGAGAATTGGAGGCCGGGATCTGGGAGGTAGTGCGAGAGAGAATATTTATTCTCTAGAAATTGGGGACGGTAAAATTTTGCAATAATAAATTAGGTCAGACAAAGAAAAGAATCACTTTTCACTGGAGTTTATTAGAGAGTTAGTTCATACAAATAGCAAGGGAAAGAGCTTCTCACTTATAATACTAGCTAAGAGATTGCCTGCTATCAAGTGTAATTTATGAATTCACCTCATCTCATTGTAGTGGCATTCCAAGTTGCCAAGGGGAAAATTAATGCACAGTGATTTGTCAACAGTTTTAAAATAGAAGAAAATGACTCTCCTTTGCAGATTGATTTTCTTAAAAGGTGATTTATTCATTAATAGTATTGTAAAGTATTTCTAATTCATGGTGTATATTTCTTCCCAAATGTTGATTATTATATTTCAACACAACCATTCAACAGGTTGATCTCTAGGATAAACATGTGTGATTTGTTTGCTGGTAAAGTTATCTCGCCCAGATGATGGAGGGGAATAGGCTTTGAGAGGTATTTGACCTCTCCGTGTTGGTTGGAATCTATTGACATGAGTTGCTTTCTCTAATATTTGTTTTGATATTTTATGTTGTTGCTAAGATTTGGTTTGTTGCTTCAAAGTTGGAGGTTTCAAGCTTGTGAAATCTAGATATTTCAAATCACTGGTAGAATATGCAAATTGCTTCAAGGCGAGTCTTTTGAAATTGATGTCTGGTGTAGTGATGATATGGAATGTCTTTGTATTAATATTGGTTCAAAATCAGTCAAGGGGAATCATGTTTGTAAAGTGATGGCATTGACCGATAATTTATGAGTTGAATCATCATCCAAATTAGTATAAGATCAGAACTTTCATTGGAAAATATTGAGTGCATCTCTTTACAAGATCATAGTGAAATTTTACAAGAAGATACTTTCAAGTTAAGAGGCCTAGAAGTAATGTTCTATTAGTTTTCTGGGAATGATTGTGTAAGTTTTTTTACAATCAACGTTCTGGATCATACTACATGATCCATCATCAGGATGCATGAGATTCAACGAAAATTGAAATTAGAAAACTGAAATATGGATTGCAGACCCAGATTGGGAGATAAAAAAGAAAGGCTGAAGTGATGGAAGGGGCACACAAAATCAGGCTGACACAATTAACAATAAAAATGTTGATGACAAAAAAACTTACACAATCATTCCTAGAAAAATAATAGAACATTATATATGGATTGTGGAAATCTGATATCTTTGGCCTAGAAGTAGTAGAATGTTGAGATATTTTCCAAATAAGTGAAGAGAGTCGCATTTGTTTCTTGAGCATTTTGATACTTTTGGGAGCTTTTGTATCAGTCTATTGGAGTTGACAACGTTTCTATCAATGTCACATATTAAAGGAAGTCTTTCTAATAACTATGTGGGCATTCTAGAAATCTACCAAGGAAAGGTGACAAAATTTTGAAGCTTTTGTTTGCATTTATCATCAGGAAGAGAAGGAAAAAATATGGTGACCTTTACATTTGTGGTTGTACCATCAAGAGAACAAATTTCAGTTGAGGTTGGGTAGAAGTTGTTGAGACAACTCCACAAACTATGATTATGGATAGAGTTGTTTGAGGAAAGAGTAGGTGAAACTTTGAAAGTAGATAGAGTGTCAAATCCTAGAAGAGAAGAAGAGGAAGCTCAGAGGTTTCAAGAAGGATAACCAATGTTGCCGAAAGGTCAAGCTTCGAAGAGAAAAGCCTGATGAGGTACTTATAGTAGGGTGAAACAAACTTGTGGAGGCTTGGTGTAGCTCACAAGTGAACTAGGTGAAGTTCACAAAGGAAAGGAAAAGACTACTAATAGTCATGACAAGGTTATGAGTAAAAGCTATGGCAAAATAAAGAAGAATGCCAAAGCGAATGACATAAAGATGAAGAGAATGAGTCAAGAGGAACTTGACAAAGAAATTACTCATATGAAAGAACAACTCAACATAATGAAGATGATAGAACATGAAAGTGAGAGAGACCAAATGTATGGATGGAGAATGAAGAAGAAAGTTAAATGACCTATTAAGAAATAGCTAGCAAGACAGATGAAGAAGAAAGCAAAACATGTGATGAAATTTTAGTTGCAAGAAGAAGAACTCAAAGAAACCTAGCTTGAGCAAGGACTTTACATATGAGAACTTGACCAAGGGGATTTCTTGGAGATACTGATGCTAGAAATGATGATAGTCTCATTCATTAGATTCGTAGAGGTTGACAAATCTCTATTTTTTCAAGATAATCATTTTAGTTTGATTGCATTTTGTTCTAATTTATTTTGTGCATGTATCACTTCAGCTACGTTAATTTATTTTATATATTTTTTGTCTATGGTGATTGTAGACTAATGAAATGGAGTGTAATTTTCATTTCTTTATCATTCATTAACAATAAAATAAATTTGTTGCTGTAAATTCTGAAAAATGTTTTTTGAAAATTTTGATTATTATTTTCTTTTGTTAATTTTAAAATTTTCTTGCTATTTCTGTTGAGATTCAACAATGAATAATTTGATCTACAATGAATAATTTGATTCCCCTTTTATCTCAAACGGGTATTGTGCAGTTTAGGAATGCCCCCTCCTTTGAGCAATGCAATTAAAGAAAATGGAGTCGAAATGGTTTGCCAATGCTTTAGACTGCTTATAACGTAATAGTTTTTAACTTTTATGGTGCAGTAGGTTTATTGATAAGCAATATGAATCCGAATTTTGTTGGCAAGCATTTTTTTGGGTTAATAAAGTGAGATAATTTTTTTTGGAGAACTAAAACTTGTGACAATATTTTCAATCAAAATTTTTGGATTTGAAAGATGGATAAATGATATAATCAAAGACATGTACAATTGTTACACAAATAATTTAGATGGAAATTATAATTAATATTTTGATTAAGTAACTAAGGTATGATTTTCATTATATCACAATTTAGTGCATTTTTTTAAGAAATAACAAAAATTTCATCATCTACTCGTATTATGCTTAACATGGGCATTTGAAGTAATACATTTAGCAAATATTTATTGATTATTACTGTTTTGTTGTGTTGGAGGTATTTTGGCCCAGGCACCAATTTGGAGAGCATTGATAATAATATATTAATTATATTACTTTTATATAATAATATTTGTAAATTAATAAAAAAATCTAAAGTTATTTTCATTAATCTCATAATGTTAACATGTAGTAGATTAATATATGAAAAAAAAACTTATTTTCTTTAATATGTTTCAATATGATAGATTTATTTTAAATTATTTTATTTTTTGTGATTAATAAAATAACAACCATTACTATGTAAATTGATAAGTTAAATAATATCAAAGTATTTAAAAAAAGTTTTAAAATAATATAAAATTAAATATGGAAAAAAACTCATCCATAAATCTTAAAAGATTAAAAATAGATATTTTCTAATAACAAATTTAATATAAAAATAAATTTAAAATTTTACTTGTTAAATATATACATTTAATTTTTAAAATATAATATATTAATAATTTTAATTTAAAACTCAAAACTTACTATCAAATTATTTTAAAATTCATATTTTTAGAAATTGCTAAAAATTAAAATTTTATTTTCTACTATATTTCTCATAACAACTGCAACTTTCTAATTTTTTCTATCTTATTTTTCTACTTCATCTTTGTATTTTTTTTTTCCATAGAGCTATCTTAGTATGTTTTGTTTTTGGAGTTTGAGTGATTGGTTTCTATCCTTTCCTACAAGGCATAGCTAGCTTTCTTGTAATAGAGTGATCTATAATGAATTAGAACTTTTAGTTGCATAAGGTTTATCTCATTGAATTCAATTTAATCATTTGTACTTGAGCAACATCTTTTCTTTTCCTTTATGTTTTATGATTTTCAAATGAACCCTGTATTTAGTTCATTCTATGAGATGTCACATCTTTAAAATATGTTGTAAAATAGATCTCATATCTTCATGTCTTTGATTCTATTTACCATAATATCTATTAAATATTTTATAATAGATAAAAATATTTCTCATTATTTTCAGTTCATGAACATCTATATGAAATTATATTGGTATAAATAATGACTATGGAAAAGACAAAAAAGAGAGAAAGAAAGGTAAATCTATTTGATAAAGATATTAGTTTTTTTAGAATTTTGGATGCATGTATGATTTATTATCCCTCCTTTTTAGAGAAGGCTCTTATCATTTGAAGTGATTCTATTTAATTTTGTCCTTTAAGCTTTCCCAATAGAACTATAGAATCTTAAAATAGTTCTATAGGGATTTAAAATTTAAGAGTGTAAACTTAATAAATTAAGTTGGGAATAGGTTATTATTTTTTACTTACATTTTAAGTGGTTTTTAGAAGAATGTATTTTTAATATATTTATTACAATATTAACAATTTTAATTTTTGTTAAAAACTAATCTTATGTCTATATAAATATTAGTGCTAAACTTATTAAATTTGCTAATGTTATCTTTTCTAAAAACTGGTTAGAAATGAGTAATATTGGCTAAAAAATTGAGCTCCTTTAATCTATTCCTTTTACTAATTTTTATTAAGTATTATATAGACTTAGGTTCTAGTGATCAATCTGGATGTTTGTGTTTTGTTCAATCTGGTAGTAAAGTGACATGTGATTGTGGATTATTAATGTTGGATGACTTTATGTTAATGTGACATGGATGATAATAAAATAGAATGATTTACCTAATCCTATTGTGTGCAAATTAGTGTCCAAGTTTAAGTTAATTGACTACTCTAATTACATAATTATGATCTTTCACTCTTTTGGTGGCTTATGTGTTAGACATTGTGTTTATTATCTATACATGTCTTAGGTAACATGTGAAAGGTGTCATGATTGAGAGTTGGAGTGCATTTTTTAATGTTGCTTATTTTTGAATTGTTTGGTGTCGTATATTCCAAAAATCTTCAATGAGAGTCTTATTAATGACATAAATATTCTTCATTACTCCAATCATTTAATGACCTATAAAATCAATGCTCCCATAGGCTAATGTTGCATGCACAAAAGCATGCGACTGCTAGTATTTTTTATAGCAAAAATGGACAAACCACTGAATATATTTATAAAATAAAATTGATTCAAGAGCTCAACTAGGAAATAATTAGTAAGAAAACCTAGAATCTTTGTTGAGTATAAAAGATTAAAGCATCAATATATACAAAATTACCATATCAATGGAATAAAAGTTCCATGTTTACAAGTTTTTACTGATACTTCCTCCAAGACCAAAATTGAGCGAAGATCAAGAAGTTATCAAAATTTCAAAAAAACCTGATAAACTCTAAGAAACTAAATCTCACTTCTCCATTACTGCATATTCAGACTTAGCACATGAGACCAGAGCATCCACATCGCGAACATCATATCCATAGCCAGATTTGAGTAAAGGCTAAGGATAATATTCCCAACCTAAACCATGAATTGCACCCGAAGTGGAAGAAGATACAACAGTATTTACCACATTCTACCCAAAAACTAGAGCATCATGAGTAGACTTCAGTGGATTTGAACATAGAAGATCATTGAAGGAACAACCCCCCAATGCACCCGAGACCAAGTGCTAACCTTGCAAGCTAGAAGTATTCACATCCCAAGACCCATCAAATAGATGTTAAGAGTCATGGGTTAGCCTAGATGGAAGCTAGAGATAGGGTGATGTCAAGACAAATTTATTTGGAAGCTCTAGCAGGTCAAAAATAACATGCCCTATTTGCTTCATATGCTCTTCTAATTGGAAGCCAAATGCCCTCACAGTGAATTGCAAAGTGTTCTTCATAAACCAAGGACTTTATTTTTTAAAATATTTTTGAAGGGCCTCATAAGTTTCCATGAAATCATACTTCTGCATGAGCTGGGACTGCAAAAATAAACCACCTACTAGAGCATTACCCACCTAGAAGTCATAATGTTGAATTGGTACTTTCAATTTATGATCTCCCCAAAATTTTTGGTGAACAACCTTAGCATCAAGGATCTCCAAAAGAGGGGCACACTATAATAAGTCCATTTCATTCGACAAGAAGATCAACATCATGTTGGACAGGAAGAGGAAATGCCTGAAGGAAGAGGAAAGAATATCATGCCCAATTACATGTATGATTGCCCACTGAATAGAAGGAGAATGAATGAAAAACATGAAATCCATATTAGAATTAGCGACATGCAAAGGAAGAACATTTTCATCCACATTTGGTTAAAGCCAAATGCAATAGTTTTTGGGTAGAATTATTTTATGGATCTAAGAGCAAGAATTGTATTTGACATAGACCTCCATGAGAGACAACAACTTGAAGCCACCAACAATGAAATGCACACAGAAACAAGAGGCTTGATAAGAATAAATAAGACGGGTAAAAAAAAGGTAAACTATGAAATCCTATGTGAATAAGTTTTCATTAGAAGCCATCACGCATGAAGGATGTGAAGAATAGATAGCCATGTGAAATGAAATATAATCAGATGACGAAATGACCTCAAGGCCAATGAAATAAACCATGTCTCCATCTGAAGAACATGAAGTATGATTATGATGCCTATTTGGCAGAGATCTTGGTGGCTATAACTAAATGAACTTGATTATGAGATAAACAAAACCATCATGACATACGAGCACGATTAAAGATAATTCAATACTAGTATTTGTCAATATCTAAACTCATCAATAATTACACCTCCTCATATTTATCAATGAACGAGGTCAGCTAAAAAGTGGAGATCATGATGCCATCACACCCTAGATTTGAAAGGTAATTACAACTTTGTTTCCCTCCTTCAGAGTATGTGAAATGCATATACCCGATACTGATCTAACAAATTCAAATTCTAAAGGAGGATATACTTAATTTTCTAGGAGAATGTCTGCCTTTTAATGTAGGCATTAATGATTGCCTGAGAGTCACGTCTAATATGTAGATGTTGAAAAAATTACCTTTCTAGGCAAGAACTAAACAAACAAACAAGGTTTGAGCTTTTGCTTAATTATTGGTATCATCTAGTAAGGGGGCACTTGGTAAGGGGGAACTTGTAAATACCAACACTTTCCCATTACAATCTTGAATACATGCCCCTAACCCTAATTTACCTAGGTTGCCTCTAGAAGCACCATCAAAGTTGATCTTCACATACCCAAAATTGGGAGGATGTCATTGTACATTAGAATGGTTTTCTTTAGGTTGTAATTTGTTGGTTAATTGCCATCCTATAGGAATAAAAAGTATTTTCTATTCACAAAGGATATTGGCATCCCAAGAAGTAATAATAGGATTGATCTTGCATCTACTAAGACTTTCATTAGTTACTTCTACAATTGAATTTTCAATACCTTCAAGCACCTTATCAATAGAAGAATTTTTTTTTTCTGAATATCCGCTTATTTCTTTCCCATCAAATAGCCCATATGACTAATGTCGAAGAACACTTCCATAGACCTACAAATAGGGAATGTGGATGGATGATTAGCCATGCCTAGAAAATATCCCAAATATTTTTTTGAAGAGTGGTAAAGAAGCTTAATTAATGGAGAAAAAAGGTCCAACAATGATAGGCAAAATGACAATGCACAAAAAGATGATCACCTATTTCAAATTCATCATTACATAACACACATTTGAAAGTTGTAGAAATATTTAATCTTACTAGTCTATCACTTGTAAGAATCCTATTCTTAATAGAAATTGATACAAAACAACCAAATTTCGGTAGTACTACATTGTTCCAGTAAAACAAGTATGCTCTAGAAGGACTCTTTTCTGAAGCAATCATTTGAATGAGTTTATATCCCTCTTTAATAAATAGTTACCATCCTTGGCAAGGGTCTACAACAACTTGTCTTCAAAATTTTATAGGAAGGCATGTTTCTATTGTAAGACGCTACAAAAATACTCTCAGTTTTGATTAGGAAGAAGAAGAAGATCCAGATCCTTCTAAAATACTTTCCTTGAAAAGAGAGAAACTACAAAAATAAAGTGATGCACTTGAGTTCTCTATAGAGATTATGAGATTAAAATAAGATCTTGTGTATTGGGTAGTGTGATCAAAGGAGGTTTACTATTCTAGGAATCTCTCCAAAAGCTAACTTTGTCTCCACTTTTCACTTTGCAAGTAACATACTTAAGAACAATGTCTGTTGAAGAAACCATAAAACCCCAAACCACAAACCCCTTTGGAGGATCAAGCATTGAGAATATTCTTGATGGATCATTATTATCCAACTACTTCTACTGCATAATTTGACACTAGGTAATGTGAGACTTGGTATACATTTTCCAAACTATTTTACTGCCAAATGCAACATTCCTTTTTGATAAATCATGAACTCCTACACCCCCAACATCAAGAATATGTGTCATGTCTTATAGAGAAATAAGAGGGATTTTCTTCTCTTCTGACATATTACCCATCCAAAGGATTCCTCTAATCAAATTTTGAATTTGTAAGATGCTTAAGGGTGGAGCTTTAAGTATAGCAAGATAATAATTCGAAATAGCTGCAAGTATTGATTTAATTAGAAGAATTTTCCTGATAGAGAGAGCCATCTAATTTTCCATGCAAATTTTTTTCTTTTAATTCTATCAAGGACAACAATCCTATAACTCCTTTTATTTGATCCCATGTAGAAAGTTATTCCAAGGTAATTTGAAGGTAAAAAGTCCTCTAAAAATCCTAGAATTTGCACAATTCTATCTAAAATAACTTTATTAGTGCTGAAGAGAATTTCTATTTTTATTTTTCCTACTGAGAAATATCAGAGTATAACTGCAAGATGTCCTTGATCTGCCTAGCCTCTAAAACTTGAGACCTAACAAACAATAGCATATCATCAAAAAATAATGAGTGGGTAATGGATACAAAAGTACCCTGAATATGTACACCCTTCCACTTGCCTAATAAGTTATGAATCTTAGTGGTCCTACTGAAAGCTTCAACCATAATAATGAATAAAATTGGAGATAATGGATCATGTTGTCTAATACCTTGTGTAGAAGAGAAGATACTTAAAGCTTTCCCATTGATGATAACTGAAAATGAAGCTCCAGAAATACATGCTTTGATCCATTTACACCAGTTTTTTGAAAAACCCATTTTCTAAAGAACTTGAAAAAGAAAAGTCCAAAAAACTCTGTCATATGCCTTCATCATACCAAGTTTGATTACAAAATTTAGGGACTGAGAAGTATTGATGGAATGGAGAACTTCATGAGCAACCAAAGCACCCTCCATAGTTTCCCTACCTAGAACAAAACCTCCTTTCTCAAGAGAGATAATGTTTGGGATAAGATGTTGTAATCACAAATAAATGGCTTTGGTGATAATCTTATAAGTCAAATTGCACAAAGAAACGAGTAAAAAATTTGCAAAGTTTTTGGGCTCCTTAGATTTTGGGATCAATGCAATATTGGTAGTATTAAAGTACTTAAGCATAGATCTATTTTTGCTAGATTCCTCAATAGCAGCAAATATGTCCCAACCAATGGTGTCCCAACAAGTTTGATAGAAAAGAGTAGAAAGGATGTTTTTCATGATGCCATGTGTGACTCAACACCACCACATAGTAGGAGTTGTTGGCAGTGACATAGATGCCATGTGTAACTTAATACCACAGTTTAGGGGGAGTTGTTGGAAATGAAAAAGTAATTGATGCTGATTTGTATTCTAGATGTTGAAGGCATGAGATTTTGATATTGTAGAAGGATCTTTTCATATTTTTTGAAGTACTATTTGGAGATGTTAATATTCATGTGACTAAAGATGTTGACATTTGGAGGGCTCAATGATGTCTTTGATAAGGGTGTGGTTTATGTTTTCATTTAACATGTTATGATATGTTTAAATGGAAATGTAGTATCTTTGGTTAAGGTTGTTTAGATCATGTTGTCATGTTTATGTTCTTGAGACTATGGTTGGAACTTTGACTTGTTGATCTTGGTTTAGTTTCTTTGTTTTGAGTACATTGATCATTTGTTGGATACTTTGTGTTGCATTTAGAGTTGGCATGGATTGATAAGTTGTAGGTGCTCATGGAAACTTAGAGATGGAGATGATGGTGTTATCTCTTGTGATTAGAGATGTATTTGTTGGAATGGTTGGTGCTACTTCATCAAGTGGGAGATTGTTAAGATGACAAAGTATGCATTGTATGGTGCAAGGAACCTCACTCCACCATATTGTATGATGGAGATGAACCTCACCATATGGTGAGTCCACTGGAGGTGAATCATCATATGGTGACACAAATCTATTTGGACGATCCGTATGGTGGTATGTTGAAGTAGAATGACATGGAATAGTAGAGCCATGTGTGGCCCATACAGCCATATGGTGAAGCCTCACAGTAGTATGGTGAAGCCTCACGGTCATATAGTGATTGGTAGAGTAACTAAGGGACAAAGGGAGTGTAAGGCCCTAATGTTGAAGGGAATTTAAGAGGTTGAAGGGAGTGATCCCATGCTGAAGGGACTACCAACTAGACAAGTGACCATTAGATGGATGAGTAACCATTAGGACTATAATCATTTTGTTCTTGACAGTTAATGTAGCATATTCCATAATGAATTGCAGAGTGTATAAATGTTTGTGATATTCATTTGGTTGTATAGGCTAAAGTAGAAGCAGAGGATGGGCATGTGAAAGTCAGGTTGATTGCAAAGGAAATCTGAGCCTATGAGCTTATCTAGAAAATAGAGTTTGTTGTATGCAAATTGTTTACTATAATAGAAAGTTTCTCAGGGTTTTTTGGGTGGTGAGTTTTTTTCTCGAAAGAGTTTCTTACATCAAATATACCTTCTAGTGTTTATCTTGTGTGCATTTGTTTTTTCAATGTTCTTATTTTTCCTGTGTGTCTCAATGTTTTAAAGTAGATTTATATTCTTTTAGATTTTCCCTATAAATTTGGCATTCAAAAAGTGTTTCCACATCATTGCTTTCCTAATAGGTATCACTAAGAGTGTTGCATGTAGTTTGAATTTATATCATTTTGATATCAGAGCTAGTTTTCTCTAAGGTAGGTGAAACCAAATTTTGGAATACTCAAAGAGTTAACAAGTCACGGTCTTTGGAAATACATTTAGAATGGTTGTTTTGATGAGTGGAGAAATGGAGGATGAGATATGGGAGGTAATGCGAGAGAGAATATTTATTTTCTAGAAATTGGGGATGATAAAATTCTATAATAATAAGTTAGGTCACACAAAGAAAAGAATCACTTTTTATTGGAGTTTATTAGACAATTAGTTCATATAAAGAGCAAGGGAAAGATCTTCTCACTTATAATATTAGCTAAGAGATTGCTTGCTATCAAGTGTAATTTATGAATTCACCTCATCTCATTGCAGTGGCATTCCAAGTTACCAAGGGGAAAATTAAAGCATAGTGATTTGTCAAAGGTTTTAAAATAGAAGAAAATGACTCTCTTTTGCAAATTGATTTTCTTAAAAGGTGACTTATTCATTAATATTATTGTAAAGTATTTATAATTCATGGTGTATATTTCTTCCCAAATGTCGATTATTATGTTTCAACACAACCATTCAACAAATTGATCTCTAGGATAAATATTTGTGTGATTTGTTTGCTAGTAAAGTTATCTCATCTAGATAATGGAGGGGAATAGGCTTTAAGAGGTATTTGAGCTCTTCATGTTGTTTGCAATCTATTGGCATGAGTTTCTTTCTCTAATATTTGTTTTGATATTTTATGTTGTTGCTAAGAATTGGGTTGTTGTTTCAAAGTTGGAGGTTTCAGGCTTGTGAAATCTAGAGATTTGAAATCATTGGTAGAATATGAAAATTTCTTCAAGGTGAGTCTATTGAAATTGATGACTGGTGTAGTGAGAATATGGAAATTCTTTGTATTTATATTGGTTCAAAAATAGTCAAGGGGAATCATGTTTGTCAATTGATGGCATTGATTGACAATTTTAGGAGCTAAATCATCTTCTAGATTAGTATAAGATCAAAACTTTGGTTGGAAAATATTAAGTGCATCTCTTTACAAGATCATAATGAAATTTTACAAGAAGATACTTTCAACTTAGAGGCCTAGAAGTAATGTTCTATTAGTTTTTTGGGAATGATTGTGCCATTTTTTTGTCATCAACATTTTAGATCATACTACATGATCTATCATCAGGATGCATGAGAGTCAAAGAAAACTAAAATTAGAAAACTGGAATATGGACTGTAGACCTAGATTGTGAGATAAAAAAGAAAGGCTAAGGTGATGAAAGGGGCACACAAAATCAGGTTGACATGGTTAACAATAAAAAATGGTCATGACAAATAAACTTACACAATAATTTCTAGAAAACTAATAGAACATTATATATGGATTGTGGACATTTGATATCTTTGGCCTAGAAGTAGTAGAATGTTGAGACATTGTCCAAATAAGTGAAGAGAGTCTCATTTGTTTCTTGAGCATTTTGATACTTTTGGGAGGTTGTGTATCAGTCTATTGGAGTTGACAATGTTTCTATTAATATCATATATTAAAGGAAGTCTTTCTAATAACTATATGGGCATTCTAGAAATCCATCAAGGAAAGGTGACAAATTTGTCAAGATTTTGTTTGCATTTATCATTAGGAAGAGAAGGAAAAAATATGGTGACCTTTACATTAGTGGTTGCGCCATCAAGAGAACAACTTTCAGTTGAGGTTGGGTAGAAGTTATTGAGACAACTCCACAAACTACGATTTTGGATAGAGTTGTTTGAGGAAAGAGTAGGTGAAAAATTGAAAGTAGATAGAGTTTCAAATCCTAGAAGAGAAGAGGAAGCTTAGAAGTTTCAAGAAGGAGAACCAATGTTACCAAAATTTCAAGCTTTGAAGAAAAAAGCTTGACGAGGTACTTATAGTAGGGTGAAACAAACTTTTTATTATGGAGGCTTGGTTCATCTCACAAGTGAACTAGGTGAAGTTCATAAAGGAAAGGAAAAGACTACTAATAGTCATGAAAAGGGTATGAGAACAAGCTATGTCAAAATAAAGAAGAATGCCAAAGTGAATGACATAAAGATGAAGAGAATGAGTCAAGAGGAACTTGATAGAGAAATTACTCACATGAAAGGACAACTCAACATAATGAAGATGATAGTACATGAAAGTGAGAAAGACCAAAAGTATGGATGGAGAATTAAGAAGAAATTTAAATGACATATTAAGAAAGAGATAACAAGAATGATGAAGAAGAACGTGAAACGTGTGATGAAATTTAGTTGAAAGAAGAAGAACTCAAAGAAACCTAGGTTGAGAAAGAAGGAATTTATATATGAGAACTTGACCGAGGGGATTAATTGGAGATATTGATGCTAGACATGATGATAATCTCATTCATTAGATTTGTAGAGGTTGACAAATATCTATTTTTCAAGATATTCATTTTAGTTTGATTGCATTTTGTTCTAATTTATTTTATGCATGTGTCACTTTAGTGAGGTTAATTTAGTTTTTATATTTGTTGTCTATGGTGATTGTAGACTAATGAAATGGAATTTAATTTCAGTTCTTTATCATTTATTAATAATAAAACAAATTTGTTGCTGTAAATTCTGCAAAAACTTTTATGAACAATTTGACTATTATTTTCCTTTGTTAATTTAAAATTTTTCTTGCTATTGTTCTTGAGATTCTATAATGAATAATTTAATCTACAATGAATAATTTGGTTCCCCTTTTATCTCAAACAGGTATTGTGCATTTTAGGAATGCCCCCTCCTCTAAGCAATGCAGTTAAAGAAAATGGAGCCGAAATGGTTTGCCAATGCTTTACACTACTTATAACATAATAATTTTTAACTTTTATGGTGGAGTAGGTTTATTGATAAGCAATATTAATCCAAATTTTGTTGGCGTGCATTTTTTTGGGTTAATAAAGTGAGATAATTTGGAGAACTGAAACATCTGACAATATTTTCAATAGATTTTTTTGGATTTCAAAGATGGATAAATGATATAATCAAAGACACGTACAATTGTTACACAAAAATTTGAGGTGGAAATTATAATTAATATTTTTATTAAGTAACTAAGGTATGATTTTCATTATATCACAATTCAGTGCATTTGTTTAAGAATTAACATTGAAATTTCATCATCTACTGGTATTATCTTTAACGTAGGCATTTGAAGTAATAGATTTAACAAATATTTATTGGTTATTACTATTTTGTTATGTTGGAGGTATTTTGGCCCAGACACCAATTTGGAGAGCATT
The DNA here is from genome assembly GCA_028749045.1 of Cupressus sempervirens. Lineage (NCBI taxonomy): Eukaryota > Viridiplantae > Streptophyta > Pinopsida > Cupressales > Cupressaceae > Cupressus > Cupressus sempervirens. The sequence goes on from CM053786.1 coordinate 470,160,949, forward strand.
GATAATAATATATTAATTATATTACTTTTGTAACACCCTGCCAAGGGATCCAAAAGAAATAACGTAAAGTTTTACTATGTTTGCAAACATTTTTTTTTTAAAAACAAGAAAGATAAAACATACACATCAAACACATAGTAGCATAAGCAATAACATACAATCAACTATAACCATACGTAATAGGATTACATTTATTAAGGATCCCAAGACGTTAAGTCACATTTAAATTTAATCTAATGCTAAGTCTAACAACTACCACATCCATATGAATGCAAGAATAATTAAAAGTCCAATGTCCATTTTATACATTTGTTTCAAATGCCTATTGGCAAATGAAATTTCGAATGCTCAATCATCCACTGTACATGTCACAAGGTATGAAAGGCTAAAAGAATATACATATGTAGAAATAGAAATACACCATCCTCCTTGAATCCATGATACAAAGTACATTAAAATAAATGAAACCATCCACCATACATGGTACATCCATCCATTGTAAAAGATATAAACATCCATCATAAAGTATAGCCATCCATCAAATGATACATAGAAAGAATGAAAGTAAAATTCAGACAAGGAAGCTCTAGCCACAATGACCACAAATGGATCTCAATGGTAAGAGTGAAAAAGCACTACCACCCGATCGCATGGAACCTAAATGGCCCACTACACTGAGGAGATAGTTTCAAATCCCAAATAGGATATCAAACCAAATATCAAAATACTCTCTATGTCCAAGAAAATCCTAAAAGTATTCTAACTCAAAGGTTCTAAGATAGGTCTAATTCCCAGAGGCACAAAAGACATGTAGGAAACCTACTATGTAAGTGGGTAAGTTTTGTTGCACAAATCATGTTGGAGTTACCTTGGTAGTCTCGTAAGACTCCAAGGTCCCCAGTGATCCCTATGCAGCCACTAGTATCCTCTTGTACTAACAATGCATATTACAGAATGCAAGGTCACAACCAAGCATTCTCTCTACTCCTATCCTGGTCTATAGTAGCACTCAAGGCATGGGAAAGAACATACAAGACTCTTATTAGGTTCATTTTAATCTCCATTTAATGTAATTTTTTCACTTATTAAACAACTTACAATGGGTTACCCTCGGAACCACTTAGGGCCCCTGGCCCCCATTGCAAGCCACTTCTTGACACTACATATAGATAACCTACCCTAAGCTCATGAAATCACAAATCAAAGAATCATATAAAATCATCGTAGTCCTATACAAGTGACTAGAAAGCATCAAAAACATAATCATAATAATCACATTAGTTCTCTATGACCAACTGGAAAACATCAAAGATAAATCACAAATATCCATCGATTCTCAATGAGCAACTAGAAAGTATCCCAATAATATTGATCAACAACTTAAAATGGTTAAGTCAAACATGTCACAACATGACATCACCAAGATCAAAGTAAACACTTTAGTCCCATCAAGGCGACTTGAAAGTAACCCAAGTATAACTAATCAAGGACTCAAAAATAGTTAAGTCAGATATCTCATAGCATAAATCTCACCATCCCACAAGGCACTGAAAATAGTAATCAGGAAAATAAAAACACTCAACATAGAGCATACCATCACAAACCATGGTTAAGTATAAAAAGATCGAAATCAAAACATCATATCATCACAATCCACATAACTCCCAAGCCTTTGGTCACATCCAAGGATTGCTCAAAGCTAGGACAAATCCCAAAAACTCCAAAGCATAGACAATACATAGAAAACATAATAGTGTCACAATTCAGTTTGACTTGAAACACACAATTGAGTTAAACAATTAAGGTTTAATTTTTCTAGTTTCCATATATGTTTCCAAGCAATAAGTTTCACAATCAACCCTTACCATTAACCTTATTTTTTTATTTTTTTATGACTTGCACGATTACCCCAATTCAATTTTAAATCAATTTCTAAAATACTCCAAGAAAAATTATTTATTGATTTCCAATAATCAATTGACATTTTTAAAAAACTCAGTATTATTAATTAACCTTAATTAAACTAAATTTAATTAGGTTAATTACAAGACTATATTAATTAATCAATAATTATCCATTATTAATAATTAATAAAATTATCAATAACTTTATTAATTAAAAAATTATTTATATTTAAATGCATTATTATTTAAATTAATAAACAATAACAAAATTTATTAATAGATATTATTTAAATAATAATAAAAAATTATTAAAATCTTATTAATAATAATATTTAAATTTTTTATAAATATTATTAATTATAATAAAAATTTAACATTAAAAAACTATTAATAAAATTATTAATTTAATTTTTTTATTAAAACAAACTTTAATATAACTGGTGGCCCCTTTAATAAGCTATGCAACCTCATCATAGGGTGCTGCAGGCTTTAAAAAAAAACACTGTGCAACCCCCTGCCAATGCAGGTTCTCTGATAAAAAGGTAAGTTGGGGGCGTAGGTAAAACCCCCTCCCCAAAATTTATATTTTTTTAATTTTTAATTTAAAACTTTTAAAAATGTTTCCCCCAAATTATAATAAATAATATATATTATTTATAAAAAAGTTATTTTTGTTTAATAAATAAACAATCCAACTCCCCCCCCCTTACATATATAATTGAATGCTATATTTTATTTTTTTATTTTAAATTTCTACCGATAATAATATTTAAATAAACAAATAATTTTTAATTTATTTTAATTAAATTTTTTTAATAAATATTTACAAATATAATCTGATAGAGAGAATATCATTAACCAATCGAATTTCCAACCTAGAATTTCATTTTCAACTTCAAACCCTTCCCAAATTAAAGTCCAATTTCTTTCATCTATGAAATGAGGGTTTCAAATTGACTTTTCCCTTGATCTTCTTGCACATAGAAGGAATCAATAGGCATACTAGGATTTTCCAAAAATTACAAGATTGAAGGATTCGTTGCAATGAAATACAAACAATCAAATTCATAGTCACGAAGAAGACATGATTATCTAAATAGCGCAATTTAACTGGGTGCATAAAACTCAAGAACCTACCTAGTTCTGATGCTAAAATCACAACACCTAGAAAATTTGCGAGAAAATTTGCTTCTATCCAAGAACTTTCTAACAATTTTTCCCAAAATTCTCTTTCCAAAATACATTTCCAAATTTGCTTCCCAGAATTCGTGTCCAAATTTGTCCCCCTAAAAAATGAACCCTCTAATTGTGATAAAGAGTTCTCTCCTTAAATCAGGGCACTAATTGTGCGTTTACATGGGAGAACTCCTGTCTCACTAGACCTCAACTCCTATTAACTTTTATTACTCTTTGCTTTATCTCCTCCATGCATGTTTATTGAATTATTAAATCATTTTATTTAATTTTTCACTTGACTTCTCCTTTAATTAATTTATTAAATTTTAACTCATGCACACATTATGCAACTCTTATTAAATTAACTGGTTTTATCATTTTAAATTAATTTCTTATATTTTAATCTCATGCACACATAATGCAAACTTAAAACCTTTAATTAAATTAATTTCTTTTCACTTTTTAATTTATTTCAAAACTTAATCGATAAAATATTTATTAACTTAAATAATAATAATATTTTGCATTTATTTAAAAATGAACTCTAAATATATTATTAAATTAAATAAATATTATCACGTTCTAAATTATCCTTATAACTTTTATCTTCAAATTTAATTATTTTTATTTAATTAATTTCCTAATCAATTAAATATAATTAATTATTAAAATATCATAATAATTTTTCATTAAATTAAATCATTAATTTAAGCTTTTAATTAGACTTAATTAACAAAAAATTTACCAAAGACTCATAAAATAAAATACGAAAACCCATCATAAAAAAAAACATACAAAATCAAATTAAAGGGTTATAATCATGAATTAATGTCATCCGATGTATTTAGAGGGTATACGACTCAGATACTTGTCCTAAATATCAATTAGGACAAATGGCTTAAAGGTTTGAGATTTGGACTTAAGAATTTATCTCCCCTCTCTTACCATTGAGATAATGTGATAGGGTATGCTCATCCTGGCAATTTAGGGAAGTCGATACTTGGTACCTACAACCTGCATAAAATTCACACATGTACAAACATAAATTTCTAAGCTAAACAGGCAATGGCCAGACATGGTGCATCATGTAGATCCTGACTAGCAGGTGACTACGACTCCCTTCCTTAACCACATCAAAATGCCATATATAAAGAAAACAAACACACACACCATACACATGCAGTATGGGGTAAGTATCCATAAGAAGACAGGTAATAATCCATCTAACTAATCATCATCAATAATTGAAAATATTGTAATAATCATCATGCATACATGAAGTATAGAGTACCAAGTAATCTCATCATATAATAAATTGAATGTAAAAATAATATCTAATAATCTCTAACTAATGCTACTAACCCTAAGCATATAATTGGCCTAAAAGTGTTTGGCACTGATAATAGAAATACAAACTAGGGGCAAGCACTACATCCACCCTCCCTAGACTTAGGCTTACTCCTGGAAGCCTACAAGAATGTTAACACTAAAGAACTAACTGTGTAGGTCCCATTAGACCCTTTCCCCCCCGTAGGAGAATATGACTCCACTAAGAACACTATAACAATAATATATAAGTTAACAAGGTGCTACAATAGCCACAAAACATACTACTTTCAGTCACTTAGAGCAATATGATTCTAGTTTAATAATAAACTAAAAACCATATTGATCCAACATTCATTCTTTTAACAAGCACTGGGATAGATCCCCTAAACACTCTAAACAAAGGAGCAACATCCCTAATCCATTGGAAAACATACAAGATGCTATAATAACCATAAAGCATACTACTGTAAAGCATGTGTATAAAAGACACATGGTTTTGAAAATAGAATAAGTTTCAATTTCTAGTTTTGCCTATGTTTAGGTATAAGTATAATTTTAGTTTGACATCTAAGTGTTGAAGTATGAAAAATATACAACTAGAAGTTTAAGTTTTGTTTTAGTTCAACTAGTTCAAGTTTCAGTTTTGAAATAGATATATAATAGTTTAAAGTTTTTCATTTTTGTTCAACTAGTTAACACTAGTGGCATTCCAATATACCCAGAGCTCCCAATGTAGAAACATGGGCTTTGATATTAGATGTAATGACTTGCCAATGGATCCAAAAGAAATAACCTAAAGTTTTACTAAGTTTGCCAACATTTAAAAAAAAAAAAAAACAAACAAAAGCAAGAAAGATAAAACATACACATCAAACACATAGTAGCGGAAGAAATAACATACAATCAACTATAAGCATACATAACAAGATTACATTTCTTAAGTATCCCAAGATGTTGAGTCACCTTTAAATTTAATCTAATAACAATTACCACATCCATATGAAAGAATAATGAAAAGTCCAATGGCCACTTTATACATTTGTTTTGAATGCCTCTTGGCAAATAAAATTCGAAATGCTCAATCATCCATTGTACATGTCACAGGGTATGAAAGGGTAAAAGAATATACATATGTAGATATAGAAATACATCATTCTCCTCAAATCGATGATACAAATTATAGTATGATAAATGAAACCATCCACCATACATGGTACATCCATCCATCGTAAAAGATATAAACATCCATCATAAAGTATAGCTATCCATCAAATGATACATAGAAAGAATGAAAGTAAAATACAGACAAGGAAGCTCCAGCCACCGTGACCACGGATGGATCTCAATGGTAAGAGTGAAAAAGTACTACCACCCATCCACGTGGAACCTAAATGGACCACTCCCACCGCTCTCAGGAGATAGTCTCAAATCCCAAATAGGATATCAAACCAAATATCAAAATACTCTCTAAGTCCAGGAAAATCCTAAAAGTATTCTAACTCAAAGGTTCAAAGATAGGTCAACATCTAATTCCCAGAGGCACACAAGACATAGGAAAACTACTATGTAAGTGGGCAAGTGTCATTGTGTGAATCATGTTGGAGTTACCCTGGTAGTCTCTTAAGACTCCAACGTCCCTAGTGATCCCTATGCGGCCACTAGTATCCTCTCGTACTAACAAGGCATACTATAGAATGTAAGGTCACAACCAAGCATTCTCTCTACTCCCATCCTAGTCTATACTAGCACTCAAGGCATGGGTAAGAACATATAAGACTCTTATTAGGTTCATTTTAATCCCCATTTAATGTAATGTTTTCACTTATTAAACAATTTACAATGGGTTACCCTTGGAACCACTTAGGGCCCCTGGCCCCCATTGCAAGCCACTTCCCAACACTACATATAGATAACCTACCCTAAGCTCATGCAATCAAAAATCAAAGAATCATATAAAATCACCTCAGTCCTGTACAAGTGACTAGAAAGCATCAAAAAGATAATCATAATAATCACATCAATTCTCTATGAGCAACTAGAAAGCATCAAAGATAAATCACAATACCCATTGGTTCTCAACGAGCAACTAGAAAGTATCCCACTAATACTGATTAATAAATCAAAATGGCTAAGTCAAACATGTCACAACATGACATCACCAAGATCAAAGCAAATACTTTAGTCCCATCAAGGTGAATAGAAAGTAACCCAAGTATAACTGATCGAGGACTCAAAAATGGTTAAGTCAGATATCTCATAGTATAAATCTCGCCATCCCATAAGGCATTGAAAATAGTAGTCAGCGATATAAACACACTCAACATAGAGCATACCATCACAAACCATGGTTAAGTATAAAAAGATCAAAATCAAAACATCATATCATCACAATCCACAGAACTCCCAAGCCTCTGGTCACATCTTAGGATTGGTCAAAGCTAGGACAAATCCCAAAAACCCCAAAGCATAGACAATATGTAGAAAACATAATAGTGTCACAGTTTAGTTTGATTCAAAACAACAGTTGAGTTAAATAGTTAAGGTTTAAGTTTTTTAGTTTCCATATATGTTTCCAAGAAATAAGTTTCATAGTCAACCCTTACCATTAACCCAATTTTTTATTTTTATTTTTTATGACTTAAACGATTACCCCAATTCGATTTTAAATCAATTTCTAAAATACTCCAAGAAAAATTGTTTATTTAAATTATTTATTGATTTCCAATAATGAACTAACATTTTTTTAAAACTCAGTATTATTAATTAACCTTAATTAAACTAAATTTAATTAAGTTAATTACAAGACTATATTAATATCTCAATAATTATCCATTATTAATAATTAATAAAATTATCAATAACTTTGTTAATTAAAAAATTATTTATATTTAAATGCATTATTATTTAAATTAATAAACAATAACAAAATTTATTAATAAATATTATTTAAATAATAATAAAGAATTATTAAAATCTTATTTATAATAATATTAAAACTTATTAATAAATATTATTAATTATAATCATAATTAAAAATTAACATTTAAAAAAAACTATTAATAAAATTATCAATTTAATTTTTTTATAAAAATCAAACTTTAATATAACTAGCGGCCCCTTTAATAAGTCCTGAGACCTCATCACAGGGTGTCGTAGGCTTTTAAAAAAAAGTCGTGTAGCCCCCTACTGATGCAAGTCTGCCGGTGAAAAGGTAAGTTTGGGGGGGGGGGGGGGGGGGGGGGGAGGGGGGTTGGTGGCTGAATCCCCCTCTCCACAATTTTTATATATATAATTTTTAATTAAAAACTTTTGAAAACATTTCCCTCAAGTTATAATAAATAATATATATTATTTATAAAAAAAGATTTTTGTTTAATAAATAAACAATCCAACCCCACACTCCCCCCCCCCCCCAAATACATGTATAATTAAATACTATATTTTATTTTTTTATTTTAAATTTCCACCAATAATAATATTTAGATAAACAAATAATTTTTAATTTATTTTAATTAAATTTTATTATTATTATAAATATTTACAAAAATAATCTAATAGAGAAAATATCATTAACCAATCGAATTTTCAACCTAGAATTTCATTTTCAAATCCAAACCCTTCCCAAATTAAATTCCAATTTCTTTCATCTACAAAATGAGGGTTTCAAATTGAGTTTTTCCTTGATCTTCTTGCACATAGAAGGAATCGACAGGCATATTAAGATTTTTCAAAAATTACAAGATTGAAGGATTCGTTGCAATGAAATACAAACAATGAAATTCACAGTCACAAAGAAGACAAGATTATCTAAATAACATAATTTAACTAGGTGCATAAAACTCAAGAACCTACTGGTTCTGATGCTAAAATCATAACACTCAGAAGATTTGCGAGAGAATTCACTTCAATCCAAGAACTATTCTAACAATGTTTCCCAAAATTCCCTTTTCAAAATTGGCTTCCCAGAATTCATGTCCAAATTTGTCTCCCTCAAAAATGAACCCTCTAATTGTGATAAAGAGTTCTCTCCTTAAATTGGGGCACTAATTATGCATTCGCCTAGGAGAACTCCATGCTCACTAGACTTCAACTCCTATTAACTTTTATTAATCTTTGCTTTATCTCTTCCATGCACATTTATTGAATTATTAAATAATTTTATTTAATTTTTCACTTGAGTTCTACTTTAATTAATTTATTAAATTTTAACTCATGCACACATTATGCAACTCTTATTAAATTCACTTGTTTTATCTTTTTAAATTAATTTTTTATATTTTAATCTCATGCATGCATCATGCGAACTTAAAATTTTTAATTAAATTGATTTCTTTTCACTTTTCAATTTATTTCAAAACATAATCAATAAAATATTTATTAACTTAAATAATAATAATATTTAGCATTTATTTAAAAATAAACTCTAAATATATTATTATTAAATTAAATAAATATTATCATGTTCTAAATTATCCTTATAACTTTTATCTTCAAATTTAATTCTTTTTATTTAATTAATTTCCTAATTAATTAAATATAATTAATTATTCAAATATCATAATAATTTTTTATTAAATTAAATCATTAATTAAATCTTTTAATTAGACTTAATTAACAAAAAAATTACCAAAGACTCATAAAACAAAATACAAAAACCCATCATAACATAACACATACAAAATCAAACTAAAGGGTTATAATTATGAATTAATGTCATCCGACGCATTCAGAGGGTACATGACTAAGATACTTGTCATAATTATCAATTATGACAAATGGCTTAAAGGTTTGAGATTTGGACTTAAGAATTTATCTCCCCTCTCTTACCATTGAGATAATGCGATAGGGTATGTTCATCCTGGCAATTCAGGGAAGTCGATACCTGGTACCTACAACCTGCATAAAATCCACACATGTACAAACACAAATTTTTAAGCTAATCAAGCAATGGTCGAAAGTGGTGCATCTTGTAGATCCCGACTAGCAAGTGACTATGACTCCCTTCCTTAAGCACATAAAAAATGCCATACATAAAGAAAACAAACACACACGCCATACACATGCAGTATGATATAAGTATCCATAAGAAGACAAATACATCATCAATAACTAAAAATACTGTAATAATCATCATGCATACATGAAGTATAGAGTACCAAGTAATCTCATCATATAATAAATTGAATGTAAAAACAACATCTGATAATCTCTAACTAATACTACTAACCCTAAGCATATAACTAGCCTAAAAGAGTTTGGCACTGATAACATAAATGCAAACTAGGGGTAGGCACTACAACTTTTATATAATAATATTTGTGAATTAATAAAAAAATAAAGTTATTTTCATTAATCTCATAATGTTAACATGTAGTAGATTAATATATGAAAAAATAATTATTTTCTTAAATGTGTTACAATATGCTATATTCATTTTGAATTATTTTATTTTTTGTGATTAATAATATAACAATTATTACTATGTAAATTGATAAATTAAATAATATCAAAGTATTTAAAAAAAGTTTTAAAAAATATATATAAATAAATATGGAAAAAAAACTCATCCATCAATCTTAAAAGATTAAAAATAAATATTTTCTAATAACAAATTTAATATAAAAATAAATCTAAAATTTTACTTGTTAAATATATACATTTAATTTTTTTAAATATAATATATTAATAATTTTAATTTAAAAATCAAAAACTTATATCAAATGTTTTTAAAATTCATGTTTTTAGAGATTACTAAAAATTAAAATTTTATTCTCTACTAAATTTCTCATAACAACTACAACTCTCTAGTTTTTTCTATATTATTTTCTTAGTTCATCTTTGTATTTTTTTTCTTTCAATAGAGCTATCTTAGTATGTTTTCTTTTTGGAGTTTGAGTGATTGATTTCTATCCTTTCTTGCAAGGCATAGTTGGCTTTCTTGAAATAGAGTCTAGAATGAATTAGAACTTTTAGTTGCATAAGATTTATCTCATTGAATTCAATTTAATCATTTGTACTAGAGCAACATCTTTTCCTTTCCTTTCTATTTTATGATTTTCAAATGAACCTTGTATTTAGTTCATTCTATGAGATGTCACATCTTTAAAGTATGTTAAAATAGATCTTATATCTTCATGCCTTTGATTCTATTTATGATAATATCTATTAAATATTTTATAATGGATAAACATATTTCTCATTATTTTCAATTCGTGAACTTCTATATGAAATTCTATTGGTATAAATAATGACTATGGAAAAGACAAAAAAAGAAGAAAAAAAGAAAAAGGTAAATCTATATGATAAAGATATTAGTTTTTTTAGAATTTTGGATGCATGCATGATTTATTATCCCTCCTTTTTAGAGAAGGCTCTTATCATTTGAAGTGATTCTATTTAATTTTGTCCTTTAAGCTTTTCCAATAGAACTATAGAATCTTAAAATAGTTCTATAGAGATTTTAAAATTTAAGAATGTAAACTTAGTTGTATTAGAAATTAAGTTAGTTTCAATTAAGAAGTTGAAGGAATAGGTTATTATTTGTTACTTACATGTTAAGTGGTTTTTAGAGGAATTTTTTAAAATATATTTATTACAATATTTACACTTTTAATATTTGTTAAAAACTAATTTTATGTCTATATAAATATTAGTACTAAACTTGATTAAATTTTCTAACTTTTCTAAAAACTAGTTATAAATGACCAATATTGGCTTAAAAATTGAGCCCCTTTAATATTTTCCTTTTAATAATTTTTATTAAGTATTATATACACTCGGGATTTAGTGATCATTCTGGATGTTTGTGTTTTGTTTAATCTGGTAGTAAAGTGAGATGTGATTGTGGATTTTTTATGTTGGATGACTTTATGTTAATGTGCCATGGATGATAATAAAATAGAATTATTTACCTAATCCTATTGTGTGCAAATTAATGTCCAAGTTTTAGTTAATTGACTACTCTAATTACATAATTGTGATCTTTCACTCTTTTGGTGACTTATGTGTTAGACTTTGTGTTTATTATATATGCATGTCTTAGGTAAGATGTGAAAGGTGTCATGATTGAGAATTGGAGTGCATTTTTTAATGTTGCTTATATTTATATAATTTGGTGTCCTATATTCCAAAAATCTTCAATGAGAGTGTTATTAATGACATAAACATTCTTCATTACTCCAATCATTTAAGGACCTATAAAATCATTGCATTTTGTTCTAATTTATTTTGTGCATGTATCACTTTAGCTAGGTTAATTTATTTTTTATATTTTTTGTCTATGGTCATTGTAGACTAATGAAATGGAATGTTATTTTCATTTCTTTGTCATTCATTAACAATAAAATAAATTTGTTGCTATAAATTCTATAAAAAGTTTTCTAAACAATTTGATTATTATTTTCCTATGTTAATTTTAAAATTTGCTTGCTATTGCTATTGAGATTCTACAATGAATAATTTGATTCCCCTTTTATCTCAAATAGGTATTGTGCATTTAGGAATTCACCCTACTCTGAGCAATGCAATTAAAGAAAATGTAGTCTAAATGGTTTGCCAATGCTTTAGACTGCTTATAACATAATAGTTTTTAACTGGAGTAGGTTTATTGATATGCAATATGAATCTGACTTTTGTTGGCATGCATTTTTTTGGGTTAATAAAGCGAGATAATGTGGAGAACTAAAACATGTGACAATATTTTCAATAAAAAAATATGGATTTGAAAGATGGATAAATGATACAATTGAAGACATGTACAATTGTTACACAAATAATTTAGGTGGAAATTATAATTAATATTTTGACTAAGTAACTAAGATATGATTTTGATGGGGTAGACAAAGGTAACCTGGGAAAGGTTGGGGTTGGTGGCATCATAAGAAATGTGTTTGGGAAAGGGATTGTTGTGATTACTACCCCCCTTGGAATTCAAATCAATCATTATGAGAAGCCCACTGCGGCTCACCAAACTATCAATTTAGGAAAATAAATAGGAATGAAATACCTATGGCTAGAAGGAGATTCAAAAAACATAATTGATTGCCTAAATGAGAAGAACAATGCTACTTGGACGATCAAAAATATTATTGAAGAATGCATTTAGAACCTTAAAACCTTTGAGAAAACCTATGTGGGACATGAGTACTGGGAGGCCAACAATTTGGTGGATAGGTTGGAAAATTGGGCAGTGAAGTACAACAAGGTGGCTAAGTGGAAAAATGGTCATGATATCTTGTTAGAGTTTCATGATGTCATTGAGAGGGAACATATCCTAGGAAGATTGGGTATAATTGAAAGCCATTATGAAAGTTAATGATTTATGGGGAATGTGTAGAGTTGTGAGGTGGAAGTATGATATATATTGTACTTCCCATATCTACAATATCCATCAACTCATGTCAGTAGGAAGAGAATTCACAAGGTAGAAAATAGATGTAAGAAAACAAGGAGAGCCAAAGGCTTGTTGGTTTTCAAAGGCTCCAATACAAATTACAAACATTGCACAGAGAAGAACACCATGGTTAGGGAAAGACATAGGAGGGAACCAGAGGATGGAGCCTAGAAGTGGAAAATACATTCCAAGGTGTGGAACATATTGAAGAAAGGAGAAATTATCAATTATATTGAATGCCTTCATGGATGGAAACCCTCTATAACCAAAAGTATGGTCAAAAACTAGAATGAGGGCATTGTCAAAATTGATGGGGTGGAGTTCTCTATGATGGAAGAAGTTATCTCCTTGGTTACTAAGATCCCCATAATTGGAAAGAAATTTTACACAGACCAGAAAATATTTGGGCAAGCGGCAGTGGAATTCAAAAAGAACCAAGAGAAAAAATAGGCACTGGTGAAGAGAGGTACCCATTATCTCCCAAGCTCCATCAAGCCTCTGTGGAGATTTGTGCTTCGTGCTATAATCAAATATATTATTCTCAACACTAGGTTTGATTGTCTATGCACTTACCACTTCATGTTACTTAACCATTTTAGGTATGGGGTGAAAATCTCTATCACCTTCTACCTTTATTCTTCCATGAATGAAAAAAGTAATGAGTATCAAGAAAAGCATACTAGGAATTCGGTGCTCCATGAGGGGCTACTACTATTAATTTATGAATACTTCAAAGCTATGACTATGAGCACACAAATCAAAGATAGGAAAGAGGGCAATAAAGGAAAAGGTGAATCCAAAGAGTCTAATGAGATTTATTCACCCTTAGATATAGAGGAAAGTCTTGAGATGCATATGGATTTGGAGGAGTCTAATTCCTCGTAGTGAGTCTCAAGGAAAAAAAACCCTCAAAATAGATAGCAAGGAGAAAAAAGGCCCCCCTGAGCCCATACAAGACATTGACACATCCTTAGCTAGGGGTTATAATGAATGGGTAGAAGGGTGTTGGCATTAAGTCATGTTTTTTATTAGTGACAACACTTATTTAGATTTTGTATGGTTATTGAGCACTTTGATTAGTCTCTAGTATTTTCCATGTAATTCAATGGTTACCAAGCTTCACAGTTCCTATTGAGCATTCCAATGGTTACAAAGTGAATTCAGGCAGTGTGTAGTCCAGTACTTCTTATCGAGTAGTTTAGTGGTTACTAAGCTTCGTAGTGTCTACCGAGTTATCAGTTCTTGTGAAAGTGAAGTTAGTGTTAACTGAGTAATGAGATGATTAGTGTTTATCGAGTGTAGGCATGGTAAATGTAGAATTTAGTTTCCATCGAGTGACACTGTATCTACTGAGTCACTAGTGTATATCAAGTTTGAAACTATGTTGAAGTGATTAGTATGGATTGAGCCTCTACTTCTACTGAGTGCATGATGATGCTGAGTAATGATAGTGGATTCCATGTATCAAAAATTCACCAAGTTAGTTTTTAGAACTCAAGTTTCTACATTTGGTCTAACTCTATAATATTGGTGTTAACTTGTGTATTGGTCAACCTTATAATTATGTGAATTGGGTTGGTATATATGTAATGTATTGTATCATACCCAAAGTTAATCGTTTGAAGTAAGGGAATATGAATGTGATGATAAGCATGTGAATGTGAGTCTACAATAGATCAAAGTGTATTGCAAGGTCATATTAGGAGTAGTCAAGTTACATCTATCACATAGCAGTGATCAGTACTTCAAGGATCTTAATCAGTAATTCAGTTGTAAGTTAGATCTACGGTTTCATCCTAACAGGTGAATCAACTTCAAATCCTTTAATAGGGTAGACTTAACAGTCTTTTCTTTAAATATCTTTACCGAGTGCATACTTCATTGTATTTTTGTAAAATCTTTAACAAGGTGAACCTAGTAGTCCTAATTGCTCCTAACAGGGCAGATCATCAGATGTGATCAATGTAAGCCTTAACATGCCAACTTTATACTGCAATATTGAAGTTTTGTGGGTATCATCACCCCCCCAATTTTACTTTCTACTTGGAAGGTTTTTGGGTCACCAAAAATTGTGTTCAAAGTTTTTTATGTTTTTAGGTTCTCATGCTTGCAGTAGATTAGATCTATTGATGATAATTGGATTATGTTATTAAGTGCTGAAATTGTTAAAAGTTTTTGAAGTTACTGATTCACCCCTCCCCTCTCAGTAACCTAGCTAGTCCTAAATATTTCCAATAATTGGTATCAGAGCATTTTGGTTCTTAGGATAAAGTTTGATAGCTTGAGAACAGATCAAAGACAATGGAAATATTTAGACTTGACAAAGCTATTGACAATGAAAAGCTAGATCTAGACATGGCCATAGCTCAACTCAAGAAAGAAAAAGAGCATCTTTCTCAATCCCTAAAAAGAAGGAAGGGACTTGCAAATTAGATGAGTGACAACCAGTATGTTGAAGAGAAGATTGAAGATTTTTTGTCCTCAAGCAATTTAGATGAACCAAATGATGCAATCAAAGAACTCCTAGAAAAGAATGGCTCTTTGCAAGAAGAAGTAAGAAAATTGAAAAGCGAACAAGAAATTCAGTTAATAAGATTGTGTGAAATCTTAGAATAGAGAAATAAGGAAAAAGAAGACTTGGAGGTAACAAACAATGAAATTCAAAATCAATCCCTTCAGCAAGAAAGCCTTATCAATTAGCTCTCCAATGAAAATGAAGAAATCATGAATCTGAGATCTAAAAATAAAAGGTTAAGGAATGAATTGAACACTGAAAAGCAAATCAATGAAAGGTTGAAAGCTGATCTAAATTCTAAAAAGCAACTCAATGAAAGAATAATGAAATCCCAAGAAGACATGGATCAATTGAATAAAAAAAATGGGCAAAATATTTATAAGCAAAAGGGTAAAGCAGGACTTGGATACAAAGAAGGTGGTGAATCCTCCAAACAAGGCGCTCACAGGAATCAAAGACCTACTTGCAATTACTGTGGTAAGATAGGTCACACATCAAAAAAATGTTGGAGTAATGGAAAGACAAAATTCAATGGAAAATGCTACAATTATAGTCAGCATGGTCATAAAGCTAATAAATGCAAAGAAAAACCAAAGTTTGAGGGAAAGTGTCACAAATGTAAGAAACAAGGTCACAAGGCATCTGAATGCAGATCTAAACCATTCAATCCAGCTAAACAATTTGTAAAGGAAATATTTGGTTGGGACTATAATACTTGGTGTAGATGTCATTATTGTGGAGAATATGGACACATGGCATAAATTGTGTTAGACATCACATGAGAAGAAAGGATACTACCATAAGATGTTACACATGTACTGAACTTGGTCATATAGCTAAAAATTGCATGAATACAAGTAGAGTTGAAGATGAAAAAAAGGAAAAAGCTGATAGCATTAGGAAGTATATGAGATAGCAATGGATTCCTAAATCTATCAAGCAAGCTAGTTTAGGTGATGATAGCTATGTCACTCAAGAAGTGGGTGACTCCACCATTTCCAATTAAGTTCTTAAGGAAGAACTAGAACTATGTTTTCAAGATCACATCTTAAATAGTTCCAATTGAAAGGAAGTAAAGATTCATATTGGTATTCAAGTTTAGTATCAATAATCATTAGCAAGGTTGGGTCATGGACTCTAGCAAGTGAAGTCGGGAGTAACACGTTTATGTTAGGTTACTAAGTTACAAGATTTCACCAAGCGATCTATACAGATAGTGGATGATAGGCTATCACACACTATGTCATTATGGCTCTCATTGTATTGAGCATTAATGGGATCTTTTTATCAAAAGGTAGGAAATTAACTTCATTTCCAACATGAATTTAGTATATTGAGAATAGAGCAATTTGTAGAGCATACCAGCGATCTTGAGCATAATTTCTAGCAAAAGTTTTTCAAAGAATTATCAATTTACCGAGTTATCATGGCATCCAACAGTAGCAGAAACAAGGTGAAGAAAGGATCTGAAATATTGGGGTGAGGTATTGAGTGGAAAGCTCCTAATTTCAAATTGGTGTCGATGATCACAAAAACCCTCAACCTAAATGGAGCTAAATCATAGATACCACCTAAGGTACTTCTCATAAATGAAATTAGAACTCATTTTAAATGTGTAGTTTAGGAGATAGGAACCCTTGAAATGAATAATGCACTAAGTGAACTCTATGTGGATGGAATTCTCAAACCCAAGCACAAACACTTGGAAGAGATAGGTTTAACCCATATTCCTCACCTACCATGAAACTTTCAAATCAAATGGATTAGGTATATCTTAAGCCGAGTTCATAATGTTCAATTGTGGTTAGAGAAACTAGTTTTAATTACAAAGAAAATGATTCATCACATTACTACTCTCCTTGTCATTACCAAAGCTAAAGTCACTAAAACCCTAGTCAAGTGGGATGATAGAGGAATGAAAATTAGTTGTGTATCAGACATAGAACTCAAATTTGGCATTCATGTGATAGCACATAAGATTTATAGCTCAAGTCGACTCAATAGTGTGTTGTGTGAAGTAGTTGACCTAGCTTATAAGGTTGTTAAGAAGAATTTGTCATATGACCTAGCAGATTTGATGTTGAAGCAGTTGAACAAAAATATGAAAAGAATTAGGACATCTAAGAATAACCCATGCAAGTTTGGTTCACTATTGACATGCTTTTTTTTCTATGTTCAAAAGTTTTCCCCCTCTAAAGGCACAATTTTATGGAGAAAATACATGCCAGTCTTATATTAGATCAATGAGTTTATAGCTAAAATGGGTGAAAATTTTGATAGTATCATGGACAATTATAAAAGATGAATAATAGGTTCAAGATACAAATGAAGTTGATTGAAGATTATAAGGATGATGTTTGTTTTATGGTTGATAGAGATAGAGTATACATCCAGGTAGTAAGGCCTAGAATTATGTGGGTAAAACTTCTTCCACATGAGGTTAATATTGATGAGGCAAAGGAAATAATTGAATCCCTAGTAAATGAGCCTATTTATCCAAAGGAACTTCTCTTTGGAACCTATGATGAAGCTAAAGAAATAATTTAACTTGAGATCAAGCTTCCATAGGTAGTGAACAAAGGAAAAAGGAGGATATCAAAGTTGAAAATAGCCTCTTATGATTACTGAGGGAAAATGAGAAGATGTGGAGGAATTTGAAAATGAATAGGAATCAGAAAAGGAAGAAGAACTAGCAAGGAAGAAAGGCAAGGTGATTATCACCAAGCCACCCAAGCCCTCCATTGTAGTATTCACAAGAAGATCCAAGGAGAAAGCAGGAAAAGGTGGCAATGAAGTTGTGTTTAGTAAGCCTCCTCTCATCTTCCAAGAAAGACTAAAACAATTGGAAGAAGGTGTTGGTATAACCAATTTCAAAGCATTAAAGTATGAGACCAGAACAAAGGTTGGCAAGATGAAGATTAAGGATTTGGTACTAACTAAGATGGGAAAATGGAAGTATTTCCTTGATCAAATAGCACCTCAAATTTCTAATGAGCTATTAGAAAGATTAAAGCCAAGATGGGACTTAACCATGCAAACAAAAAAAGACATATATGAATAAACTCTGAGATAGTTGTTACCAAGCATTACCAATGCTGAGGTAAAAGAAGTTATGAAGAAGAATGAAGACAAGATGACTATTAGATTTCATACTTGTTTAATTTTGGTAAAAGACATAGAGAATGTAGTCAAGGATGCAATAGCTACGTGGAAAAATATTTATCATCTACACAAACCTAGTGAAAATCCTATTGAGATCAAAGATGATGATGATGAAAGTGACAAGGATGAAGGAAATGAAGAAGACAATGCTCCTTTTGTCAACATTGATGCTAAAGAATATCAAAAGTTGATGAAGGACAATGAAGAATAAAAAGAGGAAGAAGCTAAAGAGGAAGCCAAGGAAGAAGAAGAAGAAAGTGATCCAATTAAGATAGTTGCAATTTTCATAGCCTCCCTTCCTCACTCTCTAGAAAAAATAGCAACATCATCAAGCATGGAGATAGCTTCAGTAGCTTTGATTGTGACAACCATTGATACATCAAATGTCCAATCTTTCTCTACTACCTCTTAGCTCAGCACATCATAGATAGAAGTGTCTACCACTTCATCCACTAAGCTGCAAAATCCTTCAGTCATTAAGCTAGTCTTAGCAATGGATACAGTATGTTCCACAATTTTGACTTCTTTAGCAGTAAGTACAGTTTTGGATTCTTTAGTTTTAGCTTCTTCACTTGTGCATACTTCTGCCAGTACTTCACTTGTAAATACATCAATTTTGGAAAGTACATCAGTTTTGGATTCTTTAAGTATTCCAGTAAGTATTCCATTAGTAGGCACTATACAAGTTTTCACTGCTAGCCTTACTATTTCCACTATTATTTCAATTCCAAAATCTAAAGCATTAATTTCACAAGTTGAACCAAAGACTCAATCAAGACTTTTGATTAGTGGAAAGGAAATAAAGGAAGATATAGATTTGGATAAGGATATTGAGATTCCCAAATTCAATTTTAACAATGCCATTGTAGATCAAATGAGATTAGTCAGTTAGCTCCTTGAAAAGAAGGCCAAGAAAAAGAAATTAAGAGAAGAGAGAGATAGAGAATTCAGGATTATTGAAAGTGCTAAAAATATTTTGACAGAGGCTATAGGTGTTGATGTTGATTCTTCTCAACACATTTTGTTGTAATTAGAAGAGGTAGTTAGCAAATTCAATGAAGATTCCAGTGGCCAAGATAAGCTGATGGAGAAAGCAGAGAAGAGGTTTGATAACAAAGTGCTTGAGCACATTGCTCAGTAAATAACTATCCAGTAGGTAGAGCTTTCTTCAATTTTGTCAAATCTTGAATCCTCTAACACAAATGTAACATCTCTTTTTGCAAAGTTATGTGATGGTACTGAGCATGCTAAATAAATAAAGAGAAAATTGAATAAGATTGATGAAGATCTAAAGGCTAGTGTTCAAAAGTTGCAGGTTGACCCCAGTTCAAGCTCTGCACACCATATGAAGATCATATTCTTATCAGATATGTAGGCACAATTATTGAGAGAGGAAGCAAGGATCTAATCTACACTCATAGACATCCAAAATATGATCCTTCCTATCATGGATACAATGCAGAAGCACATTGCTTATTCTAAAACATTGATCCATGACAATAATTTTTCAATTGTAGATCATATGATTAAGCTCTCTACAGAAGTCCAAGTTGCACTTCAAAATTGCAAAATTTTGTAAGAAAACTAGGATAGGACCTTAACTCTTATTCTTAAAGTACATTATGAGTTTCTCTCACATTTTGGTGTCTCTATATAAGTATGTTGTGTATAAATCTTTGGCATTATTATCAAAAAGGGGGAGAGACATGTATATATTTAAGGAGGAGAGATATTTGTATATATCATGAGAAAAAGATTCCATACCAGAAGATACACTTAGTATCACACAATATGTATATTTTATGGGGGAGATATATGGAAATAAAATGTATATATAGCAGAGTTACAAAGACAAATTTTGAAAAATCTCAAAAAAAATCAGCATGCCATACCAAGCCAGTATCACACTATGTTGTACATAAGTTTTGGCTGAAAAGTGTTTTTGTCACTAATGCCAAAGGGGAGATTGTTGGCATTAAGTCATGTTTGTTATTAATGACAACACTTATTTAGATTCTATATGGTTACTAAGCTCTTTGATTAATCTCTATTGCTTGCCATGTAATTTAGTGGTTACTAAGCTTCACAATTCCTACTAAGCATTCCAATGGTTACCAAGTGAATTTAGGCAGTGTGTAGTCTAGCAGTTCCTATCAAGCATTTTAGTGGTTACCAAGCTTTTTAGTGTCTATTGAGTCATCAATTCTTGTAAAAGAGAAGTTAGTGTTAACTAAGTGATGAGATGATTAGTATTTATCAAGTGCAGACATGGTAAACGTGGAATTTAGTTTCTACTAGCTGACACTATATCTACCAAGTCACCAATGTATACTAAGTTTGAAACTAAATTGAAGTGATTAGTATGGACTAAGCCTCTACTTCTACTAAGTGCATGATGATGCTGAGTAATGATAGTGGACACCATGTATCAAAAATTCACCAAGTTAGTTTTTAGAACCTGAGTTTCTACATTTGGGCCAGTTCTGTAATATTGGTGTTAACTTGTGTATTGGATGACCTTGTAATTATGTGAATTGGGTTGGTATATATGTAATGTATTGTATCATACCCAAGGGTAATGGTTTGAAGCAAGGGAATGTGAATGTGATGATAAGCATGTGAATGTGAGTCTACATCAAAACACATTGTATTGCAAGGTCATATTAGGAGTAGTCAAGTTACATCTATCACATAAAGGTGATCAATACTTCAAGGATCTTAATCAGCAATTTAGTTGTAAGTTAGATCTACTATTTCATCTTAACAAGTGAATCAACTTCAAATCTGTTAACATGGTAGACTTAATAGTCTTTTCTTTAAACCTCTTTATCAAGTGCATACTTCATTATATGTTTGTAAAACCTCTAACAAGGTGGACCTAGCCATCCTAATTGCTCCTAATAGGGTAGATCATCAGAAGTGATCAATGTAAGCCTTAATAGGCCAACTTTATATTGCAATATTAATTTTTTGTCGGTATCATCCACACCCTAGTTTTACTTTCTATTTGGAAGGTCTTTGGGTCACCAAATATTGTGTTCAAAGTGTTTTATGTTTTCAATTTCTCATGCCTATAATAGATTAGATCTATTGATGATAATTGGATTATGTTATTAAGTACTAAAATTGTTAAAAGTTTTCTAATTCGCCCCTCCCCTCTCAGTAACCTAGCTAGTCCTAAATATTTCCAACAAAGGGATGGATATGGGAGAGGATAGTATAGAGGGAGAGGAGAATATCAAGGAAGGGTATGGAAAGGAGTGAAAGAAAAGAAAGAGAACCATCACTATCAAAGTGTTGACAAGAAACGAGAAGGAGGCCATGATGTGAAGGAATCAAAAAAGGAAAACCCTAGATGACAATGAGGATAAATAGGGGGAGGAGATAGAGAAGGTGGAAGAGGATCCCAACCAAAGTGAAAGGGAGGGACCCGAACAAGGCTATGAGGATTTTGGCACTAGCACTTACAACTATTCAGTCACGAGGAAGGATAGGAAGGTGGTGTGGTAGAACTTTGGCTCTAAGTCGGATACTATGGGCATCAAATGGGAGCTAATCAAAACTTAGGTCAAAGAAATTGAAGAGGGTAGAATCAAAATGGAGGAGTTGATTGATCCTTCTTTGATCATCTTCAATGATATTTCAAAGGAGCACTCAAACATGGATGTCCTTAACAATGTGAAAAAAAGTGCTGTGGATAGCTTTCGTACCACCAAGTGGCTCTTCCATGAAATCCTTGAGCTCAAACCCAAAGTGAGCACTATAGAAAGGGAGACCTATAGCTTAAAGAATAGGGTGAAGAAGGATGAAAAAAACATGGATAGAAGAGTGAAAGAAGTCAAGAACAAGGCCCATGTGATATATAGGATAATGCAAGGTATAGTTGAATAGAGCTCTAAGTTCCTGAAGGATAATGAGAACATTAAGAGGTTCATACAATATACGGATGACCAAAATATTAGCAAGGAGGAGGACCCTGACACCCATAGCATAAATGATAGGACTCTAGAAGAAAACACAAGGAAGTAGACTAGATCCAACACTAGGAAAAAGGACACCTCGACCCTAGACCAGGAGCTTTCTGAGATAAAGGAGGTAGCTGGCAAGTTGTCAGAGTTGGAGATAAGCATAGCATAAATGTTGAGAGACATCGTTTGAGCGCCTTGGCCTTTTGTGGGTAGCTTTGGTTTTTTTTCCAACTCTCCTTGGCTTTACTTTTGTTTCTATCTTTGTTTAGGGAGTTGTTCTTTCTTTTTGCCTTCTGGCTCTATATGTAGCCTTAAGTGTTCCTTTGTTGACTATTCTATATTTTGTTTAGGTTTCAGGGCCCTTTTAAAGCCTATTTTCTATAATAAAAAACTAAGGTATGATTTTCATTATATCACAATTTAGCGCATTTGTTTAAGAAATAACATACAAATTTCATCGTCTACTGGTATTATCTTTAATGTAGGCATTTGAAGTAATAGATTTAGCAAATATTTATTGGTTATTTCTATTTTGTTGTGTTGGACTTATTTTGGCCCAAGCACCAATTTGGAGAGCATTGATAATAATATATTAATTAGATTACTTTTATATAATGATATTTGTGAATTAATAAAAAATCTAAAGTCATTTTCATTAATCTCATAATGTTAACATATAGATTAATATATGAAAAAATAATTATTTTCTTAAATATGTTTCAATATGATATATTCATTTTAAATTATTTTATTTTTTGTGATTAATAAAATAACAATTATTACTATGTAAATTGATAAATTAAATAATATCAAAGTATTTAATTTTTTTTTTAAAATAATATAAAAGTAAATATGGAAAGAAAACTCATCCATCAATCTTAAAAGATTATAAATTGATATTTTCTTATAACAAATTTTAAATAAAAATAAATGTAAAAATTTACTTGTTAAATATATAAATATAATTTTTTAAATATAATATATTAATAATTTTAATTTAAAAATCAAAACTTACTATCAAATGATTTTAAATTTCATATTTTTAGAAATTACTAAAAATTAAAATTTTATTCTCTACTATATTTCTCATAACAACTACAACTTTCTAATTTTTTCTATCTTATTTTCTTACTTCATCCTTGTATTTTTTTCTTTCCTTACAACTGCCTTAGTATGTTTTCTTTTTTCAGTTTTAGTGATTGGTTTCTATCCTTCCTTGGCTTTCTTGTAATAGAGTGATCTAGAATGAATTAGAACTTTTAGTTGCATAAGGTTTATCTCATTGAATTGAGTTTAATCATTTGTACTAGAGCAACATCTTTTCCTTTCTTTACCATCTTATGATTTTCGAATGAACCTTGTATTTAGTTCATTCGATGAGATGTCACATCTTTAGAATATGTTGTAAAATAGATCTCATATCTTCATGTCTTTAATTTTATTTACGATAATATCTATTAAATATTTTATAATGGATAAAAATATTTCTTATTATTTTCAATTCATGAACTTCTATATGAAATTCTATTGGTATAAATAATGACTATGGAAAAGACAAAAAAGAAAAGAAAAGAAAATGTTAAATCTATTTGATAGAGATATTAGTTTTTTTTAGAATTGTGGATGCATGTATACTTTATTATCCCTCCTTTTTAGAGAAGGCTCTTATCATTTGAAGTGATTCTATTTAATTTTGTCCTTTAAGCTTTTCCAATAGAACTATAGAATCTTAAAATAGTTCTATAGGAATTTTAAAATTTAAGAATGTAAACTTAGTTGTATTAGAAAATTAAGTTAGTTTCAATTAAGAAGTTGAAGGAATAGGTTATTATTTGTTGCTTACATGTTAAGTGGTTTTTTAAGGAAATTATTTTTAATGTATTTATTACAATATTTACAATTTTAATATTTGTTAAAAACTTATCTTATATCTATATAAATATTAGTGCTAAACTTGATTAAATTTTCTAATGTTATCTTTTCTAAAAATTGGTTAGAAATGAGTAATATTGGCTTAAAAATTGAGCTTCTTTAATCTTTTCCTTTTACTAATTTTTATTAAGTATTATATAGACTTAGGTTTTAGTGATCATTCTAGATGTTTGTGTTTTGTTTAATTTGGTAGTAAAGTGAGATGTGATTGTGGATTATTAGTATTGGATGACTTTATGTTAATGTTCCATGGATGATAATAAAATAGAATGATTTAGCTAATCCTATTGTGTGCAAACTAGTGTCCAAGTTTTAGTTAATTACATAATTATGATCTTTCACTCTTTTGGCGGCTTATGTGTGAGACTTTGTGTTTACTATCTATGCATGTCTTAGGTAAGATGTGAAAGGTGTCATGATTGAGAGTTGGAATGCATTTTTTAATATTGCTTATTTTTATATAGTTTGGTGTCCTATATTTAAAAAATCTTCAATGAGAGTCTTATTAATGACATAAAAAATCTTCATTACTCCAATCACTTAATGACCTATAAAATCAATGCTCTTACTAGCTAACGTTGCATGCACAAAAGCATGCGACTTCTAGTATCTTTTTACAGAAAAAGTGGACAAACCACTTAATATATTATTAAAATAAAATTGATTCAAGAGCTCGACCAGAAAATAATCAATGAGAAAACCAAGAATCTTCATTAAATACAAAAGATCAAAGCATCGATATATTCAAAATTACCATATCGATGGAATAAAAGTTCCATGTTTACAAGTTGGAGTTGATACTTCCTCTAAGACCAAAATCAAGCAAAGATCGAGAAGTTATCAAAATTTCAAAAAAACTTGATAAACTCTAAGGAACTAAATCTCACTCCTCCATTACTACATATTTAGACTTAGCACATGAGGATGAAGCATTTGCATCACAAACATCACATCCATAGCTAGATTTGGGTAAGGGCTAAGGAGAATATTCCTAGCTTGACCTGTGAATCGCACCCCAAGTGGAAGAAGATACAATAGTATTTACCACATTCTGCCCAAAATCTAGAGCATCATGAGTAGACTGAAGTGGATTTGAACATAGAAGATCATTGAAGGAACAACCAACCAATGCACTTGAGACCAAGTGCTAACCCTACAAGCCAGAAGTATTCACATACCAAGACCCATTAAACCAATGCTAAGAGTCAAGGGTCGACCTAGATGGAAGCTAGAGATTGGGTGATAGTGAGACAAATTTATTTGGAAGCTCTAGTAGGTCCGATATAGCATGCTCTATTTGCTTAACATGCTATTCTAGTTGGAAGCCCAATGCCCTCATAGTGACTTGCAAAGTGTTCTTCATAAATTGGGGACTCTATTTTTCAAAAGATTTTTGAAGGGCCTTGTAAGTTTCCATGAAATCATGCTTCTACATGAGCTAGGACTACAAAAACAAACCACCCACCAAAGCATTACCCACCTAGAAGTCGTAATGTTGCATTGTAATTTTTAGTTTCCTTAGTAGCAAGGATCTCTAAAAGAGAGATAGACTGTAATAAGTCCATTTCATTTGACAAGAAGATCGACACCATGTTGAATAGGAAGAGGAAATGCTTGAAGGAAGCAGAAAGAATTTCATCCCCAATTACATTTCTGATCACCCACTGAATAGAAGGAGAATAAAAGAAAAACATGAAATCCATATCAAAATTAGTGACATGCAACAAAGGAAGAACATTTTCATCCACATTTGGTTGAAGCCAAATGCAATAGTTTTTGGGTAGAATTGTTCTATGGATCTAAGAGAAAGAATTGCATTTGACACATACCTCCATGAGAGACAACAATTCCAAGCCACCAACAATGAAATGTGTGTTGAAACTAGAAGCTTGATAAGAATAAATAAGATGGGTAATAAAAGGTAAACTACAAAATCATGTGTGAATAAATTTCCATTAGAAGCTGATAACACACGAAGGATATGAAGGACAAATAGCCATGTGAAATGAAACATAATCAGATGATAAAATGACGTCAATGCCAATGAGATAAACCTCATGTCCATCCAAAGAACATGAAGTATGATTATGATGCCTGTTTGGTAGAGATCTTGATGGTTATAACTAAATGAACCCAATTATGAGATAAACAAAACCATCATGACATATGAGCCTGATTAAAGATAATTAGTACTAGAATTTATCAATAGTTGAATTGATCAATAATTAAAAATCCTCATATTGATCAATGAATGAGGTCAGTTGATAAGTGTAGATCATGATGCCATCAAACCCTAGATTTGAAAGGTAATCTGCAACTTCGTTTCCCTCCAGTAGAGTATGTGAAATGCATATATCTTGATACCGATCTAACAAATTCAAAATCTAAAGGAGGATATACTTAATTTTCTAGGAGAATGTTTGCCTTTTAATGTAGGCATTAATGATTACCTGAGAGTAACCTCTAATATGCAAATGTTGAAAATTTTACCTTTCTTGGCAAGAACTAAACCAAAAAACAAGGCTTGAGCTTTTGCTGAATTGTTAGTATAATTTGGTAAAGGGGTAGTTGTAAATGCTAACACTTTCCCATTATAGTCTCGAATACATGCTCCTAACCCTAATTTACCTAGGTTGCCTCTAGAAACACCATCAAAGTTGATCTTCATATACCTAGAATTGGGAGGATGCCAATGTACATAAGAACAATTTTCTTTAGGTTGCAATTTTTTGGTTAATCCCCATCCTATAGGAATAAAAAGTATTTTCCATTCAAGAAGGATATTGGAATCCTAGGAAGTAATAATAGGATTGATCTTGTGTCTACTAAGACTGCATTATTTATTTCCATAATTAAATTTTCAATACCTTCAAGCACCTTATCAATAGAAGAAAAATATTTTCTAAATATCTGCTTATTTCTTTCCCACCAAATAGCCCATATGACTATGTTGCCCTATTTTTCATCCTGCACCCATTTTGCAAAGTGGAAAGGATCTTGTGTCTTAGTTTGGTCTAGGCATGTCTAAGTCTAGTCTTTCCTCCTTAGGTGAAAATATTCTCCATTGGATTTCCCATCTTTCCCTTCTCTCGCATTTCATGGCCAGGTGGGTTTCTCCTTGATGTTGTATGGGTAGCTTAGTACCTAATTCAATGGAGATTCTTGTGTTTCATAAAGATGTTCACAAAGTTATTTTCAAGGATGGACTTGTACGTGGCTTATCATGATTTACAAATGAAAAAAATGAAGCTTGCAGAGAACCAAACATTATCTTCTCCTCGACAATTTTTTGAGCCATAAAGGTGATTTTCTGTAGAGATTAATAAATGTGGCTTGCAGATTAAAGCAAGAAGAGGATGAGTTGTTCTATGAATAAGCCTTATTTTCATCACAGCATTTTTCCTTGGAAAACATCTGAGATTCATCATGGTGTTCAGAATCACCTTAAGTAGAAAACTCTAAAATGATTTCTCCACGGTGGGCTTTCAATCCATGAAGTCAATTTTCTGCTAAAGGCATTTGTAAAGGGAAAAAATGAAGAAGTGGGCCCTCATTTGATCCCCACAATCCTTTTGTGGTTTTCCAAACTTAGAGAAAAGGCTAACGCAAGAGTTAGAAGGTAAATAAAGCTTGAGAGAAAAATTGAAGATTGCCTTCTCCTCAACGAGCTTTTGACCCATGAAGGTGATTTTTCACATTCATGAAGAAATCAACTTTGTAAGAAAAGTGAGTACAAAAATTGCACATAAGACACCTTAAGATGAATTCTCCATTATTAATTCTCTGGAACTAGGTGAAAAATGGGAAGTTAAGTATGTAATAAAGGAAAGTTACCATTGGGCCAATAGAAACATTGAAAAGACATGGAAAAGTCTGTTAGAAATCCTCGTATTTACTAATCCAATAGATTTATCCTTTATTTTGTTCGTATGGCATAGATCTTAAAGATTGATGGGTGAATTAGGATTTCTATATAGAGAGAAACATAAAAATTTTTCAAATTACCACTTTTTATTGAACTTTTATGCTGTTGAATTGCACAACATTTTCAAATCTTTTATACTTACAAATTCTATCCTTTGTGCTTCCTTTGAGTTCAAAGTTTCAATTCATTTCTACCTCAAATAACATGGCAACTAGATTTGCTAGGTTTGACAAACTTAATGGGATCAAATCCACATTGTAGAGTTTCACAGATACCTCGCTCCATTTCTATGACTGCAAGATTTTCAAAGGAGGCTGAGGTCGGAGCCAATTCACCCTATAAATGAGAAGCTCTGAGGAAGTGGGTTAGTAGAAGCGGCTTAGTTTCCAGTGGTAGTTCAAGCTCCTAAGTTAAATGTTGAATGCATAAATCATTACAACCAAGATACCAGAAAATTTTTGTTGCCTGATCATATAGTCCTAATCTCTATTGATAGGAAAGCTGTGGTAAATTGCCTTTGAGTTCTAGAACAGGAAGAGTTCTCTAAGTTGACAGTAGGAGGGGTAATGTTTGAGTTCTCCTTGAAGAAAATGATGTAGAGAAAAGAAATTATGAGGTCTTGGTTCTAAAAGCCAAAGGGCGCTAAGAGTAAGGTTCCTAAAAATCTATTTGGCACTGATCTCAAGCCTAAGATCATAGATATTCTAGTCCTCTTGCACAGATTGAAAGGTGAGGTAGAAGTAGTTAATTTTGTTGAACAATATTTCTTTCTAGTATAAATTATCTATTCAGATACATAGTATGTTGATTGGGCCTATGAGGTAAGCAAGTATCTGTCTGAGCCCTTAGTGCCACAAAGTTTTACAACACCTTTTACATGTCTTCTTTCCTAATTTATATGTTAGCTTCTCTACAATTATGGTTAGGCCTTCCCAAAATAGAGATCTTCCCTAATGATGTGAAAAGCTATGAATTCTATACATGCTTACAATTGCATAATAGCTATGCAAAATTTGTCAAAGTTAATGATGCATTTACAATGAAAATTTGTAGGGAACTCCAAGGATGCTCAGAGTGGAGGTTCAACTTGAAGGCAATGGTGGAAATCAGTTAGTTTGGTAGCTATTTTATCCAGTTCTCATCCTTTTCATATTTGCATCTTGTAGCTTTTGACAAATTTCCTTTGAAGCTGCCTAGGTATCCTAGCAATATGATCTTGCTGATAAAGATTGTGAGGCAAGTGATCTAGGTGAATGTGCTAAGTTCAAGCTTGAAGAAGAAAGGGTATGAATTCCCTATGAAGGTGGAGGCTTATAGTTGTGAGTGTTTCTTTGATGTGAAAAATATGCTCAAAGCATTTGAGACTAAATATCAATAATAAGCATATGAGGTCATAAGACCTATGTTCAACCAAATGGGTATGCAAGAGATGTGTTGCAAATTGGGAGAATAATCAAACATGTTACTATTGTTGAAGATTATTGGGTAGACTATAGAGATGAGTTCAAAAGCAGAGATTATGCTTTTTCTAGGCTCACAGCGGAGCAAATCAAAACATATGGTATCAACTTTCATGTAGAAGGCTTGGAGGATGATGGCCAAAATATGTATAGCAATACATATTTAACTAAGTTAAGGGGGATTCCTATCAGTTCTGAGGCATATGTAGATATTGAGGAAAATTTTGATATCATGATGGCCAGGACCATCGAGAGAATAGGGAAATGGGTTGAATAGACAACCAAGAGAAGCCAAAGTAAAGGTTCAGCCACTCAAGCTTCTCTAGTAGCTGCAACACCTTTCTCATCTTAGAGTGCTACACTAGGCATAATAATGGCTACTACTCAAGGGTCAGCTCAACCATCAGGTAGAGGTGATCACCCTCTAGACAAGAATGTCCCTATTGCCAAGACTTGTCATGATGGTTCCCTTTGAGTCATTGGAACCCAGACTGGCATAGAAGAAAAGAAGATGGAAGAGCTGAATGATAGCACAACCGCCTCAATTGCATTCCCCCATGTTACACCACTTCCATCACCTCCTGTTTCTCCAATCCCTTCTCCCCATACTACTCCAATTCCCTCTCCTCATCACAATCTTATTCCACCAGCAAGTGCTACACTTTTGCAACCACGTGGCTCTTTAATATAGATATTAGACTTAAGGGATGGAAAACACAGTAGTAGTGATTTTATTGAGTCTAACAAAGTAACAAAGAAAACTTCAGAAGTGGATAAAGGTTAGAGTTCTTCTAAACTCATCTCCTAGGATTTGAAGAATCCTTTCTCTTTGAGTACTATGAAAACCACTCTAGCTAAGAGAAAGATGTTTAGTATAGAATCACTCAGGATAGCCTCCAAGGTGAGAGGCACTAACTCCTAGTTGGAAGATACTCTAGAGAGAAAAAGGAAAGATGAAAGCACTTCTGCTAAAGATATTGTATCTCTTGCAATCCACTCTAGATCTACATTGACAAGAGTAAAGAAGTAGAAAACCTTGTCCATACTTGGGCAAGATCTAGAAACAAGTCACCTAATAATGGAGATTTCCAAGCCCAACAAAGGAGGGTGGATTGAGGATATGACGACCAAATATTTTACTCTGCACTCTATGGATCTTGGAGAAGCAAGGCATGACACCAAAGTTGTCTTATGGAAGTCAACCACCAAGATTATCAAGGGGAAAATAGAAAGTCTAAAGTTTTCTATGACCAAAATGAAGGCTAAGATAGAAGAATTAAATAAGTTCATCAGATAGCTAGTCACTCCATTAGCACCCATCTCTGGAGTATTAGCGACTAAAAATCCTACTGCTACTAAAGTTTAGGCCCTCATCTCTCAACTCCAAGAAGACAAGAATTTTGGCCAGATCAGTAAAGAATGGATTAAGAAGCTCAAATTAGAAGGAGCCACTATTGTGGAGCAGATTGGTAATTTTATTTTAAGGTTGGTAATAGAAAAAGATAACATTATATCAAATAGAATTACTCTAGCTAGAGAAAGGGTGAAGTGTGATGATTGCATCTCCCTCTTGAAGATGATCATCCAAATGAAGGCCAAGGAAGTGGTTGAAGAAAAAATCTTGCCAAAGGGAGATGAACCTCTATTTGAGTGGCTTCAAAGTATGCAATTTAAGGCTGAGATGATCTAGTCTACAGAGAAAGGGCTTAAAGAAACATAGGATAAAGTGAAGAGGACACAAGAAAAATGATTTGAACTTATGAATGGACTACATATAGATTCTCAAAATAGTGGCCAGGGAAAAGCAATTATTGGAATCAATGTCATGAAGGAAAACTTTTCCAGATTTCTAGATAGCTTGTTTGATATACCTTCCCATAGTCAAGATAGGGTTGCTAGACTACATGCACTTAGGGGATGCATACACGTGGCCAAAGAGGAATGATCAAATTAATTAAATGCTATGAAGGAGTTGGCTAGAGATCATTCCAAATGGCTCTTAAGGTATACCAATATCTATGTGCCTAGGAATGAAGAGCTCATCCCAATCATAGTTTCCGCTAAGGCCTACAAAGAAAAAGAAAAAAAAGGGAAGAAGTCAAAGTGATTCAAATTCTACCTTTTCTTTTTTTTTCTTTTGTAATCATTGAAATGTGGCAAATTGATGCCTTGCCATTTGTCAATCTTGAGATGATGAACCGATTGAACTTCCATTGTAACAGTCATCTCGAAATTGTATATGTATGAGATTGAAAGATAAATGAAAGGTTGGCAAACTTTTTAGTGTGAAGTACTTTTTGTTGCAGAGATAATTGAATGGTATTTTATATCAATTATTTTCCATTCTAGTTTTGTTATATTTAGTGGTATATTTTCTCTTTTGTTTGAATTAAAGAGAGGAAAGAATAGAGTTTCATTCCCCTGTTTTAAAACAATGGATGAATGTGATAAGTAGTGTCATTGTTCATTCAAAGAGAGATCCCTTTAGCACTCTTCATTTGTTTATTGCATTTTAGATCCATATTAACTTAGCTCTAACTTAGCCCTATATTAGTTATTACTTAAATAAGCTTTGTGAATTCATAAGATGTGTGAATTCATAAACTTGTTTAGAAATTCAAAAATTTAGATTTACCTAAGTTAGATTCTATTTAGGTCTAGCTTCATTCTACCTCTTCTGTTCTCAGTTCAAGAACATACCCCAAATTATTTTAGGAGAAAAAAATAATTCATTGCAAATCTATTCTAGGGAGCTATACCTACCAATTCAGAGAGAAGCCAATTTATCCACAAATGGCTTTTCAATAGTTTGTAACTAGATATTGTTCCAAGTTTGGGCACTCAAGAGTTATAATTTAAAAGAAAAAATCTATTTACCAATAGACTAATGTTGGGGAACACTTCCATGAACTTGAAAATAAGGCATGAGGATGGATGATCAGCCATGCCTAGAAAATATCCCAAATATTATTTTGAAGAGGGGTAAAGAAGCTTAATTTGTGGAGAACAAAGGTCCAACAATGATAGGCAAAAGAACACCACACAAAAAGATGATCACCTATTTGAAATTCATCATTGCATAACACACATTTGAAAGTTTTAGAAATATTTAATATTACTATTCTATCACTTGTAAGAATCCTATTCTTAATAGAAAGCCATACAAAACAACCAGCTTTTGGTAGTACTACATTGTTCTAGCAAAACAAGTATGCTCTAGAAGGACTCTTTTATGAAGCAATCCTTTGGATGAGTTTATATCCCTTTTTAATAAAATAATTACCATCCTTGGCAAGGGTCCACAACAACTTGTCTTCAAAATTTTATAGGAAGGCATGTTTCCATTCTAAGATGGCACAAAAAATACTCTCAGTCTTGATTAGGAAGAAGAAGAAGATCTAGATCCATCCAAAATACTTTCCTTGAAAAGAGATGGACTGCAAAAATAAAGTGATGCAGTTGAGTTCCCCATAGAGATTATAAGATTAAAATAAGATCTTGTGTATTGGGCAGCATGATCAAAGGAGGTTTACCATTGCAGGAATCTCTCAAAAAGATAACTTTATTACTACTATTCACTTCACATCTAACATACTTAAGAACAATATCTCTTGAAGAAACCATAAAACCATTGCCCTTTGGAGGATCAAGCATTGAGAATATTCTTGATGGATCATTATTATCCAAATACTTTTGCTGTATAATTTGTCACCAGGTAGTGTGAGACTTGGTATACATTTGTAAAACTAATTTAACACCAAATGCAATATTCCTATTTGATAAATCATGAACTCCTGCACCCCCAACATCAAGAATATGTGTCATGTCTTGTAGAGAAATAAGAGGGATTTTCTTATCTTCCAACATATTGCCCATCCAAAATAATCCTCTAAACAATTTTTGAATTTTTATGATGGTGAAGGATGGAGCTTTAAGTATAGCAAGATAGAAATTCAAAATGGTTACAAGTACTAATTTAATGAGAAGAATTTGCCTGATAGAGAGAGCCATCTAAATTTCCATGCAATTTTTTTTCTTTTAATCATATCAAGGAAAGAAGTCCTATAACTCATCTTATTCGATCCCATGAAGAAAGGTATTTCAAGGTAATTTGAAGGTAAAAAGTCCTCTGAAAATTCAAGAATTTGCACAATTCTATTTGAAATAACTTTAGTGGTGTTGAAGAGAATTTTTATTTTTATTTTTCCTACCAAGAAACATTAGAGTATAATTGCAAGATGTGCTTGATCTACCTAGCCTCTAAAACTTGAGACCTACCAAATAGTAGCATATCATCAACAAATAATGAGTAGGTAATGGATACAGAAGTACACTGAATATGCACACCCTTCCACTTGCCTAATAAGTTATGGATCTTAATGGTCTTGCAGAAAGCTTCAGCCATAATAATGAATATAATTGGAGATAATGGATCATGTTGTCTAATATCTTTTGTAGAAGAGAAGAAACTTGAAGCTTTCCCATTGATGATAACTTAAAATGAAGCTCCAAAAATACATGCTTTAACCCATTTACACCAGTTTTTTGAAAAACTCATTATCTGAAGAACTTGAAAAAGAAAATTCCAAAAAAATTTGCCATATGCCTTCATCATACCAAGTTTGATAAAAATATTTGGGGATTGGGAAGTACTAATGGAATGGAGAACTTCATGAGCAACCAAAGCACCCTCCATAGTTTCCCTACCCGGAACAAAACCTCCTTTCTCAAGAGAGATAATGTTTGGGATAAGATGTTGTAATCTCAAATAAATGGATTTGATGAAAATCTTATAAGTCAAATTACACTAAGAAATGGATCAAAAATCTACAAAAGTTTTAGGCTCCTTAGATTTTGGGATCAGAGTAATATTGGTGGTATTAAAGTACTTCAGCATAGATCTTTTTTTAATGGATTCCTTAATAGCAACAAATAAGTCCCAACCAATGGTGTCCCAACAACTTTAATAGAAAAGAGCAGTAAACCCATTAGGGCCCAAAGCTTTGTTTGGAGGGAGTGAAAAAACAACCTTATGGATCTCTTGAATGGAGAAAGGAGCCATAAGCATAGAATTCTTTGAAGGAGACACCATTGTAGGAATAGCCTCAAGGAGCTCATTAACTTGAGAGTCCAAAGGTGTTGGACATACAGCAAGGGCAAGAATATTTTTTAAGAAATTGTTGGTTGACAATTTGTCTCACTTTCTAACTTAGCTTTACCTTGACTCTAGATGTCCAAAATGTGAGAAAACAAAAGGATGTTACCAACAATTGGGTTAGTGTATGTGTTATGTCACTGCCCTCTAAATTGTAAGGTACAACTCCCTTATATGTAATATATGCAATGTATTGTGTTTTTAATAGATCATTGGGATGGGGGGTGTGATCTTAACCTGAGAGCAGAAGAGGATAAATTAGGATGTTCACAACTTACAAACACCCTAGGAAAAAATATATTTGGACAACCTACAACACCTAGTGGAATGGACATCACAACCTACCTTAAAGTTTTTCTAACATCTACTTCTACTTCTAAGTGCATATCAGTTCTAATGAAATGGAATCTAGAGATGTAGCAAAGATGCACATGAAAGATGAAATGGAATCAACCTTGACTGATAAATCTCCACTAAAATGAAATCTAGTAAGATATCACCAGCTTCAAATACACCTATCCTACTATCCCATAGAAACTATTTTGAAAATGCAAGATTAGCTCGGTTGAAACAGATAATGAAAGAAACCATGGCATCCTGGTTCTAAATGGAATCAAAACATTACATTACCTAGCTATAAATATCATACAAATACTTCATTCTATTTAACTCTTCCATTCTCACTCAACATCTAGAAATGTAGGGGGAAAGTTAGACAGAATTTCCAATGCTTGCATTATCAAATGAAGTTACATTTATAGTTTGCTATTGTCCTTTTTTAATTCTGGTAGAGCAACAATCACATAAATAGAAAAGAATAAAGTAGAAATTATCCAATATATGTCATGATATGAGCATGTGTTACCTCTTCTACTAAAAATCATGAATCCATGATATTCTTGAAAATGCCTAATGACTGTTCTTCTTCATGTGATCTAAGAAAACCTTGTAGAAAATCATTTATTCTTCATCTTCTATTGTTTTTGTGCCTAACAACATATTTTATATTCCAATGGTCATTAGAACTTTGAATTCTCATCGTTGATCTCAAATCAACGATTGGGAAACTTTATTACTTACCTCTATAACTTCCTCCAAGGGTCCCTTCATATACACTTGTCTTCATGTCACTTTGTCACTAAGAATAATAGTCAAGCAACTCTACCTAGCAAGATAGCAATGGACATAGATCCATCTTGATTTGATAGTGGTCATTTAAAGATTTCAACTCATTAATTTCCCTTTGCATCATGGGTCCACCTTCCAATTATATACCTTGTGGCATACATGTGGCGGTACTTTATTGACCAAAGAATCTAACTTTGGCTTGTCTATACCCTATGGAATATAATGGGCTTGTAGGACATGTGTCTTTACATCACTTTGTAACATAAATTATCAAACATGTATCTTTACATAGAGACATTATGACCTCCATAGATCTTCTTTGATTTGATGGCTAAAGGCATCCAACTTTCATTTAATAGTTAAATGAGAGTCAATCTAATAGGTAAACATTTGGACTTTTCAACTGCCCAATAAAATGCTTTCTTTCATTCAATTGACTTATCAACATTGTAATTTATGCATGCAGATTAAATATTAATCGTCAATTTTATTTTCAAAAGAAGTCATATCACCTTTAACTTGGTTCCTTCACCATTTCTATATTTTTGAATGTCAATTTTGTATTGAATCTAACTGATTTTGCTTTTGACTTGTTCTAATTATCTATATATCAATCTTTAGTCTCATCTTTGATATTCTTTGTCATCTTTTGTTATGAATATGCTTATGATCTCTTCATTCTACATGTGCTATGTTTTGAATGGAACACCTGATCATAGAGTTATGGTTTCATATAAATAGAACTTGTTTCATTCTTTCTCTCTCTCATCTAGGGTATGCAAAAACTTACCATCTCAAATCCTAGTAATCTAGACTAATTGAATCTATTGCTTATTCTTGTATTCCCACCTAGGCAACTTAGGGATGACGATGAGAGAGGAAAACTCTAATAGAAACCTAGACCAAACACATAAATGAAACATTGATACGACCCTAATCCTATGATCTTGAAAAATATTTCCTAATTCAACATCCTTAATTTGAAATATTGTTTTGGCAACACTCTTTTGTTACAAGATAGGGATGTCATTGCACAAAAATATTGACCTCTCAATGCTTGATATAACCACTAGACTTATAGAACATAGGATGTGGTTAAGACATGTAACAAATCTTGAAGAGGAATATCGATGATTAGTTCAATAATCCCCCCTAGTGTTACCTGAGGAGATTCAAACCTATGACCAAGCTTTGATACCACTTGTTACAAGCTAGGGATATTGTTGCACCAAAAGTTCAACCTCTTAATGCCTGATACAACCACTAGACTTAGAGAACATAGGAGGCAATTAAGCCATGTCACAAATCTTGAAGGGGAGTAATGGTGGTTAGTCCAACATCTTTTGTTTGGCTAAGGCATGAAAGTATTTAGTATTCTTCATCTTGCTAAAGCCACAATTCCCTAGACTTTTGTCTCCAATATTCTTCTTCCCTACTACACAATTATTTTCATTCGAGTTGAAGCCTCTTCTGCTTATGATATGTATTATTCATACCATTTTGAATGATATTGTTGTATATATCATTTAACCGTGATTTTAAAACCTCTTTCTATTTAAAGACATTCTTGAAAACATGATGATTCCAATTCTTAGTAAGTACCTTGATATGCTTCAGTTTGCTAGCAAATTGATGCATCTTGGAGCCTTGAACAAAAGGTGCACTGACCCACCACTATTGTATCAACTGAAGGAAATGAGGATGGCAGAGCCACATTCTTTCAAACTTAAAAGAAGATTTTAACTTGTTATTATCCCCATTAGTTACTTGAGTGAGAGAAATAGATATTGGAAAATGATCTAAACTTAGAAAAGATAGGATCTCTGACTGAATATGGAAGACATGTAATTTCCATTCTTGAGAAAGGAGGAACCTATCCAAGAAAAAGAAATTTGGGCAAATCCAGCTCTCCTATCTGTCTAGGTAAATGATCCTTGAATGGGATGAATTTCAATTAAATTATTATTTTCCACAAAATCAGAGAAGTCATGAATAATTTTAATTGGTGGAAAAATCCCTCCAGCTTTCTCTAATTAACTAAATATTGCATTGAAATCTCCCCCAAGAATAACATTCTAAGAATCTTGAATTTGAATCAAGTGAGTGATCCTATTCCAAACTTTTAGTTTATCTTTCATTGAGGAAGGCCCATAAATATTAATAAGAATGAAAGAAAGGTCAAAATTTGACATCTTAAGTATTTTCCAATTGAAATGTTGTTAAATGAGTTGACCTTGAATAGTTTGGGGATTCCAAAGGACAATAAGACCTCCAAATGCTCCTTTCCCAGGAGAATTCAAGGAAGACCACTTAGGTCATTTAGCAAGTGTCTTATCAAATGCATTATTAGATAACTTAGTTTCCTATAACATGATAATATATGCATTCATAGAATCAAGTAATTATTGATCCTATGTCTTTTGTCAGAGACATTGATGCCTTGACATTCCAAGAGTTAATCTTCACTGTAGACAAGGAGAACCTTTTGTTCTCCTTGTCACATGCTTGGTAACAACAAATCTATATATTAGGATTAAACCACAACTAGAAATAACAATTACATACAAATATAACCAATAAAAAAAAAAATAGATCACACAAAAAAGAACACAAGAGACAAATATTTAATGTGGTTCACCCAATCCCTGGGCTATGTCCACCAAATAGAAAATCCAATATTATTATGATCTAATGATCATAACCTGATTACAATCTATAACCCCTTATAGCTAAATACTACTGCAAGAACAAATTTTGCATCACAACTATGAAATAATTCCTAACCCTAAGCTCTTTTATACAAGTATTTTTACTGCTTTAGGGTTATAATTAATAATTAATGTTAGCCCAAAATCTTGATAAAATAGGGCCCAATTTTTTTTTCAAGCCAATGTACCAAGCCCCAAAGAATTTATGAAGTATGTACAGTACTTTCTTGATTAGTCACCATAATCTAACAATCTCCCACTTGGGGACTGATCAGGATCCACACTAAACAACAATCTCCCACTTGCATTCTGATCCTGTGGCTATGCTACTACTCCATGAGGCTCCTACTGGATCAAACCACCCTAGACTCTACTATTCTTTTATTCATTTTCAGTTTAGAAGACCAACTAAAGTTGAAGAGGAGTTCAACTTCTCCCTTGTTACTACCTTTTCAACATATCTACTAGATTGTCATTTGTATGTATCTTCTCTAGCTTTAATTATCCATCCTCCAAAATTGATCGAATGAAATGGTACCACAACTGTATATGTTTGGCCTTTGAATGTAGAGTTAAATTCTTTGCAAGATAAATGGCACTTTGACTATCTATAAAAAAAAATTTATCCTTTTGAGGGTATCCCAATTCTTCCAAGAAGAATTAAAGCCATATCATCTCCTTGGTTGCCTCTATAGTAGCTACATACTCTACCTCTGTAGTATATAAAGAATTAACCTTTTGTAACCTAGAAACTCAACTTACAGCTACCCCACCAATAGTAAAGACATAACTGATAGTACTCCACCTGGTATCAATAGTCCCTACCAAATCTGAGTCAACATAGCCCTATAAATTAGTAGTAGAGCCACCAAAGTGTAAAAATTTATTAGATATTCCTCTCAAATATTTGAGAATCCATTTGATGACATTCCAATTCTCAATTCCTAGATGACTCATATACTTATTAACAACTCCCACTGCATGTGCAATATCTGGCCTAGTACATATCATAGCATACATCAAGCTTCCTATAGCTAAAGCATAGGGTACCTTAGACATCTTATCCTCCTCTTCTTGTGTCTTAAGAAACATCTCCTTAGTCAACTTCAAATGACCAGGTAAATGTGTGTTGACACCTTTATCATTCTCCATAGAGAAACATTGCAACACCCTCTCCACATAATCAGCCTAAGATAGTGTCAATGTTTTGTTCTTCCTATCTCTAAAAATCCTCATACCAATGATTTGTTTCTCTGCCCCCAAATACTTCATAGCAAATGCATGTGCTAATTGGCATTTCAGCCCCTTAATGTGATCCATGTTAGACCCAACTACAAGCATATCATCAACATATAAACATAAAATTATGTAGCTATCATCATCCAACCTCTTAAAATAAACACAATGATCTAAATGACACCTATTGTATCTATGCTATGCATAAAACTATCAAATTTCAAATACCATTGTCGCGGTGCTTGCTTCAAGCCATATAAACTTTTCTTCAATTTGCATACTAATTTATCCTTACCTTTGACCACAAATGCCTATGGTTGAGCCATATATATCTCTTCATACAAATCACCATGAAGGAAGGTTGTTTTAACATCAAGTTTCTCTAAATGAAAATCTTTAGTAGCTAGAAGAATTAAAATAGTACAGATAGAAGTCATATTAATAATAGGAAAAAATATCTCATCAAAATCAATGCCCTTTTTCTGTACAAATCCTTTCACAACTAACCTGGCTTTAAATCTTTTCTTACCTCCTTACTCTTCTTTCAACCTATAAGCCCACTTATTCTATAAAGCTCTTTTACCTACATGAAACTTGCATAAATTCCTTGTCTTATTCTTGAGAAAAGAGTCCATTTCATCTTTCATTGTAGACTCACACTAAATCCTAATATCCACCTACACAGCTTCATCATAACATTCAGGTTCATCAAGATCAGTAAGTAAAATTGAATACAAAGAGGGAGAGAATATTTATGGAGGTCTAATTTTTCTTGTTGACCATCTAACATTCACTAGTGTGTGTGGTATTTTTTGTTGTGGTTGTTGCACATCATGACGAATGGCTAGAACATCAACTTGTGGAGTATCATCCAACACTACATAATAATCTTCTTTCTTCTCATGTTGCTGCAATAGATCTGTGTACAACACTTTCTCATTGAGTATGAAATATTTGCTTCTTAAAATTTTATAATTTTAAAAATCCAAAAGCCTATAACCAAATTCATTAATTCCATATCCAACAAATACACATTTCTTTGACTTAGCTTCCAGCTTGGTTCTATTTTCAGAATCTATGTGAGCAAATGCTTCACAACCAAAGGTTTTGAGAAAAGAATAACTCACCTTCTTACCAGTCCATGCTTCCTCTATAATACCATAGCCTAAAGGAGTAGAGGGACCTATATTAATCAAATATATAGTATTATTGATAGCCTCTACCCACACGTGTAAAGGCAACCCAACATGCAACCTCATGTTCCTTGCATGCTCCATTACAGTCTTGTTCATGCGTTTAGCCACTCTATTTTCCTATGGAGTCCTTGGAATAGCTTTCTATCTATGAATACCAATGGTGGAGAAATAATCTTCAAATTCATGACTACAATACTCACCACCATTATTAGATCTAAGACATTTTAATTTCTTACCAGTCTCATTTTTGACCAAGCATTTCCATTTCTTAAAAGTTTGAAATACATCAGATTTTTGTCTAAGAAAATAAACCCATACTTTTCTAGTTTCATCATCAATAAATGTAAAATAATAATGAGAGCCATCAAGGGAAGATACCTAAGCCAATCCCCATACATCTGTATGCACAAGCT
This sequence comes from Cupressus sempervirens, assembly GCA_028749045.1. NCBI lineage: Eukaryota > Viridiplantae > Streptophyta > Pinopsida > Cupressales > Cupressaceae > Cupressus > Cupressus sempervirens. Next base: position 470,202,548 of record CM053786.1, read on the forward strand.
CTAATTTCTCCTTTTTGTTTTCATTCTTAGTCTTTACAAGACTCTCTCTCTTTTGTTTTCCATACATGCAACTTTCACAAAAATCTATATTAACACATTTTAGACTTGGTAAAACTTTCTTTGAATGAATTAATTTCATACCTTTCTCACTCATTTTCCCAAGTCTATTGTGCCACAACGCTATATTAGAATCTACAATAGCTATTTGTTCTCCCTACTCAACTACAACAATTTTTCCTGAACATGTATTTTTCTTTGAAACAATTAAAGTAGAAGGAACAATATGACCTGTACAAAGATATAAGGTGCCTACATTCACACCTTTTGCTACTAAAAGGGAACCTTTTGAAACCTTCCAATTCTTATTATTAAAAATAACTACACAACCCTCATCACTGAGTTGCCCTGCTGAAATTAAATTCCCACTCAGTCTTGGAACATGTCTTACCTCATGTAGTAGCCAATGATTCCCATTCTACAACTTAATCTTAATTTTTCCCTTTCCAATAATTTGATAGGGTTCATTGTCCCTCGAATAAACAAGCCCAAAATCCCCTTGGATATAATCAATGAAATAACCTCTATGAGGTGTAGCATGAAATGAAGCACCAGAATCTGAAACCCATGAATCATCAACACTTTCTAAAGATTGAAGCAAAGCATCCTCTTTGGATTTGTTACTTACCACATTTTCCTTGTCTCCATCTAGTTTATCTCCTTCATTTTTCTTTCATTTCCAGCAATCTTTCTTTTTATGACCTGGTTTTCCATAGTACCAATAGTCATTCGGTCCTCTCAATTGAGACCTCCTCCCCTTTGACTTTCCTCTTGATTTCCCATGACTATTTGAATTACTTCCTCTCTCAATCATTTTGCCTCTTCTTTATTCATTCAAAGCACTTCCTAATGTAGATCCACTTGAGGATTTCCTACAAGTTTCCTTACTTAGAATAACACCGATTACATCATCATATTTTAGGGTACTAGATCTAGGAACAGAATTACTCACAACCATTACCAAACCATTTCAGCTTTCAGGCAAAAAACACAAAATCAAGAGAGCCCTAATTTCCTCCTCAAAATTGATACCCACAGAAGATAACTAACTAGTATTTGTATTAAACTCATTTAAATGATTTGCAATAGATCCACCTTCTACCATTTTTATATTAAATAAATGCTTCATGAGAAATACCTTGTTTGAAGTGGAGGGCTTTTCATACAATGTCACTAGGGTTTTCATCAACTCTTCTATTATCTTTTCTTTTGTAATATTAAATGCCACTGATGGTGCTAGGCATAATCAAATGCTTCCAAGTGCCTTTCTATCCAAAAGATCCCATTCATCATTTGACATAGATCCTTGATTCTTGGCTTTGCCTTCCAATAGCTTCCATAAATCCTTCTAATAAAGATAGTCTTCCATTTGCATCTTCTATAACTAAAAGTTCTACCCATTAAACCTATCAACCCTCAACTTACCCTCGTCTGCCATCACTCCCACTCAACCATGAGACTCCCACTCAATCGTGAGACTTTCCTACAGAGGATAATTGAAAAAATAACTAGGCTTTGATACCACTTGTTAGTATTAAACCACAGACATAAATAACAATTACATGCAAATATAACCAATAATAGAAAATAATAGATCACATAGAAAAGAACACGAGACACCAAGATTTAACATGGTTCACCCAATCCCTAGGCTACATCCACAAAATAACAAGTTTGATATTATTACGATCCAGTGATTATAACCTGATTATAATTTGTAACCCCTTACAGCTTAATACCTCCACAAGAACCAATTTTGCATCACAACTATGAAATAATTCCTGACCCTAAGCTCTTTTATACAAGTATTTTTACTACTTTAGGGTTATAATTAATAATTACATGTTAGCCCGAAATCCTAATAAAATAGGGCCCAAAATTTTTTTCCCAAAGAATTTATGAAGTATGTACAATACTTTCTTGATCAGTCACCAAAATCTAACACTATGATCCAAAGTAGTTTGAATACTCACTATAATTTTAATTTTAGTCTTGGAGCCTTTAGATCTACCTCTAGATTTGGGCATTTTAGGGACTTTCTGACATTGGGAAGGAGACTAGGCAATTAAGAGGATTTGATGGTGATCAAATAGTTCAACCATAGTAGAACTATCAAAATCCTTAAAAGAATGAGCATTATTACTCTCAGATTCATCAAAATGAATATCCAAACATTGGAAATCTATATTGCTTATCATATTTTGAAACTATTGGTAAACACAATCTTCTAAACCCAAAGAATTCTCATGAATTAAAGAGTTATCCATAGACTATACTCCATGTGAATTATCCTGAACAACTTTCACAATTTCTGAGATCTGACAACTATTTGGATTTTTAAAAGAAGACTGATTATTCCAAAATTGAAATTCTTTAAGCAAGCCATCAATTGAAGTGGACTTTTGATGCTCTAAAATAATTCCTTCTTCCTCTACTAATTAAAAAATGATAGAAGATGCAATCTCTAAGAGGATCTAATCACTAGTCTGCCAAGCCTTCCAATCTACAAATTGAGAATTAATGAATAGGCCCCGTAGAATAGGAGAGGATGTAGGGGATACCAAGATAATAGACTTCTTCCTTGGGGCCTTAAATATCAGCAATAAAGAAACAATTGAAGATAAAGGAAGAGGAACACATCTTATTTTGCCAAGAAGCAAAATCTAAATATGAGGTAAAATTGACCAAAGCATTAGGGAGAATATAAGATTTGACAACTTAGTAGTATTCAAAAACTAAGAATCTCCTAGAGAAGAGACAAGGGGAAAGGAAACATTATAATCCTTGTGGAAATCTAATGCCCATTTAAAATTACACAAAGTTGGGTTAGAATTGTGATATGGACAAACTTCTATAGAGCCTTGGATCAATTCTTAACATTGGAAATTGACCCAGTCTATATTGAAATTTTTGCATTGTGACCTCATCCTAAATCTTAATGGACTGATTTGATACACCCCATTGAGATTTGATCACCAATTGAGCAAGGAAAATTTTCCACATGTCTAATAGCAAGCAAACTCTAACATCCAAATTTGGATGATCAAAAGGGATAAGATCATGTTTCAAAAAAAATCCTATTTGGTTAGCAAAAAATTCTAGTATTATTATTGTTAGATTAATTATTATTATGTGTTAATCTCAAGTAGATTTATACCCAAGACCTCCCCGATGAGGTGCTCACAATTTACCAATGCATTGTAGGCTCTTAACTAATTATAATTATAATTATAATTATTTACTTAACTATAGATGTAACAATATAATTACAAAAAAATATATTATTATTTCAACATTTAGAATTTAGAATTGATTTAAATATTAATATTAATTGTATTTATATTATCACTCTATATTTATTTATTTTATTATTATATTTTATTTTTATTATATAGGATCAATAAAATTTATATTTTAAAAGAAAGACTAAAATATATAAACATAATAATATCATTCTAAAAATAGTAAAATAATATGTACTTACAATATTTTTAATCAATTATTCATGTACATAATAATTTTACCAATATTCATGTAATACGGAAGGAATAATAAAAGTTTGAACAATAAGACCTTAAAGAATTTAGCCAATCAAATGACCAATAAATAAGTTTTCAATTTTATGAACTTAAAAAATAAACCAATTTCATTATATAAAACAAATTATGTAATTAATAAAAAAAGTGACAAGTTCTAATTGGTTTACAAATACAATTTTAATCACCAATAAGTGGAGCTATTAAAAGTTTCACAATAGTACTTAGTCTAGTGGAAAGTACTAATTAATGATAAAATTTCTAAATGTACTTATAAAATAAAGTAAAAGAATAAATAGGAAAAAATTTATTTTGATAAGATATTAATTCCTTGTTACATCATAACAAGTCTTAATTTTAAAACTAAAATAAAGATATTATTTTAAGAAATCTAATATCCATAATGCATGTCAAACATTAGATATGACTTCATGCAATATTTATATTTCTAATCAATGGATTATTAGGGTAAAAAATTCATTTTGAAAAATAAGTAAAAATAACAAATATAAAAATATTAATATTTTTTAAAGATATACTTGTTTGATAATGCTCTATACCATATTTTTAATATACATATTTTGGCAAAGATTAGAATGACGTTCGCAAGGCCGCATATCCTAGTTTTGGAAATGTCAATTTTATTTTCTTTAACACTTTCAATGCCTTCTCTAGAAATCTATTTTTCATTGATTCCACAACTTTTTTCAAGTTGTTTACTAAAAGTTATATAGTGTTGTTGGGAAACCCCCTTTTTTGGTAGGCAAACTTTATATAGAATGTATTAATAGATAAAAAAGAAGATTCATTTCACATGAAATTTATAGATTGATCATAGATAAGGTGAGATAAATTTTGCTCAATGAAACAACTTGCATGGGTCAACAAATTTGACTCAAAAACCACATATTTTAGATTTTTGATAGCAACATCTCATCGTGGTTCATTATATTTATTTTTGTAAAAGGTATAATAATCATTATATATTCATATTATATAATAATAAAAATAAAATTTCAAATACTTATATAAATAATTAATATTTTTAACTAAAATAAATCTTGTTAAATATTAAATTGAATCTATTTCATAGGCACATTGTAATATAATTTAGGTAACAAATAATTAAATAAAGTTATTACACCACTTGGAAGGTAGACTTTATCTTATGGATTTTATAAATCATAACTTGCTTTGATGGATATGGATCTTCATGGAATTAACTTTACATGGAGTAATAAAGGAGCTAGGGATAACTATATTCAACCTCATCTTGATAGAGTCCCCATTTCTCATGAGTGGATTCAAAATTTTGCCTATTCTCTATCTTTCATTCCTAAGGTGGCTTCTAATAATCTTCCTTTGGTTTTTGTTGTTAATTCTTATTCACAAAGAAGGAGTTTCCCCTTTATATTTGAAAAATATGGATTCAGTACCCAAACTTCTTGCATGGTTTTGAAGATTGATGGAATATTAAGGTGGAGGGGTTAGCTATCTTTAGAGTGGCCAAGAAGCTAAGACATGTCAAAGATATGATGAAAGTTTGAAATGAGACTTCTTTTGGGGAAATTTCCCTACAAAAGTCCTCTTTGAAAGAATAACTAAAAGAGATTCAAGGTAACATTCAAGTGAAATATATATTACTAATCTAGTTGAGGGAAAAAAAAATGCTAAGCTAGAAAGGTATCATGATATTGTTGCTAGGGAAGAGGTTTTTTGCAAACAAAGTTCAAGGGCCATATGGTTAAAGGAAGGAGATAGAAATTTTAATTATTTGGACCACTTAAATACTATGAAGCATAGGAGAGAAAATATAATTTCTAGGCTAAAGGTTGATGTACTAAAGATATTTTGAATGAGGAGGAAAATACTAAAGAAATGGTGGCTTTCTTCTTATCATTATTAACTTCTGACCTGAATATTTCATAGGAAAGTTAGGTGAGATTTTTTAATCTATTCCTTCCTTAATTTATGAAGAGAAGAATAAAGTGTTGGTGGTTATCCCTTTAGTTGAGGAGATTAGGAAGGTTGATTTTTCTTTGGAGGGTGATAAATCTCCAGGATTGGATGAGTTTCCTATGTTTTTCCTCTAGGTTCTTTGGGATGTAGTTGGTAAGGGTGTTTGTAATATTGTTAAGGAGTTTTTGGGGCAAGAAAAATGTTAAAAGAGATTAACTCTACTTTCCTCTAGCTTATTCCAAAGAAGGTTAGTGCTAACTCTAGTGACTCTTTCAAGCCAATTAGTCTTTTTAATTCAATCTATAAGATCATCTCTAAAGTGTTGACTCTAAGGATCCTTAAGGTCCTCCATAATCTTATTTCTAAGAAGTAGCAGTAACTTATCCTTGGAAGGTAGATCCTAGACTCTATCATTGTGGTTCATGAGAACATCCATTCTATGGTGACATTTAACTCTTGGGGCTTTGTGATGACGATGGATGTGTCTTAAGCCTATGATTAGGTGGAATGGAGCTTCCTTTTCAAAGTTCTTAGGGCCTTTGGTTTTACTGAAAGGTGAATATCCTACTCATTTCCCAATTTATTAGGACTTCTTCTTTGGTGGTTCTTGTTAATGGGACCTCCTCCCTCTTTTTTAAACCTTCAAGGGGATTGAGGTAGGGGGGTCCAATTTTCCCTATTTTTTCTCTCTAATGGTTGAATGTCTAGGTAGATACATTAAAGACCTTCTAAATAAGGGAACTGATCATAGTATAATACCTTCATCTAACCCCTTATCATGTTCCCGTGAAATTTTTTTTGATGATGTGATCTTTATGGGCCACTACTACATTTGGACCCAAATTGCAATGGTAGGCCATCACAATTGTGACAACCACCCCTCTTCTAAGCAAGAGAACCATGAATTGGCTCCCGTCAGATGGGCGTTAGAATTTTTCCATCATAAATTAAAATGGAAAGGGAAATTGCGATGAATAAAACTATCATAACTTGGAAGAAGGAAGGGGAAAGAATTCATGTTGACATCCTTGCCATTACAGTAGTAGTGTGTCATAATTACGATGTCTTAAGCTTCTAGTCCTCCATCGCAATTGCGACATCCATGCGATGACTATGTTTTGGAATCCACATTGATCTGTCAAAACTAGCTATCATAATGGTGATGATTTTGTGATAGCTATGTTGTGTAGGTGATGACTAGCCATTGGAATGTGGTCAAATTATTAAAAAATAATAAAATCATGTTATACCCCTCAATTTGATTACTAGATGTCCTTCCGCTAAAATAAACATATTATGCCATCTTGAATGTTGCACCTTGCAAAAGATAAGTTGTAGAATAGATTTATAAGAACAACTCATAATTACTAGATGAAGTTATTAGGGTTTTCTAGCCCTAAGTATTTTTCTCTCTATTGCTGGGCTGCCCATTTTATTTTCTTTTTTCATAAACCCTTTTTTTTTGGTCATCTACATTCACTGTTATTTCAATTGGTTTGAAAATGTGTTAACAAATTTTTTTAATATAATTGTGCATAGGACTATTTAATCATTGGAATGTAAGAGAGCTAAAGAAAAAATTAGACATTATAGTAGATTGTAGATATCTAAAAACTTTTGGAAGCCTTTATTTTGAATTTCTTTCATCATATATCCCTGAAAATGCTACTATAGCTGCATGAAATGTATTGAATATGATATAATGTATTTTATTTGCATTTTATAAAGAAACAACAAGAATTTATTTTACTTGCATGAAATGCTAGTTCTCATGAACAATTTATGGATGACACAATTTTGATGGGACTTGCCACAATGATGGAAGCAAGAAGTTATAAGAATGCCTTAAATATTTACATTCAAGCCTCTGGTCAACTTATTTATTGGGAGAAGAATTTTCTCTTCTTTGTGAATACTCCCCTAGAGAGACAAAATAAAGTTACTAGGATTTTAAGCTGTGGTATTGAAGCCCTCCCTAGATTATATCTGGGTGTCCCCCTTTGTTCCAAACCGCTTGAGTATTAGATTGTGGTGACTGATCAAGAAAGTACTGTACATACTTCATAAATTCTTTGGGGCTTGGGGCATTGGCCTTAAAAAAAAATTGGGCACTATTTTATTGAGATTTTGGGCTGACATGTAATTATTAATTATAACCCTAAAGTGGTAAAAATACTTGTATAAAAGTGCTTAGGGTTACTGATTGTTTCATAGTTGTGATGTGAAATTAGTTCTTGCAGTGGTATTGAGCTATAAGGGATTATAGATTGTAATCAAGTTGTAATTACTGGATCTTAATAATATTGGACTTGCTATTTAGTGGATGTAGCCCATGGATTGGGTGAACCACATTAAATCTTGGTGTCTTGTGTTCTCTTTTGTGTGATCTATTATTTTTTGATATTGGTTATATTTGCATGTAATTGTTATCTGTGTCCATGGTTTAATCCTAGCAAGTGGTATTAGAGCCTAGTTGTTTTTCAGTTATCCTCTACAAGAAAGTCTTACAGTTGAGTGGGAGCAATGGCATACATGGGTAAGATGAGGGTTGATAGGTTTAATGGGTAGAACTTCTAGTTATGGAAGATGCAAATGGAAGACTATCTTTATCAGAAGGATTTATGGAAGCAATTGGAAGGCACAACCAAGAAGCAAGGATCTATGTCAAATGATGAATATGATCTTTTAGATAGAAAGGAACTTGGAAGCATTCGATTATGCCTAGCACCATTGGTGGCATTTAATATTACAAAAGAGAAGACAATAGAAGAGTTGATGAAAAACCTAGTGACATTGTATGAAAAGCCCTCCACTTCAAACAAGGTATTCCTCATGAAGCATTTATTTAATATGAAAATGGTAGAGGGTGGATCTATCACAGATTATTTAAATGAGTTTAATACTATTTCTAGTTAGTTATCTTCTATGGGTATCAATTTTGATGAAGAAATTAGGGCTTTGTTGATTTTGTGTTCTTTTCTTGAAAGCTGGAATGGCTTGGTAATGGCTATGAGTAATTTTGTTCCTAGATCTAGTACCCTAAAATATGATGATGTGATCAGTGTTATTTTGAGTGAGGAAACTCATAGGAAAACCTCAAGTGGATCTACATCAAGAAGTTCTTTGAATGGACAAAGCAAGGGTAGAACAACTAAGAGAGGAAGTAATTCCAAAACTCATGGGAAATCAAGAGGAAAGTCAAAGGGGAAGAGGTCTCAATTGAGAGGACTAAACAACTATTGGTACTGTGGGAAACCAGGGCACAAAAAAAAAATTGTTGGAATGAAAGAAAAATGAAGGAGATAAACCAAATGGAGACAAGGAGGCAAATGTGGTAAGTAACAAATTCAAAGAGGATGCTTTCCTTCTATCTTTAGAAAGTGTTGATGATTCATGGGTTTTAGATTCTGGTGCTTCATTTCATGCTACAACTCATAGAGGTTATTTCATTGATTATGTCCAAGGGGATTCTGGTTTTGTTTATTTGGGGGATAATGAACCCTGTTCCATTGTTGGAAAGGGAAAAGTTAAGATTAAGTTACAAAATGGGAATCATTGGCTACTACATGAGGTAAGACATGTTCCAAGGCTGAGTAGGAATTTAATTTGAGTAGGGCAACTTGGTAATGAGGGTTGTGTAGTTGCTTTTAATGATAAAAATTAGAAGGTTTCAAAAGGTTCCCTTGTAGTAGCAAAAGGTGTGAAAGTATGCACCTTATATCTTTGTATAGGTCATATTGTTTCTTCTACTTTAATTGTTTCAGAGAAAAATGAATGTTCAGGAACAATTGCTACTGTTGAGCAAGGAGGACAAATAGTTTCTGTAAATTCTGATACAACACTATGGCATAACAGACTTGGGCACATGAGTGAGAAAGGTATGAAAGTATTCCATTCAAAGAATGTTTTACCAGGTCTAAAAATGTGTTGACATGGATTTTTGTGAAATTTGTGTGTATGGAAAATAGAAGAGAGAAAGTTTTGTAAAGACTGGGAAGCAAAACAAAAAGGAGAAATCAGAGCTTGTGCATACTAATGTATGGGGACCAACTTAGGTATCTTCCCTTGGTGGCTCTCATTATTATGTTACATTTAGTTATGATACAACTAGAAAAGTATGGGTTTATTTTCTTAGAAATCTGATGTATTTCAAACTTTTAAGAAATAAAAATGCTTGGTTGAAAATGAGACTGGTAAGAAATTAAAATGTCTCAGATCTGATAATTGTGGTGAGTATTGCAGTCATGAATTTGAAGATTATTGCTCTACTAATGGTATTCCTAGACAAAAAATTGTTCCAAGGACTCAACAGGAAAATGGAGTGGCTGAATGCATGAATAGGACTATAATGGAGCACCCAAGGAGCATGAGGTTGCATGCTAGGTTACCCTTACACATGTGGGTAGAGGCTATCAATACTACTATATATTTGATTAATAGAGGTCCCTCTACTCCTTTGGGTTGTAGTATTCCAGAGGAAGCATGGACTGGTAAGAAGGTGAGTTGTTCCTTTCTCAAGACCTTCAGTTGTAAAGATTTTGTTTATATAGATTCTAAAAATAAAACCAAGCTGGAAGCTAAGTCAAAGAAATGTGTATTTGTTGGATATGGCATTAATGAATTTGGTTATAGGCTTTGAAATTTTTAAAATCATAAAATTGTAAGAAGTAGGGATGTCATATTCAATGAGAAAGTGTTGTACAAAGAAGTGTTGCAGCAACATGAGAAGAAAGAAAATGATTATGTAGTGTTGGATGATACTCCAAAAGTTGATGTTTCAGCCATTCCTCATGATGTGCAACAACTGCAACAACAATACCACACACACTGGTGAATGTTAGATGGTCAAAAAGGAAAATTAGACCTCCAAAAAGATTCTCTCCTTCTTTGTATTCAATTTTAGTTACCAATGGTGGTGAACCTAAATGTTATGATGAAGTTGTGCAAGTGGATACTAAGATTCAGTGGGAGTCTACAATGAAAGAAAAAATGGATTCTCTATTAAAAAATAAGACTTGGAATTTATGCAAGTTGTTTGTAGGTAAAAGAGCTTTATAGAATAAGTGGGTTTACAGGTTAAAAGAAGAGGATGGAGGTAAGAAAATATTTAAAACTAGGTTAGTTGTCAAAGGATTTGCATAGAAAAAGGGCATTGATTTTGATGAGATATTTTCTCCTATTGTTAAGATGACTGCTATCCGTATTATTTTAAGTATTGTGGCTACTAAAGATTTTCATTTAGAATAGATTGATTTTAAAATAGCATTCCTTCATGGTCATTTGGATGAAGAGATATATATGGCTCAGCCACGAGGATTTGAGGTCAAAGGTAAGGAGAACTTAGTGTCCAAATCAAAGAAAAGTTTATATGGCTTGAAACAAGCACCTTGGAAATGGTATGTAAAATGTGATAGTTTATGCATGAGCATGGATATCATAGGTGTCATTTAGATCTTTGTGCTTATTTTAAGAGGTTGAATGATGATAGCTACATTATTTTATGTTTATATGTTGATGATATGCTTGTAGTTGGGTCTAACATGGATCATATTAAGGGGCTAAAATGCTAGTTAGCACATGCATTTTCTATGAAGGATTTGGGAGAAGAAAAAAAAATCTTTGGTATGAAGATTTGTAGAGATAGGAAGAATAGAACATTGATGCTATATTAGGTTGATTATGTGGAGAAGGTATTGCAACATTTCTCTATGGAGAAGGCTAAAGCTGTCAACACACCTTTACATAGTCATTTGAAGTTGACTAAGAAGATGTGTCCCAAGACACAAGAAGAGGAGGATATGATGTCCAAGGTACCCTGTGCTTTAGCTATAGGAAGCTTGATGTATGCTATGCTATGTACTAGGCCAGATATTGCACATGTAGTAGGAGTCATTAGCAGGTATATGAGTCATCCTAGACTTGAGCATTGGAATGTGGTCAAGTGGATTCTCAAATATTTGAGAGAAACATCCAATAAGTGTCTACACTTTGGGAGCTCTACTACTAATTTACAAGGCTATATAGACTCAATTTTGGTTGGGGATATTGATACTAGGCATAATACTATAGTTTATGTCTTTACTGTTAGTAGGGCAGCCATGAGCTAGGTTTCTATGTTATAAAAAGTTAATGGTTTATTCACTACAAAGGCAAAGTATGTAGCTGCTATAGAGGTAGCCAAGGAGATGATATGACTTCAATTCTTCTTGAAAGAATTGGGACATCCTTAGAAGGATAATTATTCATTTACAGATAGTCAAAGTTTCATTCATCTTGTCAAGAATTCAGCACTACATTCTAAGACCAAACAAATATAATTACGGTACCATTTCATTCAATAAGTTTTTGAGGATGGATAGTTAAAGCTGGAGAAGATATATACAAATGAAAATTCTATAGATATGTTGAAAAAGGTAGTAACAAGGGAGAAGTTGAACTTCTCTTCATCTTCGGTTGGTCTTCTAGACTGAACATGAATAAAAGAATAGCAAAGTCCATGGTGGTTTGATCTAGTGGAAGCCTCATGGGGTAGTGGCATAGCTATAAGCTCATTCTACAAGTGGGAGATTGTTGTTTAGTGTGGAGCCTGATCAGTTCCCAAGTGGGAGATTGTTAGATTGTGCTAACTGATCATGAAAGTACTATACATACTTCATAAATTCTTTACGGCTTGGGCCATCGTCCTCAAAAAAAAATTGGGCCCTATTTTATCGAGATTTTGGGCTGACATGTAATTATTAATTATAACCATAAAGTGGTAAGAATACTTGTATAAAAGTGCTTAGGGTTGGGGATTATTTCATAGTTGTGATGTGAAATTGGTTCTTGTAGCGGTATTGAGCTATAAGGGATTATGGATCATAATCAGGTTGTAATTATTGGATCGTAATAATATCAAACTTGCTGTTCGGTAGACATAGCCCAGGGATTGTGTGAACCATGTTATATCTTGGTGTCTTGTGTTATTTTCTATGTGATCTATTATTTTTTGATATTGGTTATATTTGCATGTAATTTTTATTTCTATCTATGGTTTAATCCTAACATTAAATCTTTCAAGGAAATGCTCATTGACAAATAGAACAAGAAACTTGTGAGTTGGAAGGGTAATTTGCTAGGTTAAGTTGACAAAATTGTTCTTCTCAAATCCTACCTCTAAAGTCTCTCCATCTTTGCTCTTAGTCTCTTCAAAATGTCGACTAAGTATGTTGATGCTTTGGAGAGAATTCAAAAAAACTTCTCATGGTATGGGATTGAGAACAAGAAATGACCTCCTCTCATCGCTTAGGAATCTGTTTGCAAACCCAAGAATCTTGTAGTTTTGGGAATTAGATCTATTAGAGATATTAATAAATCCCTCTTGGCTAAACAAGGTTGAAGAGTTTTCAATGAAGACAAGGACTGGAGTAAAGTCTAGAAGAGTAAATATCTTTAGCACTCTCCCTGTAATCACCTAAAAATGGTCATCTAGACTATTAGCCCCCTTTTCGACATTTTGGCTAAATTAATTTAATCACTTACCTAAGCCAAATTGCTAATAATAAATTTATTTGATTATAACCTATAGTTTGACTATGCTATCCTAAGTTCATTATTTGATTAAAAGAACATGTCCCCTTTTAATTAAATAAAAGACCCCTTTCTTCTAACCCACTTAAAGTGCACACATAAAGTCCTTTTTCTATTTTGCAATTAAAAGAAAAGGCTTTGTGACTTTTGTCTTATATGACAAGTCAACTTATATTCTATTGGTTGATTTGTGTGTGCACATGGATCACTCCTCTTTTCAAATTCCACCGTTGATCATCCACCATCTTCATCTTGATCTCCACCGTCCATACATCTTTAAAAGGGAGAGAGCTTTCCCCCTCAATCCATCCATCTTTTGAACATTGTTATGCTGCAGGTTTTCTAACAGGTTTCTTTGGAGCTTTGTGGAGAACTTCTATTTCTTGTCTACATTCTCTCATACCATAGCATCTTAGCTTAGCTTTCATTTTTACATGTAGCTTAATCTCATATAGCTTAATAATGGTATTGTAACACTCTCATTCATATTCTAGCATAGCTGCATTTGACATTCTCATTCTAGCTTAATCTTCATTTGCATTGCATCCTTGAGGAACTCCTTGGGACATTTGCATTCTTGCATCTTGTCTTTGGAACCTCCCATTGCATGGTTTACTAGTAAGAAGAGTATCTCTAAGGCTCATCTGAGAGCCTTTTTATTCTTGAAATATACTCTCTTGCACTCCATGGATAGGGAGCTCTAAGCCGGCATCCGAACATTCCAATCTCATGGAATCGTTTGGATAGAAGGGTTTAGAGTGTGACACAAATCGAGTGTACATTATCACAACATCATTTGGGTCTGGTGCTTACCAGTTGTCTACTTCAGAGGGTGAAGAACTTGCAGAACCTATCAACATCCTACACTTGAAGAAGTTCTATACTTAGAGGCTTGCTGCTCAGCTATCTTGTATACATCTATGAGTCTGAAAAAATCTTAAAAATCAAAAAATGTCCTGAAAAAATGATCATCTTAGTGAAAACCTCACTTTGATGTATCACCAAAAAAAAAAAAAAAAAAAAAAAAAAAATCTGTCAAAGTGGTGAAAACCTGGAAACAGGCGCTACTTGAAACCCTTGCACCTATGTCTATCAATCTCAATCATCCACTTTGCTACACATTTCCTAGCTTGGAATTGTTTCTTGTCCTCATCTTGGGGGCATAGCTACTTAGCCTATTGAGGTATTCTTGTGGATTAGGGTTTCTTTGACAACTCACAAAATAGTGTTTCTCAACACTTCCCCCACTTTGACATCAAGTGTTTTTTAACACTTTACAGATAGTTTACCTACGATCTCCGATGTCGCGATATCTCACTATCAGAATCAAGTCTGGAAGAAATGGCCAAGTGACTTACACACACGCACTTTAACACTTAAACGACTGAGCTATGCTGATCTTTATCTACTTTGTGTGCTGTCTATCATGATTTCTTTGCCAGGTGTTCCCTCCCTAATAGTCTTTCAAGGATGTCATTCACTAGAAGACTGGGGGCATGGGACATATTTTCTTGATTTCTGCTTGTGGATATACTTTTGTTTGTCTATAGTGTTGTAAGCATTTATGCTTGACCTATTCAACACTTTGACTTATAAATGTATCATCCTTGACTGTTTCGCAAGACCACACTCAGGGTTTATCCTGGCACTTATGCCTTGATACAGGTGTAATCTTGCTAAATTAAACTTAGGGAATCTAATCATGTAGTTATCTTGACTTACATGTCTCTGATGCTTAGATTGGATTTCCACATACCTATTTGATATTGATCATATTCATATCCTCATAGTTATACTAGTGATGGTTGTATGATCTCATGATGTCCCTAATAATGCTCAATGATGAAATTAAGAGTCTAAATGTTACGCGCTTCTTGCTGGTAAACCACTTTGCATATTAGCTTGCATTTTAGGTTCATTTTCTAGCTTAGTCTTGCATTCTTGCATATGGGGAGAGCTCTCTCTTCATCTTTTTGTGGACATATCAGCTAACTCCTTTCATACATTTCTTTACTTTCTTCTTGTTCATGTCTTTTCACCTTCTTAATATTTTGCTTCATCTCTTTTCTATCTTGTCATCACATTATATAAAGTTTTGACCTCTTAAATAATTTCAACATCCTGGATTCATTTTCGGGATCGAAATCCAAATTCGAGTTCATCTTGATGGTCAAAATTGTCTTTTAAAATTCTACTTTCTTCTGAGCAGTTAGCTGACCTTTTGAGGTCTAATCTCTGAATCATCACTGGGGCATCTTCATTTCTTCATGCCTTCATCATTTCCATACTTCATATCTACTTAAATTCACTATTTCATGTCTAAAATCACCTTTCTACTCATTTCGACCTTATTTTTATGCTATATCCTTCAAGGTCAACTCTAGTCAAACTGGGGCATTTTATCAATTTTTTGATATAGTCATTCTTGGTTTCTAATCATCTATCTGTCATCTTGGACATTGCTATATTCTAATTTTCTCATTTCTAGCCAGTTTTTGCATCTTCTTACCTCATTTCAATTTCGATCCCGAGGGGGCAGAAATACTCTATCACTGCTTAGGAGCATTTGTTTGATCTTCTCACTTGCTCTCACTCTATCTGCTTTTTTAAGTGTTAGTATTCTTCTTGAATTTTGACATCATCTCTTCCTAGTGTTCAGTACTACTGCTATCAGGCTGTGCATTCAGGACTTGCTATCTATTTCTGCATTTCATTTTTTGAAATCAGATATCTATATCTATCACTGCCTACTTGGCTTTCTATTTTCTTTGACTTAATGTGTTCCCAAATCGATCACACATTAGTCAAAGAGGGGCAAATGTAATCACCTAAAAATGGTCATCTAGACTATTAGCCCCCTTTTCGACATTTTGGCTAAATTAATTTAATCACTTACCTAAGCCAAATTGCTAATAATAAATTTATTTGATTATAACCTATAGTTTGACTATGCTATCCTAAGTTCATTATTTGATTAAAAGAACATGTCCCCTTTTAATTAAATAAAAGACCCCTTTCTTCTAACCCACTTAAAGTGCACACATAAAGTCCTTTTTCTATTTTGCAATTAAAAGAAAAGGCTTTGTGACTTTTGTCTTATATGACAAGTCAACTTATATTCTATTGGTTGATTTGTGTGTGCACATGGATCACTCCTCTTTTCAAATTCCACCGTTGATCATCCACCATCTTCATCTTGATCTCCACCGTCCATACATCTTTAAAAGGGAGAGAGCTTTCCCCCTCAATCCATCCATCTTTTGAACATTGTTATGCTGCAGGTTTTCTAACAGGTTTCTTTGGAGCTTTGTGGAGAACTTCTATTTCTTGTCTACATTCTCTCATACCATAGCATCTTAGCTTAGCTTTCATTTTTACATGTAGCTTAATCTCATATAGCTTAATAATGGTATTGTAACACTCTCATTCATATTCTAGCATAGCTGCATTTGACATTCTCATTCTAGCTTAATCTTCATTTGCATTGCAACCTTGAGGAACTCCTTGGGACATTTGCATTCTTGCATCTTGTCTTTGGAACCTCCCATTGCATGGTTTACTAGTAAGAAGAGTATCTCTAAGGCTCATCTGAGAGCCTTTTTATTCTTGAAATATACTCTCTTTCACTCCATGGATAGGGAGCTCTAAGCCGGCATCCGAACATTCCAATCTCATGGAATCGTTTGGATAGAAGGGTTTAGAGTGTGACACAAATCGAGTGTACACTCCCACTCTAAATAGTTTCCTATCTATTGATCATTTAGAGAATGTAACTTCCATTTGGAAAGTTGTCCAAATTTTGAAGAATATGTTAACCAAAGGTTGTAAATGGAAGCTATGTGATTGTAAAACTATTTATTTCTGGGAGGATAGTTGGTTACTGGATTCTCCCCTAAACTTGTTTCACAATAATATTCTTATCATTGATTACTGCAAAGCCAACTTCAGAGACAAAGTTTTTGATTAGTGGGATACCAAAAAATGAGTGGACCTCACTACTTTGGATATCAATCTTCATCAAATCCAAAATTATCTTTTCTCCACCTATATCAATCCCAATTCCCAAGATAAGGTCATCTAGGCTCTTCATCCAAGAGGTAACTTCAAAGTTTCCTCCCTTTTTTTGAAAAGAGAATTGATCTCCCTTGTGTTAAAGCCTGGAAAAAAGGTTTAACTCCAAAGATTGATATTTTCTTCTCAATTTCTCTACATGATAAAATCCTCATAATTTACAATCTTAGAAAAAGAGGGATGATCATTACCAATTGGTGTTGTCTTTGTACGAAGGATATGGAATCTGTCAACCATATTTTTCTTCATTACTGTTATGCTAGGGATATTTGGAAGGAAATCTTACATTTCTAGGAAATCTAATAGACCTTTCAAGAGAATCTTGCTGGTAGTTTTCTAAGTTGTTGTAGTCCTTCTAGAGGTGAACTTGCTAGCTGCCTCTATTGGTACTCTTTCCCCCATATATGTTGGGGTTTATGTAAAGAAAGGAATGACATAATCTTTAGATATACAAGCACCCCTTGCTGGGTCATAAGTAAAAAGATTATCAAAAATTTAAAGGATAATTTTATATCTCATTTTGGTCCCTCAACTAATCTCAACATGGAGCATCTTGGTCAAAATTGCATAGTTAAAAAGGATAATTTAAGAGAATATCTCATCTGGTTATCTTCCCCCATGGTTGGATTAAGGCTAATTTTGATAGGGCCTCCAAAGTGAACCTTGGAAAGGCTGGCTATGGATGAGTCATAAGGGATTGTAAGTGCAATATCATAAGGGCTTAGGCTATTCCCCTTGGTATAACTTCAAGTCATAAAGCTTAGATGGTAGGGGCCCATTACATGATCAAGCTGGCTAAGGATAATAGATGTTAGAATCTTTGGCTAGAAGGTGACTAAAGGAATATTGTCAATATCCTAAATGATAAACAAGACCCTGCTTGGAATATTTTTAACCTTCTCAACGAAAGTAAAAAAAACCTTAACTTTTTTCATAATGTGTTCATTTCTCATAACTACCATGAGATGAACATGCTGGTAGATTGGATGGCCAACCTAATAGTTCAAAGTAATAATATTATCACATGGATTGACTAGCTAAGCATGGATGACATATTAATTGCAAAAGGGAATAATGACAGAAACTTATCTCGAGAAGGGAAAATCAATATTTGGTACACTTGCAGCCTCCACTTATCAAATAATTAATGTTTCTATTTATTATTTTTAATGGAAAGGTTTTTGTTCTTGCATGTCTATCAAAGCCTCACATGGATTATGAGTATCTTTTGGGCCTTCAAAAAATAATACACAAATATTTTCTTTGCACTTCTC
Source organism: Cupressus sempervirens (assembly GCA_028749045.1). Classification (NCBI taxonomy): domain Eukaryota; kingdom Viridiplantae; phylum Streptophyta; class Pinopsida; order Cupressales; family Cupressaceae; genus Cupressus; species Cupressus sempervirens. Next base: position 470,221,014 of record CM053786.1, read on the forward strand.
TCTGCATTTTTTTAGTCACAATATTCTACAAGATACTCTCTATGAATATGGGTGGGGAAGCAAAAAATATGGAACCTAAGAAGTGCCACTATTGGAAAAATAAGAAAGAAGTATGTCATTAACTCAAGAAATTAAAGTTGACTAGTTTCATTGAGAATCTTGATGGTTACAAACCTTATGTGACAAATAGCTTCTACAAATCTTGGGATGGAGACAAGGTTATCCTTTATGGTAGATAGTTCACCGTCAACACTGAGTTCATTGCTAAAGTTTTTGGGTTGTTGAATGAAGGAATGGAATTTTTTAAGTAGAAAAAAGATTTTAAAGAGGTATTCAAGCATTTTCCCAAAAATGATTAGGAGGATGCTAAACAAGTTAAGGTTTCACTATCTATATGGCCACCACTGGAAAATTTACTAGTTTTTTTGCTCATCACCATGGATAACACTGGTCTTCAAGGAAGAGAAATGATTCTTAAAGTGGCCACTATGAGGTATTTTGAAGTTTTTTTATGTTGCTTCTTTTGGTAGAATGTCACTGCATTCTTCCCACTATCATTGTTCAACTTGTTGTAGTTTGGAGCTTGTGTTTAAAATGTCTGTCATTTTTTATTGTTTAGGGTTTTTTCTTTGAACATTATTTGGGTGTTGAGGGTTTGTTTAAGAAAAAATGAGGTTTGACTGAATTTTAATGGCTTACTCAACATACTCATGACTAATGATAAGGTAGCCTTACCACACTGAAGAAGATTAACCCTCCATTTCTAAAGTCACTTTGATAGTAAACCATTGTCCACATATTGCATCATTATAAATAGCAAACATGGTAAGTCACATCATCCTCTAGCATAATCAAAGGACTTCTTTCTTCATCTATTGAATTTTGACTTTCAATGATATGATATTCCCTATAGCATTTATTAATAGTAGCATTATTTTGTATAAATTTTGCCCTATATTTCCTTTGTCGAGTGCAAAGTGTAGCCATCAACAGCTTTCCATTTTTCTTTTTGTTGTAAAATTTATTACAACAAGATTTTAGGTCTGGAGAAAAATACCAATTGTTTCTATCATAGATATCTTGGAGAATCTTCAGACATTCCAATCTTTTTATTCATGTTCACCATAGACTAGTCCTATTGATGGCTTTAGCTCCTTGGGTCATGTTGCAAGGTTTAATGAACATTTTTAACCTTCTTAGGAGTAAACATTTGCTCCTAAAAAAGCTTCCTCATGGAAATAATTTCATCTTGCAAATACTTATTGGCACGTTGAAGGGTAAGATCAGGTGACTCTGCTGATGGCTACCTTGATTTGTCCACAAATCTTTCCCTCTTAAGAACTTCTTTCCATACGTGTTCTGCATAGTGAGGAAATAAGAGAGTGCTTGATAAGGTCTTTGAAAGAGTCCTTCTTTCTTTACTCTAAAATGCAATATAGACATCTTTGTCTCATGTTAAAAAAGACCAAATGCTATAACTGGCCACCTTTTATAACCATGCAATAGTTTTGTGACTATATCAATAGGAACTCCTTTAATGTGAAGTTGATCATAAGTACCAATACCAACACAACCATACAACCTTCCACTAATAAGAAAATTTTTGCTTTCGATATTAAGCCTTCCTATAGCAAGTTATGCAAACTTTTCATCATATTCTGAAGCAACCCCCTAAGTGCTAAATTATCCCATTCTATGATATTTGAAAGAGTATTCCATGAGGTTTGAGCACAAGCTTGTGACACTCATAAAATACCTTTCTATGATTTGCATCTATTTCTTATGAAATTAATATGCTTATTTTTTATTATAATGAAAGGTTTCATATCATAAATAATATGTCCCTTTAACATTATATTTTTTATTTTTGCATTTGGGTGCTTAGAATACACTTACTATTTTTATATGTATTTAGAATAGAATAGGAAAAATATTGCATGTGTGGGTACATAGTTGTAGGTACTTAGTCATTGCTTAGATCTTTAAATATCTAACCCCACTTTTTCCTATGCAAGAGAACAAAAACTAGGATAGACCAAGAGTGACAACAAAGAACACTTAACCTGTCAAAGGCTAAAAAGGTAATGACTAGTTAACTCTGACTTTTCCTTCATGTGTTATAGTTTTCCTTTCATTCTCAATATGTATAAAAGTAGTAGTTAGACTCATGGCTTGTGTGAGATTTTTATTTCCAACATTTTTCCATTTTGCTTCATAGTTTGTAAAATTGAAAATTGTACATATCACTTGATGATTTATACCATGAATATTGTATCTCCTTTTGCTCATGATTTTTTAATATGATTGCAAAATGATGAAATGTAAATAAATAGAAAATGAATATTTTCTTTTGCAATATTACTTGAAGTAAAGTTATAGCATGTGTAGAATTTTAGTAACATTTTTGGCAACCTCTATTGTATGTCTACTTGCTTGACATTTGACCAATTTGCTCTATTCATTGGGAATAGATTCTAAAATTATGCATCCATAGCACCTAGACGTGACAAAAAGAAACTTCTAAAGTTGGTAGTTTAGTTTTGAATGCATACATGTGACCTTAATAAGACTTAAGACTCTTATTGGGTTGATGAGTATGCAGGGTCAAACTCAAGTAGTAGCTTTAGAAGCCAAAACCTTCATCATTTGATATCTCAGTTATGTGTGTATGAATGCATGTATTTGAATGGATGCATGTATGCAATAGATATATGGATATGCATATATGTATGGTTAGCAACCAGACTTGTATAGCTGCAGTGGTATGCATATACTTATGTATGTGTGTACTAGGCACAAGTAGACATTCAAACACATACATTGATGCATGCATAAATGAAATGGGTGGAAAATGATAGCTTACAACCTAAAACTACAAAAAAAGATAAGAAACTAACCTAGGACACAAAACAACAAAAGACAAGTGCTTGGACAACACTTGAAAATGAAACTAAAATGTAGATGCACTTATTGAAAATAAGGAAACTAACCTAGTATATACAAGATAGGACTAAAAATCATACCTTGAAATAGGGTTTGAGGTGAATCCCATTTATAGGGATTGGTAAAAAATCTCCTTCCATTGTGGCTAGCTAGAAAGCATTATACTCCTTGCATTCAACAATCAGAAATGGCCTAGCCCACATGTGATCAAACTTAGTATGATGGTCTAGCCTACTTTTAAGAACATCCCATTTTAGCACAAGATCACCTATGCTGATTTCTCTAGCTCTTGCTTTCCTGTCAAAACTTTTCTTAACTTGCATCTATTGAAACTCCATAGTTCGCATAGCTTTTCTTCTACTTTCCTCCAACTCCATTAATTAGGCACATTGCACTAGAATAGGATCACCTTCTTCAAAAAGAACCAATTGAGTAGCAAGATCAAGAGCTAGTAACTTTGTTTCAATTGACAACTGAACTTCTTTCCCATAGACTAATCGATAGGGTGAATTTCCAATAATCTATTTTGGAGTGATTCTATCAACCCATAAGGCAACCTTCAATTTAGAATGCTAGTCTTGTTGATTCTCTTGTAGAGTTCTTTTGATAATCCTTATCAAATTCTTATTTGAGGATTTAGCTAATCCATTACCTTATGGGGAATAATTGGAACTAGTGCTAAGATAAATTTCATTCTTGTATGCCCAATCAGTCACTTTCAATCCAATGAAAGCAAGTGTATTATTAGAAATGATAGAGCTAGGTACTCCAAACCTGTTCACAATATCATCATAAAAGTTAAGGATTGTTGTTTCATTTGCATCTTTTAGCATTGCTGCTTCAATCTAGCATGTAAAATAATCAATAGCAATAATTATCTGTTTGTAACCTACACTTGATGGAGGGTTGATAGGCCCTATAAAGTCAACACCAAATTTTTGAAAGGGTTGTTTTGTCTTAATTGGCTAGAAAGGAAAAGTTGGTAGCCTCTCTTTTCTTGCAGACATGGCACACTTGACACATTTTCTGATGTATGCATGGTTGTCCTTAAGAATATCAAGCCAATAATATCCAGCTTAGAGAATTTATATGCTATTTTTCTAAGCTGAATGACCATCATGAAATTCATACAAGATATTTGCAACCTAATCTAAATTGATGCATTTGAGAAGTACACCATTGTAGTCTTTCCTATACAAAAAATCATTGATTAGGACAAAGGGAATAGATTGTAATCAATACTACCTCTTTTTTGCTTTGTCCAAAGTGGCTAGATACTTAGTAGTCCTCAAAAAATGAACCATATCTTGTAACCAGCTTGCTGCCCTATCATTATCTCTTGCAATACCAACCAAAAAAATGGTATTTGCTTGTCCTTCAAGTTCTAAACCTCTTTATCAGCAATTTTTTCACACAAGCCTTTGCCTCTAACCAATTTGGTTATCCGAATGTCAACATCATACTCCATGACCCATGTTATCCAGCCAGCTTGCTTTTCATTCAAATCCTTACTCCAAAGAAATTCTTTAACACTTGGATGTCCTACACGCAAAATTACTTTATTATGTGTCAATAAGTGCCTAAATTTTTTAAGGCTTTTGACAATAGAAAGTACATGTTTTTCAACAAAACTATGCCTTTGCTCAGAATCTTCAAGTCCTTTGCTAAAAAAACCAATTGGTTGTTCCAATGCTTTTGAATTCTTTTGTACTAACATGGCTGAAATAACATCAAAACCACCATATTCATAAAGAATAAAATCCTTACCAAAATTAGGATTTATTAACACTAGGGCTGTTGCTAAAGCATCTTCTATTGCCTAAAAATTTTCTTTTGCCTCTTTTTTCCAAGCAAAAACTATGTTTTTCTTAAGCATAACTATTAATGGCTTAAGTAATGCTGCAATATTAGGTAGAAATCTTCTCACAAAATTTATGTGGCCAATGAAGCTTTGAAGACCCTTTTTATGCTAAGGTAAAGGTAGCTCCAAAATTGTTGCAACTCACTTAGGATCTACTATAATACCTTCTTTTGATACAATATACCCAGGTAATTTACCTTCATGGATAAAAAAATGCACTTCTTTGGGTTTAATGAGATGCCAAATTCCTTGCAACGCTCAAATTTTTTCTTTAAGTTGTCAATATGATATTTCATTTATCAAGAGTAAATAGTAATCTCATCGAGGTAAGCTAGAACAAACTTATACATCAGATTGCTGAAATCCATTTCCATTGCTTTATGAAAAGTTGCTCAAGCATTAAACAATCCAAATGACATTCTTTTATATGCTATTGTTCCCCACTTTGTAGTAAATGTTATTTTGAACTTGTCTTCTTTCTTCACTAAAATCTAATTTTAACCTAAATATCCATCCAACAAGGAAAATTGTTCAACCCCTAACACATACTATAATATTTGCTCCATTGATGGAAGTGGGTCTTTATCTTTTAACGAAACTCTATTCAAGTCTTTGAAATCGACACACAACCTGAGTTCTCCATTCTTTTTTGTTACAGGGACCAAATTAGCAACTGAGCTAGTATGCTTGATGGGAAAATTTATTTTTCTTTCAATTGGCCTGAAAACTTCCTTTTGAATCAAAGGCTCCAACTTAGGATTAATTGGCCTTTGTTTTTGCTGAACTAGTTTAGCTATTGGTTCTAACTCTATAGTGTGTTGTGCAAGCTTTGGATCAAAACTTTTTAAAACATTACATTCCCATGTAAAAACATCACTGAATTCCTAAAATAAATGAAGAAGAGACTCTTTTTCTTCAATGGAATTTACTTTACCAAATTTAAGACATTTTCCAAGTGCAATCTCTAAGTCTTCATACTGATTTTGCTTGACCAATCGATTTTCTTTACCAAGTTTTACTTGATCATCAGAGTTAAAAACACTTTCCAACATTACTAACCCTTTAGGAAACTTGTTATTTTTTAGCTATAACATGTAGTGCCTGCCCCTAGTTTGTATTTTGTTATCATTGCTGAACTCTTTTAGAGCTAGTTTTATGTTGATGGTTAGTAGCATTCTTTTGAGATTATCAGATATTGTGCTATGGATTCAGTTTATTATGTGATGAGATTATTTAGATTTTGCATTTCATGTATGCATGATGATTATTTTCAGTGTTTGCAGTTATCAATGATGATTAGTAAGATGATTTATTATCATATGTGTTTTATTATGGATACTTACCCCATACTTGCATGTGTATGGTGTGCGTATTTGCTTTACATGTTTGCTTTTGTATGGCATGTCTGATGTGGTTAAGGAAGGGAGTCGTAGTCACCTGCTAGTCGGGATCTACACGATGCACCACTTTCTGCCATTGCCTATTTAATTTAGTATATTGTGCTTATACATGCGTAGTTTTTATGCAGGTTGCAGGTACCGAGTATCGACTTCCCTGAATTGTCAAGATGAGCGTACCCTATCACATTATCTCAATGATAAGAGAGGGGAGATAATTCTCAAGTCCAAATCTCAACCCTTTAAGCCATTTGTTCTAATTGAAAAACTACGACAAGTATCTGAGTTGAGTACCCTCCGAATGCATCAGATGACATAATTCATGATTTAAACTCTTGATTTGATTTTGTATGTATTTTGGCTATGATGGATTTTCATATTTTTACCTTGCGAGTCTTTGGAGTATTTTCTATTAATTAAGCCTAATTAAAATATTTAATTAATGATTTAATTTAATGAAAAATTAATATGATATTTTAATATTTATTTTATTTAATTAATTAGAAAATTAATTAAATAAAATAATTAAATTTGAAAATAAAAGTTATAATATTAAATTTGAAATGTGACAATATTTATTTTAATAATAATATATTTGGAGCTCATTTTTAAATAAATGACTAAATAATATTATTATTAAAGTTAATAAATATTTTAGCAATTAAGTTTTGGAAAATGAAATTTAAAAGTGAAAAATATATTTAAAATTATTAAAAGATTCTAGATTTCATGTGCTTAAAATATAAATATATTAAGATTGAAAAGTGGAATTATAAAAGTAAGTGCATGAGATTTAATAAATAAATAAATAAAATTAGAAAGAGTAAAAGTAAATATTAAATTAATTAATGTGCATTATTTTAATATTTGCTCACATAGGAGTTGGCAAATTCTCAGAAGTTGTCATGTAGACAACACTGGAGTTTGCACTCTAAGAATGCACTAGTTGTCTACACTTAAGAGTTAGCATTTTTATTTGAGCACATGGTGTCTACAACCTTAAGACTCATCTAGAAAATTGGAGAAGACTCATGCTTGGTTGTCATGCTTATCTTCTAGTTGTTTCTAGAGACACTCTAGATGCATCTTAGAGGCCTTTAAATAGAGGCTCTCCTAGTGTGTTTTGGCAAGCTGAATGGAAGCTACAAGCTTAATAGAAGCTTCAAAGCTTACATGCATTGGAGAAACTCATATGCTCATATGTTTCTACATGCTACTATGCTTCTTCTAGCACTTCTAGTCACTTGAATATTTTCGGTTGGCTTGGATCTTGGAGGAATTACGAATGATGGAGAAGGAAGGGATTTTCTATGGACTTCTGAGGCATGGTGGATTAGCATCAGTGTCCAGGTGAACTCGTGATATTCATGTATTCTCTTTGCACTATTTCTCTTCTTGTCTTCATCGTGTCTGTTATATGTGTCTGAATACTCTCTATGATTGAATCTAGAATTTGAAATTGGATTCTAGATATGCTATTTGGTTGAGAAGAAAATAATAGAAAACTCAAAAAATTAAATCTAAACGGGTTTGGGTTCGAATTAGAATCAAATTGAAAAATATTTGAAAATGGTTTCAAGATTTATGGCCAAATCTATTAGTGAAATTATTGGATAAATTTAGAGAACAATTATTTTAAGAGAAAATTCTTAATTCATCACAAATTGTCCTGTCACTGCCCCTTGGATAGACCCGAACTCAATCATTCATAACTTTTTATTGTGATCGAATTTATTCAATCGCTTCAGTCAAAAGTGGTGCAACTTGGCCCTCTCCAACATATTTTAATTTCAACCCGATCCAACAGTTCATTAGGGAGATATGGCTGCCGTACTGGGACTATTTTATTCAAAGACAAATATTTCTCTATTTCCCATAACCAAGAGTTCTTTATGCTTAAACTTCACAAAAATAATATATCAAAGCATGAAATAAATTAAAGATATTATTGTAATCTTCCCTTATCAGAATATTATTAATATGCATTAGTTTTATATGGTTTATTATCTAATCTAATTAAATCAAATTTAATTAAGATTAGTTAATAGTAGAAGAAGTGTAATTAATTCAATTAGTGAATCTAAGTAAATGGATTTTTAAATAAGAGAAAATTAAAAGAAAAGAGATTTTAATATAGTTTACATAGTGGACTTTTTATAATATATATTAAATACTATTTAATATATATTAAATAATTTAGAGATGGTAATTTTATATTACGTTCTTTAAATGAAGAGACTTTAATGATAATGGATTAAGATTTACTTGACATGGAGTCATTATTATAACATTACTATAAGTAGAATTGTTATTATTAATATGTTATGTATTATTAGATAACTTGTCAATATACTTTAATGGTGATTAGAGTTAGCCAATGAAATTTTATGTAAAGGTTCTATAGATCGAATATTTATAGTTTGATGAGTTCATTATTTATTAATGTTTGTAAGGACTAGCAAACTATTAATAAATACGATTAGAGTTAATCTAGACAAGATTATTTAATGATTAAAAGTTTTGTAAAAGATATTAGTTTTTGGTTTGAAGTATGATTGATTTTTAATAATATTTATTGAGTTGTCAATATAATTATGCGATTGAGATTTATCTTGAAATGACTATCATTAGTACGAATTAATTAAGGAAACATTAGTATTCATAAAGAATAATGAATGTGATCTATTAATAAGATTCTCAATATAGCTTGTCATTAAATATTAGCAAGTTATTATTATTGAATTATGAACATGAATATTTGTGTACAACTGATTTTTAGTTATTAGTCAACTAATATTCATTTGGTTGATGGTTTGGTTGTGAAATTATTAATTAAATCAATTAACTAGAGTTAATTGGATTTAATCAATAATTAAGTTATGTAATGGAGATTTAATTGATATAATTCTTTTAATGAGATTGTAGAAATATTGATATCAAGTTGATAGGTCTTATTCCGATGACTTGAATAACGACTTTAGATATTTTAATGACAAGACTTAGTAATATTTATTTGAGAATTATTAGAATGTTAAAAAGGTCATGGATTGTGTACCTAAGTTAATTGATGGATTTAATTGATTATTTTAATAAAGTTATAATCTTCTTATTTGAAGATTGATAACTGGCTCTCTTATAATTTAGACAAATAATGATCCTTTGATTATGATAAAAATTTGAAGTAACATTAAAAAAGAGTTAATCAATTAGTAATATGGATCTTAGGTAAATAAAGGGAACAATTTAATTTAAGGGTCAAGGAAGATTAATTTAATGAGTAAAGTATTGACCTTAAGTTATTCTTAGAATATTATTTTAATGATGGAAAGAATAATGCTATCGAGGGACAAACGGGTTGACGTGTAGGTCAAATGATAAATCCTAGACACTTGAAAGTATACTTGCAAATAGGAAAACTGAAAACCCCTACACATTATTCAACTATGAAATTTTAGCAAAAACAAAACATGTGTTTGCATTGTGTATTCTCTATGCTTCTTGTTTTGGGTTTTGGGTTGACTAGTGTTGACCAGTCTTAGGTTGTTACCAGAGGCTCGGGGGTTATGAGATATGATGGCATATTGATCTTATTTGGTCTCAATCTTTATAAGCCCAACCATGGTAATATGATCATATGCTCTATGAAATGTTTGTATTACTGATTGTTATTGTTCATCAGTTTTCATGTGTGAAGCTGAGATATATGAGACACCATAGCTAATCATTTTTGAGTCATCGATCAGTTATCCTTGGATTATTTTCTAGTCACCATGATGGAACTGAAATGTTGATTTATTTCTTGATGATGTCATGTGGTGACATATTTTGACTCAATCATTTTTGGAGTCTTCGATCAGTATGATTTTGAGATATTCTTGGTTGCTTGTTGAGAACCAATGGATATTGTGATTTGTCTTGAGATATATTTTGGTTATTGAGAACCAATGGATACTTATGATTATCAGTGATGCCTTCAGTTGCCAATAGAGAACTATTGTGGTCATGATTTTCTATGGATGCTTTTTCCAAATGCTCATGGAGATTTGATGATTTTTATCTTGGAGATTTGATGATTTTTATTATGGATATTTGATGCTTATATTGTGGATATTTGAGAATTTCTTTTTTATGGATTATCTTTTGGATTTTCTTTACAGTCGCTTGTACAAGACTATGGTGATTTTATGATTCCATGAGCTTAGGGTAGGTAATCTACTTGCAGTGTCGAAAAGTGGCTTGCAATGGGGGCCGGGGCCCTAAGTGGCTACCAAGATAACTCATTGTAAGTTTGGTTAATAAGTGATAACATTTACACACTAAATGGGGATTAAATGAACCTAAAAAGATAATTGTTTTGGTTCTCGCTCATGCCTTGAGCGCTTGTACAAGCTAGGATGGGAGTAGTGAGAATGCATGGTTGCGACCTTGCATTCCATAGTATGCCTCGTCAGTATGAGAGGATACTAGTGGCTGCATGAGATCAGTATGGACCTGTGGAGTTTAGCTAATTGCTAGGGTAACTTGTACGTGATAAATGCAATGACACTTTTCCACTTGCAGAGTAGGTTTCCTACATGTCATTGTTATGCCTCTGAGAATTAGATGTCAATTTTGTGTGATGGAACCTTTGAGTTAGTATACTTTTAGGATTCCTGGACTTATAGAGATTTATGCTATGTGGTTTTGATAGCCTGTTTGGGACTTGAGATTATTTCCTCAGCACGATGGGAGTGGACCACTTAGGTACCACGTGGTCGAGTGGTAGTGTATTTTCCACTCTTATCATTTGAGATCTGTCTAAGACACCGTGGCTGAAGTATTCTTGATTGGTATTTATCTTCATTATGATCTTGGATCATTATGATAGATGATATACCTTATGATGGATGTATTTATTGGTATGTTCCTTATATTGATGATTTGCATATGTTAGATGATGGTATCCTATGCTTTACTTTGCATGTTAATAGGATGTTTTAGGAGTGACATTCTTACTATGATAATACCAATGATCTCTTCGTTGCTTTAGAATATTAGGCACGGAGGGATGGCTAGGATCCACGATGGTCTAATGATGCTATTTACAGTTGGGAGGAACCATGCACTTAATTATTTATGTTTGTGATATATGGTTATCTTTTATGATGGATGTTTATATCATTTGTGATGATGTACTATGTGGTTTCATTTACTTTAATTGCATCATGGATTAATATTGGATGATGATGTACTTTATTTACATGGATGTTTATTCTTTTAAGCTTTTCATACTTTGTAACATGTACAATGGATGATTGAGCTAAACTAAAATGTAATTACAAAAAAGGACACTTGTATATGGTTTAAGGATGTTGGACGTATCATTGTTATTTCATAAGGATGTGATGTTAGATGAATAGTTAATTTAGATGTGATTCAACATTAAAGGATCCTTAAAGAATGTAACTTGTTATGTATGTTATGTTTACTTTCATTTGAACTGTTGCTATTGCTTTCGCAAATGTTATGAATGGTTTTACTTTTATGTTTAAAAAAAAAAAATTGTTTGGCAAACTTAGTGAAATTTTTTGGATCCCTCAGCGGGGCATTACAAACACTTGATCTCCATATTGATCTTTATACCTCTGTTGGTTTGAATTGGCAAAAAAATCATCTTCAAATAGGAATTGCAAAATTTTTTCATCACTTTGAAAGACTTGCCAAATTATATTATTATCAAGTACTGAAGGCCTAGTAATAATTATTATATGTTGTTGATTAGATTCTACTTTAATGTTGTTTACAATGTCATGTTGGGTGCCTATAGCTGCTAACCTATCAACATGCTAATTTTTACTTCTAGAAATAGTAAGTATGTTAAAGGCATCAAAATTCTCAAGAAGATCCCACACTCGATGCCTATAAAACTTAAGAACATCATTTTTTATAGCATTCAGGCCTCTTACTTGGTTTACTATTAATTCACTATCACCATAGACCTTTAAACATTTGATACCATGCTTTCATGCCCATTCTAAACTGTGAATCAAACCCTCAAACTTAGTTGTATTATTTGTGTAGGAAAAATTGAATCTAAAAGCGACATAATACTTTTCATTTTTAGGTGAAACTAACCTAACACCCCCACTAGCACCTTATTTTCTCCTTAAACCATCAAAAAACATACTCCATATCTGATTTTGTGATTCCTATAACTAATTTTCTATTTTGACCAAATTAGGAATGACTGCATCTTGCTCATGTATGACATAAGTCACTAAATCAGCATTTTTCAAATCATAAAAAACATTTTCATAAGTTTGTCTTAATGCCCATTCATCAAGAAGGATATTGAGAACATTATCTAGTTGGGTTCTAGCTTTAGCAGCTATGCCATGATCTTCTTCATTAAATGAAAGCAAATTTGCATTCAAAGCACTAGGTATGTATGACTCTATATGGTTTTTTGCAAGTAATTCAGACTTAATTGTTGCCTTTGTACCATACCTGGCCCTAAAAAGCATGCAAGACCAATCAGATGATAAATAGCCCCTAGTTTTTGTGGTAAAGTCTCTAGACAAACAAATGGCAAAATATGGAGGTAAGTCTATTACATAGATATCTTGCTGAATATAAAAGTTAGGATAGGCAAGAAGAGTAAGACTTCCATCCTTGATCAGACCTATAATAACAATAGATGTTCCATCAAGTTGAACAAAACCTTTTTCAATGGCTTGATACTTTAATCCTAACTGATCAATTATCTTTTTTGGCATGACTAAACTTGTTTCCCCACTATCAACCATACAGTTATGAACTAACTTATCACCAATAATCAATGAAAGGTAGAAAGGAGGAGGTTTAACCATCTTACTTGTTTCCTTGGTAATTTTATTACTATCCTCCTGCTTCTCATCAGCATTCATCAATACAACTTTTGATGGTTCATCCACAATTCCCTTAGAATTTTCTTCATCAAAGAGAGCTTTCTTCAAAATATCAGTTTGGCCAGGAATAACCAATGTCTCCCACATTGACATAGACACGTTCATCTTTTTCATATTCTCCACAATATTGAAAGGTACAACAACATGTGATTTCTGATGAGCTTTAGTAGTAGCATGTTCTGCTTGCTTGTGAACATTTTCTTTGGTGACAAGGACATGAGTATCTTCCACAATATTTGTGGAACATGATGGTTTAGCTGTATTAGGTGCTTTACTTTTATTTGTCATCTGCTCTATTTCAAGAGCTCTTTTCTTGGCTCGAGTATTTTCTGATATTGGTGAATCATTGTTTACTACACAAAACTCAACTCTTTGCTAGTTAAGGAAGGCAATTTTAGGAGTCTGTGAATCATGTTGTTGTTCAAGTACATCATTTGTTATATTCTTCTATCCTACAACTATACTTTGTACCGTTAATGCCTGATTAATCACCCCATTGGTGCAAGTAGCCTAATTATGTAGTTCATTGAAAGGATAACACCATTCAAAATCTACTATAAGGTTATTTTGCATAGTCACAATATCTCTTACTGGATTAGCAGCATTGAGAGGGGTTGGGTTATAAGGTAAAAAAGGTCTTTGATTGATATTTTTCCTATAACCCATTGCATTACCTTGATATAGCTATCTATTCACTTGGGCTTGGCATTGGTTTTTCTATTGATAAGGTGGATTTATAGCTTGATTTTGTTGTTGATAAGATGGTCTAGCCTAAAATTGCTATTTTTTCAAATTAACTAGCTCATTGCTAAATGTTTGCATCATATTCTCAATCTTGAGTTGATTGTTTTTAATCTCCTATAGCTCTTGTGAAGGGCATGCTACAAAATTTTTTTGACTAGGAACACAAGGAATAGTAGGTAAAGGGTTAAAAGGTGGGATTGTTAATGGCATATTTGGCTAAATATTTGGAAAAATAAGCATTAGAGGCCTAGGGGCTATTTTTTTGGCTTGGATAAGGCTATTTTCAACCATAATAGTAATATAATATGCTTGAGGCAAGAAAACACCTCCGATTGATTGAATCATTACAAAAACATCATTATTTAAGCTTTTCAAGAAATACAAAAGAGCATGGTCTGCTGAAGGACTTACTAAGAAAGGTGTTCTAGTCCAAGTCCTTTGAAACCAATTGTTGGAATCCATCATTTTCTCTTGGGGAGCATGCTTTATAGTTTTGAGCTACTCTACCAGAGACAAATAATCTAACTTATCTTGAAAATGCCTTGTTAAAGCATCACTCAAAGCATCCCATGAATTGATTGAACCAACAACCAAACTTCTAAACCATTGAAGCACATTTCATTTAAGAGATGCTACAAGTAACTTAGTAGTGACATCTTCCTCCATGACATTATGAACATTGCATAATATTGCAACTCTCAAATATTTTCATATTTTGTAGTTTGATTCCCTCTAATGAAATCTCATAAATTTTTTAAGGTAGCAAGGGGTATATCATGATGTTGGGAAAAATTTAAAGGGCTACCTAATCGAATGGCACAAAAGAAAATGCTCTTGCCATTGGAGGAGGTAATGGTACTTACTAATATGGTGTTGAAATTTGGATAGGAATAGGTTGTGTTAGAAAACTTGTATGTGCTGTAGTTGCTGGTATGAAGCTAGCACTTGCAGTTGAAGTAGTAGAAATATCAGTTTCAAATGATTCAATTCTCATTGTTGGACTTGTTGAATGACTAACTTTTCTTTAATGTCTTCTACTATACACACAAATACCAAGGGCTGAAAGCTATCTTCTTGATGCTAGCTTAGTTCTGGCAAGAGTTCTTCCACATCTTTTTGGAGTTTCTAGCTATAAATATTCAAAAGAAGTAGAACTTCTTGTTTGAAATTTTCTCATAAACTTATTACACTTTGTTGGCTGGTTGAAACATAATCATCTACCATACCAATATAGCTAAAAAATATGCTTGTGTCCTACCAGGCATGCCAAAACTATTAAGTACCAAAATTTGCACCCAATACTGAACTGAAATAGTTGAGTAATTCTGACATAACATGGGAATCACTTCTTGGTGAGACATGCAGTGAAGTGAAACTTTTGGTTTCTAGGTTGGCTCCTATTAAATATTTAGTGAGATTTCCATAAATCTAATCTAAATTTGTGGGAAAAAAGATAAAGATTACTAAAAATAATCCTCAAAACCTATAGTCTAAACTAAAGGGATAGGTGATACACCAAAAGTGATATGAAAGTATAAACACAAATGATAAAGAAGGATTTATTAGTTACTTGAGCAGATACAAAACACTTCTTTTCTATAAAAATTTGCATAAATAATTTGTAATAAGGTCTAAAGAATGAACTTGTAAAAAGGAGGAATATAGATGCCTCTCTTCTATCAGTTTCACCTTTCTAAAACATAGATTACAACCTGCAAATAAACTTACTCCTCTACAACTAGGCACTTAAATGAGACAAAATAACAAGGAATAATAATAGTTCACTAATTGCTTGATCAAATCATTCTGACATACACACAGAATTTCAAAAAGAAAGAAGGTTCAAAAATTGACACAAATAAGATAACTTAATTGCTATCACCTACATTAAACTTCCAAAATGAATTTCAAACTTCTACAAATAAAAGCTAAGGACTGAAAAGTAGTCACAAAAACCTTCTGTACATAATCAAAACTCTCCCAAAATGAGTTCAAAAACTCACTAAATACAATACCCAACACTTGGTTTGAATCCAACACAATAGCCTAGAAATGAGGACTAAATGATTCATGAAATTAAGTCCTATCTTGAAAAAGTTACACTACCTCATTATGAACCCATGACTCACATAAAACTGCCCCAAAAAGTCTCTAACAGCCAATAAAGACCCCCCAATTGCAATTATGAAGTCAAATTTGACCCCCAGATTCCTTTCTAAAAAGACTCCTAATGTTTTCAAATTGACTTTTTCATTAAAGACCATAAATATCGGGTCAAACCAATCACCTTCTTTTTGCACTAAAATAGAAAATATATTAAATGATTCATTATTTCATCATGTAAATATTTCCTTCACAATGATAATTATGCAAAAAGAAAATAATTATACAATACCTCTAACTATAACCTAAGGCATTGCATAAAGCTTTAAAAAAATTGTCCTCTCACAAAGCAAATGTCAATATTTTCAAAAAGGGATAAAAATCCCATACATAATACTTGAACCTCAAAAGAGAGTTAAAAATGACAAAGGGCATATTAAGTCTTGCAACCTTAAAAGAGGTCTTCATTTTAACACTTGCACATTCTAGAAGAATCTAGAATAGCGAAGAGGGGAAAAAACAAGGGTTTCACTGTCTACATAGCCACCACTAGAAAATTTACTATTTTTTTTGTGCACCACCATGGATAACACTGGTCTTCAAGGAAAAGAAAGGATTCTTAAAGAGGCCACTATGAGGTATTTTGAAGTTGTTTTATGTTGCTTCTTTTGGTAGAACTTCACTACTTTCTTCCTACTACCATTGATCAACTTGCTATAGTCTGGAGCTTGTGTTTAAAATGTTTGTCATTTTCTGTTGTTTGGGGTTTTTTCTTTGAACATTATTTGGCTATTGAGGGTTTGTTTGAGAAAAAAATGGGTTTAGACTGAGTTTTAATGTCTTCCTCAATAGACTCATGACTAATGATAAGATAGCCTCAACACATTGAAGAAGATTAACCCTCCATTTCTAAAGTTACTTTGACAGTATACCACTATCCACACATTGCATCATTATCAATAGCAAACACGGTAAGTTGCATCATACTCTGGTGTAATCAATGGACTTCTTTCTTCAAGTATTGAATTTGCACTTTCAATGATATGATATCCCCTATAGAATTTATTAATAGTAGCATTATTCTGTATAAATTTTGCCCTATATTTTCTCTATCATGTGCAACATGTAGCCATTAGCAACTTTCCATTTTGCTTTGTGTTGTAAAATTTATTATAGCAAGATTTGAGGTTTGGAGCAAAACACTGATTGTTTCTATCATATATATCCTAGACAATCTTCAGATATTCCAATCTTTGTATTCATGTTCACAATAGACCAGTCCTATTGATGGCTCTAGTTCCTTGGGTCCTTTTGCAGGGTTTGATGAACTTTTCTTAACCTTCTTAGGAGTAAATATCTACTTCTAAAAAAGCTTCTTCATGGAAATAATTGCATCTTGTAAATACTTATTGGCACATTGAAGGGTAAGATCAGGTGACTCTGCTAATGGCTACCCTGATTTGTCCGCAAATCCTTCCCTCTTAAGAACTTCTTTCCATACATGTTCTACATAGTGAGGACATAAGGGAGTACTCAATAAGGTCTTTGAAAGAGTAATGATTTCTTTACTTTGAAATGCAATATAGACATCTTTGTCTCATGTTAAAAAAAAAAACAAATGCTATAACTGGCCACTTTTTATAACCATGCAATAGATTTGTGACTATATCAATAGGAACTCCTTCAATGTGAAGTTGATCATATGTACCAATACCAACACAACCATAAAACCTTCCACTAATAAGAAAATTTTTTCTTTCCATATTAAGCCTTCCTGTAGCAAGTTATGCAAACTTTTCATCATATTCTAAAGCAACCCCCTGAGTGTTGAATTATCCCATTTTGTGATATTTCAAAGAGTATTCCATGAGGTTTGAGCACAGGCTTGTGAAACTCATAAACTACCTTTCTGTGATCTTCATCTATTTCTTATGAAATCAATATGCTTGTTTTTTATTATAATGAAAGGTTTCATATTAGAAATAATAGGTTCCTTTAACATGATATTTTCTATTTTTGCATTTGAGCACTTAGAATACACTTACTATTTTTATATGTATTTACAATAGAATAGGAAAAATATTGCATGTGTGGGTACATAGTTGTAAGTACTTAGTCATTGATTAGATCTTTAAAGATCTAACCCCACTTCTCCCTATGTAGGAGAAAAAAAATCGAGATCTACCAAATTGAGGGCTAAACCAGGAGTTGCAACAAAGAACACTTAACTAGTCAAAGGCTGAAAAGGCAATAACTGGTTAACTCTGACTCTTCCTTCATGTTATAGTTTCTTTCATTCTCAATATGTATAAAAGTAGTAGTTAGACTCAAGGCTTGTGTGAGATTATTATTTCTAGCATTTTTCCATTTTGCTTCATACTTTGTAAAATTGAAAATTATACATATCAGTTGATGATTTATACAATGAACATTGTATCTCCTTTTGCTCATGATTTTTTAATATTATTGTAAAATGATGAAATGTAAATGAATAGAAAATGAATATTTCGTTCTATAATATTACTTGAAGTAAAGTTATAGCATGTGTAGAATTCTAGTAACAGGAACATCCAAACTAAACTTTAGGAGTATGAAGCCTCTTAAGAAGATGATAAAGGATAACAAAATGGGAATGTAAGGTGTTACTTAGTCAATCCTGGTTGTGGTTGTGTCTATCAGGAAAGCTTCTTTGGATGAAGTGACTTTGACTGGTCATCCTCTAATGCTAGATGGTAGTTTGAGATGGTGCACCAGACAAAGTACCAAGAAATATGACCTCCAGATCCATGTGAAGAGCATTCATTATTCTCTCAAAGAGGGTGCTTTGTTTGGTTCTTCTATTTTTGGAGCTATTAAAGAATTGATTTAAGTTTTTTTTTGTTTTCGGCCTTTTGACCTTTATTGATTTAGTTGAATTATTTTGGTTGTTGGTCCATGTAAAACCAATGAGACTTGGTTGTTATTCCTTGTAAAACTAGCCTTCATTTTTTTATTTTGGAACTCTAGGTTATTGGTCCTTGAAAAACCAATTCCTATCTTTGTTACTTTTAGTTTGGGGTTTTGGGTCCTCTCCAAACTCTCTTTTTCCTAATCAAAACAATAAGTTGTAGAAGTGAATAATTATATCAAGGTACTAATAAATAGAATGGATAGTTGTGATGAGATGGTTACATGTTCAAGCCCTCTACTTGGTGAACCCATTTCTCTTTCTTTAGACAATGGCATCATTACACCTAGTTTAATTTTACCTGGCCTAGAATTGTCTATTCCCCATAACAATTAGATTACTCAGTATGACTATACTTAAAATTCTATGCACTTTTGCCATATTATTCCTTAAGCTCATTAGAATCAGAATAAATTTTTGATGACCCTTCCTTCAAAAAACCAACCAATTTAGCCCTAAATTCTCTACCCTCTATAGTAACATTTCTAGCAAATCAAATTTTCAAGGGTTATGTTTTACAATTTATAGATAATCCTGACTATGGACCTTCAGCAAGCCCATTGAACTCCTAGAGTGATGATCAAAATAATGAGGCTATGGCCATTCATGACTTTCTTAATACCCACAACTCATCTCTTTCCTTCAATCACAACTATAGCATAATCTATCACATTCCTTCATTTTTAGTTAGTCATCGGATCATGTCATCACAATTGAATTTGTGATACCTTCCCAATATATATATGAAGAATAAAATTATTGTCATTAATGAATCCAATTAATAATAAATCAATCAATTTCCTTCAAACTTGATGATAAAAATGGGATCAACCTGTACACTCGAAAGTGTCCCACTCTAAACCATTCTATCCAAACAATTCCATGAGTTCGGAATGCTTGGATGCCGGCTTAGAGCTCCCTATCCACGGAGTGCAAGAGAGTGTATTTCAAGTTCAAGGGCTCTCAGATGAGCCTTAGAGATACTCTTCTTGCTAGTAAACCATGCAATGGGAGGTTCCAAAGACAAGATGCAAGAATGCAAATGTCCCAAGGAGTTCCTCAAGAATGCAATGCAAATGAAGATTAAATTAGGATGAGAATGCCAAATGCAGCTATGCTAAAACATGTATGAGAGTGTTACAATCCAAATATTAAGCTATGTGAGAGATTAAGCTACATGTAAAAATGAAAGCTAAGCTAAGATGCTATGGTATGAGAGAATGTAGACAAGAAATAGAAGTTCTCCACAAAGCTCCAAAGAAACCTATTAGAAAACCTGCAGCATAACAATATTCAAAAATATGGATGGATTGATTGAGGGGGAAAGCTCTCTCCCTTTTAAAGATGTATGGACGGTAGAGATCAAGATGAAGATGGTGGATGATCAACGGTGGAATTCAAAAAGAGGAGTGATCCATGTGCACACACAAATCAACCAATAGAATAGAAGTTGACTTGTCATATAAGACAAAAGTCACAAAGCCTTTTCTTTTAATTGCAAAATAGAAAAAGGACTTTATGTGTGCACTTTAAGTGGGTTATAAGAATGGGGTCTTTTATTTAATTAAAAGGGGACATGTTCTTTTAATCAAATAATGAACTTAGGATAGCATTGTCAAACTATAGGTTATAATCAAATAAATTGATTATTAGCAATTTGGTCTAGGTAAATGATTAAATTAATTTAGCCAAAATGCTGAGAAGGGGGCTAATAGTCTAGATGACCATTTTTAGATGATTACATTTGCCCCTCTTTGACTAATGTGTGATCGATCTGGGAACACATTATGTCAAAGAAAATAGAAAGCCAAGTAGGTAGTGGTAGATATAGATGTCTGATTTCGAAGAGTGAAATGCAGAAATAGATAGCAAGTCCTAAATGCACAGCCTGATAGCAGTAGTACTGAACACTAGGAAGATGATGTTAGGATCTTAAAAGAATTCTAACACCTAGCAAAGCGAATATATTGAGAGCAAGTGATAAGATCAAACAAATGCTCCTAAGAAATAGATAGCTGTAACAATCAGCAATAGAGTATTTTTGCCCCCTCGGGATCGAAATTGAAATGAGGTAAGGGGATGCAAAAAATTGGCTAGAAATGAGAAAATTAGAATATAGCAATGTCCAAGATGATAGATAGATGATTAGAACCCAAGAATGACTATATTAAAAAATTGATAAAATGCCCCAGTTTGACTAGAGTTGACCTTGAAGGACATAGCATAAAAATTAGGTCAAAACGAGTAGAAAGGTGATTTTAGACATGAAATAGTGAATTTAAGTAGATATGAAGTATGGAAATGATGAAGACATGAAGAAATGAAGATGCCCCAGTGATGATTCAGAGATTAGACCTCAAAAGGTCAGCTAACTGCTCAGAAGAAAGTAGAATTTCAAAAGACAATTTTGACCATCAAGGTGAACTTGAATTTGGATTTCGATCCCGAAAATGAATCTAGGACGTTGAAATTATTTAAGAGGTCAAAAATTTTATATAATGTGATGATAAGATAGAAAAGAGATGAAGCGAAAGATTAAGAAGGTGAAAAGACATGAACAAGAAGAAAGTAAAGAAATATATGAAAGGAGTTAGCTGATATGTCCACAAAAAGATGAAGAGAGAGCTCTCCCCATATGCAAGAATGCAAGACTAAGCTATAAAATGAACCTAAAATGCAAGCTAATATGCAAAGTGGTTTACCAGCAAGAAGTGCATAACATTTAGACTCTTAATTTCATCATTGAGCATTTATTAGGGACATCATGAGATCATACAACCATCACTAGTATAACTATGAGGATATGAATATGATCAATATGAGATAGGTATGTGGAAATCCAATCTAAGCATCAGAGACATGTAAGTCAAGATAACTACACGATTAGATTCCCTAAGTTTAATTTAGCAAGATTACACCTGTATCAAGGCATAAGCACCAGGATAAACCCTGAGTGCGGTCTTGCAAAACAATCAAGGATGATACATTTATAAGTCAAAGTGTTGAATAGGACAAGCATGAATGCTTACAACACTATAGACAAACAAAAGTATACCCACAAGCAGAAATCAAGAAGAAATGCCCCATGCCCCCAGTCTTCTAGTCAATGACATCCTTGAAAGACTATTAGGGAGGGAACACCTGGCAAAGAAATCATGATAGACAGCACACAAAGTAGATAAAGATCAGCATAGCTCAGTCGTTTAAGTGTTAAAGTGCGTGTGTGTAAGTCACTTGGCCATTTCTTCCAGACTTGATTCTGATAGTGAGATATCGCGACATCGGAGACCGTAGGTAAACTATCTGTAAAGTGTTAAAAAACACTTGATGTCAAAGTGGGGGAAGTGTTGAGAAACACTATTTTGTGAGTTGTCAAAGAAACCCTAATGCACAAGAATACCTCAATAGGCTAAGTAGTTATGCCCCCAAGATGAGGACAAGAAACAATTCCAAGCTAGGAAATGTGTAGCGAAGTGGATGATTGAGATTGATAGACATAGGTGCAAGGGTTTCAAGTAGCGCCTATTTCTAGGTTTTCACCACTTGAAAAAAAAAAAAATTCAGGACTTTTTTCAATTTTTTTGTATTTTTGAAGTTTTTTTTTTATTTTTTTGGTGATACATCAAAGTGCCTATTGCTAGGTTTTCACTAAGAAGATCTTTTTTTCAGGAAATTTTCTGATTTTTAGGATTTTTTCAGCATCATATATGATTTTTTGGATTTTTTAGAAGGTTTTAGAGATTACTAGTTCTCAAGCAAGATCACATCATTTTCTCCCAATGTCTAGCAAGGTATAGGATATGATGGAGCAATGAGCCAGTGGATAAGCAAAGATGGATAAGAAAGGAGTGTGAAGCAAGTGAAAGTGATCCTCAAGAATTGACTCCTTAATAGTACCCAAGCTAGGGAAATAAGTGAAATAGTCATATGAAGCATGTTTTGGATAAGCAATGGAAGTAATGAGAAAGATAGCATGTAGGATAAGCGGTGAAGCCAACAAGTGTGATAGCATGAAGTGTGTAGTCCAAAAGAGCAGCCATGTCAAGAGACCTATGAGAACCATGTTTCATTTATTATGATCAAGACTAAGGGGTCAACTAGATAGTATAGCAATGGTATAGAGCAATAAGGATAAAGCTCAAGATAGAGGCTACGAGTGAATGAGAAATCACTAATAGAGAATCTCATGGATAAGATAGCCAATATGCAAAGATAGCTCAACATTGTCAAGATCAAAGAGAGAAGAGGGGATAGATGGATGATGGAAGAATTATGCATGATGCCTGTTTTCATCATGGTACTTATCCAAGGTGCCACAAGAAGTAGTTTTCACCATAGGATTAATTTATTTCTCTTTACTTTTGCTACCAAGGTGCCACAAGAAGTAGTTTTCACCAAGGCACATTTTCATTTTTTTCATTTTTTCTATTTTTTTCTTTTTCTTTTTTTGAATTTTTAGAAAGAGCTCAAGCTTTTTGAATGTAGATAGTGCTCCTATAGGAAAGATAAGTCATGATAAGCCAAGACCATAGAAAGGTATGCTCAAAGATATTGATAGGGTGATGAAAGGGAAATGGTAGTAGGAAGAATATATGGAGGATAAGAGTTCATGTATAGAAAGGAGGTGTAAGCTTTAGAGGATTTCATGAGGGTAGTTGAAATATTAGACAAGATCAACATTGACACACACCTTGAAGGGTATTGGAAAAATGGAGGAATCATGGATGAAGTAGCTTGAGATTTAGATGTATGAGGTGGTAGAAGAGATTTGGGAAAAGGTGGAGTGGAAGGCTTTGGAATATTTTTAGGAAGATTTTTGGAAGATGGAATGGAAGCCTTTGGAAGCTTGAATGTCAACTTTGAAGTATTTTCAATATTCAAGTCTTTTAAAAGAGACTTGGGAATCCATATAGCTTTAGATTTTCCTTTGGATACTTCAAAACACATTTCTTCAATAATGGGTTTGGGAACCCATATTTTCTTTGATTTAGCTTTTTTAATAGTGGACCTTTGCGGTCTCTTTTGTGCATTCTCCTTCTTAGCATTCACATGTCGATTAGATGGGACATAGTGATCTTTCTTTTTCAATGGATTCTTATGTTTATTCTCACTTCCAAAGGAATTGGGATTTGTGGATGAATAAGGATGATATGACTGATTTAGATGTATAGATGGGTGAAAAGTCATCAAGGATGAGTGTCTTTGTTGATCTTGAGGTATTATGGGAGAGCTAGGGAATGAGCTAGGAGTGAATGTAGGAGATGGAGGAACATAAGGTCCCAATATGGATGGAAGGTTTGAATGCTTTAGCTTAGATGGATAAAGACCAAGGATAGATTTAGAAGATGCAAAGGGATAGTGGGAAGGGATATCAACATCTTTAGAGTGAGCAACATGGTCAAAGCCATCAATAGACTCATGAGTACCTTTGATAGGAACAACATTTTTAATAGTAGCACTTGAAGCTTGAGCACAATTTTGAAGTGGATATGGAGAAGTAGAACATGAGGGGATGCTTTGATCTTGACAAGTAGCTTTGGATAGCATATGAAGAGAACTTTTCTCATAATTTTCAGTAAGCTCAAGGGAGATAATGGAAGTGATATCTTCATCATACTTAGGAGGTGGACAAGATATAGGATATGGAATGGAAAATTCTTGAAAGAGATGAACGGGTGCTTGATCTTGATCTTTCTTGACATTTATAGCTTTTTCTTTTTCAGAGTCCTCTTGACATGGAGCCACTTCGAAGGACAAGGGAGAATGAAGAGTGAATGGAGTAGTGCATGGATTAGGCATAGTAGTGCATGAAGGTTGAGGATGTTTAGGATTAGTAGCATGGAAAAGGTTTGCAGCCAAGTGAAGGTTAGCTTGAGTTTCTTTTAGAGGTAGCCCTTTAGGATACATGTAGTCAATGTGGAAAGCATTAGGTTCTTTATTTGATGGAGGCATGTTGGAAAGCTTTGAGGTTTTGGGAGATGCACGAGTGTTGGAAGAAGTGGAAGATGTAATGGAGCCACTACTAGACATAGGTTCATCAATGTAATCTTGCTCAAGAGAAGTATCTTCACCACATGAGTCACTAGAGGTTCCAAGATCAACAATCTCATCATCAATGAGATCTTGAATTTTATATTTCAGCTCTATACAATTAGAAGTAGCATGGTCATTAGATTGATGATAGGCACAATAGGTATCTAAGAATGGATTTCCATAGGAGCTAGACTTAGGCAACATGATGAGCTTGGTGCCAAGAAGTGTTCTCAAAATGTCATCATAAGAATTCTCCAAGGGAGTAATATTTCTCTCAAAAGTATGTCTAGAGTCCTTTGGTTGTTTCTCAAGTGAATAGAATGCATCCATGTCTTCATTATTATCTTGGTCAAAGATAGGTCCATCATGAAATTTTAGCATAGGCTCAAAGGAGGTATCACTTGCTTGTTCTCTAAAGAGGTCTTTAGATCTAGAAGATGAAGACATTTGATGTCTTGAAGTAGAGCATGTAGACTTAGAAGAAGAGGATGACCTCAAAAAAGGTGACTCACATGCATGTAAAGACCTTAAGGAAGATTCATGTAATGATGCAATCTTCTCCTCTAACCTTTTCTCAAGTTTAGACTTCATTTCTGTCATGCGCTTAGAGAGATGAAGGTAAGAAAGATCATTTGTCTCTTCTAGTTCTTTGTATTGTGCATATAGATCTTGAAACTCTTTAGTGACATGGAGGATATCATGATCATCTAGATTTGGTTGAAGTTTGGTAGCACAAGGTTTAGATCCCATAGTTTTAGATGCAAAGCCAAGCATAAAATAGTCTAGAGGATAACTTGATGTTGAAACTATAGGAGGTAGAGTGTTCACTTGCTAAGATAGTAGAGAGAGATTAAAGTGACTTGTCAAACAATATGTCCAAGAAACTTACGACATGAATGAATCAAGTCAATAGCTAGGCAAGATGCCCAAATAGCCAAATAGATAGAGCAAGCAGGGTGACAAGTGAACAACTCTCCAACCCAAGAGTGTAGTCAAGAAATCAAGGCAACCATTTTAGCAAAAAGATAACTAAAAAGCATGCATAGACCATGAAGATAGAAAGACCAAGAGCACCAAGACCAAAGAGTCACTTTAAGCATGTTCAAGAACTAGAGACATAGAAAATAAAAATCAAATGATGAGACTCCCCTTAGCAAGCAACACAAGAAAATGTTTGCATTTGATGTTTTGACTTGGTTGATAAAGTTTGACAATAGTTGATAGCATAGCAAGTTTGATGTTCAAAAGAAATTTCTTTCCAAGCAAGATAGTGACACATGGAGTAGTCTTCAAACAATCAAGCAAGGGACAAAGCAACCTTACATGATACAAGCATATGTGACGTCTCAAAAGAATTCCCTAGAATTATCGTCATGTGTATGTTCAAAAGATTTTCACAGGTATAGCACATTCGAGAACACATCAAGCAATATCTACCTAGAAGTCATGGTTCATTACTCAACAACTTAGCCCACGCTTGATGCTCCTTTGCCTCACACCAAGTGGTTGCCCACAAGAGATATTGGCTTTGTCATGGAAATGCCATAAGCATAACCAAGGGAACACATATGGTGAGTGTAAATCTTGGGGTGATCCGGGTAGTCCACTAGGATCAATCCTTGCACCAAGAAGTTGAGTGGCTAAAAAGGGTAGTTACTAACTTAGGGTGTTTAGATAGGGCATCCGTTCATAGTGTTCCTCTTGCTCCCAATTACGGGACACCTCACCTTGCGATGAGTAACCGATCTCGCGACCACAAGAGTACCTTAAGCATTCTTGCCTAGTGATCTCCCTATGGTCGAAATCCCATAAGCGATCACACTAGGAGAAGACAAACACTACGTCTACCAAAGTTTTGTGTCCTTGGTAGCCTTGAGTTTATAGTGGGTTGGAAGAGCCAGGTAATCGGCTTGTCCCCACTTGGGTCGTTCCTCTTTGGTTGTCCGAGAGCAGGCCCTCTAAAGGATTCTAACTACACAAAGAGTGGATCAACTTTTGAAAGTCAAGATTTCTGATTCACCACAAGGGTGAAGAGCATACTCTCCTATTCCAATCGTTTTCTCCCAAACACGCCAAGAAGATTCAATTGCCTCTTACTCTTGAAACCAAATGGTAAGTCAAGATTTCTGATTCACCACAAGGGTGAAGAGCATACTCTCCTATCACCAAAAGACTCCAATCACAAGTTTTATGTGCCTATGAAAAATGAACAATTATTCAATGCCACACATGAAAACAAAAAAGAAAGAAATTTGAGTTTTTATGCTTTGGGCAGCCCTGCAAACAATCGTTAGTAGCCCTTGTGCATTTGAAGCTTTGACATGCGTTCTTTTTATGCAATGTTTCAATTTTTTTCACAAGGATGGCAACCTGAAATCACAACTTGTTAGCAACAAAAGTTAGTGTGAAATAACATAAAAATCTGCAATAAAAAGTGGTGAGTTGCTTCAAAAATCTAATTTATCCTCCAACCAAGTACATGCAAAGAAAGTGCAAGTTAATCACAAATGCTTTCATTTTTACTCTTTGGTTTTGACCTAGTCAACAAGATTAGACTTTTTTGCTATGATTTCGTATCCAAAAATGAAAATGAAAAAAAGATACCCCTGTTAAAAATCAGAGAGCTTTCCAAAAATGCAAAAAAAATTTAAAAATCTCTTCATTTGCTCCCTAGATATTGATTTTGTCAAAACAGGCCAAATTTATCAAATCGAATTTTTTATCCTTAATACGATCTCAAAATTCAAAACACAAAGAAAGAACCCCCATTAGAATTCAAAAATATTTCTGAAAATGTAAGTTTTTTCAAAAAATGCGCTGATTTGCGATCAAAAACGGCTTTTTATTAAAAATAAAGAAAAAATCATAACTTCCGAAAATCGCGTCAAAATGCTCTAAAAATTGGACTGGGACATTTTGAGCATATACCCAACCTTTAAAAAAAATTTCAGAACCAAAATCTAAGTGGTTTAAAAGATATGATCAAATCTTTAAACCAACTAAGTTTTTGGCCTTTAAACCAATTTACTTATGGGTTGGCCTTAAAACCAAAGTGATAATTCTACAAAAGCATTTGATTAGATCCAATATGCTGCTGTAAAAAACCAGAGATAAAAAATGAAAGCAATTGGAGCTAGAACTTGATTCAAGCTCCACGGTGGGCGCCAAAAATGTACACTCGAAAGTGTCCCACTCTAAACCCTTCTATCCAAACGATTCCATGAGTTGGAATGCTTGGATGCTGGCTTAGAGCTCCCTATCCATGGAGTGCAAGAGAGTATATTTCAAGAATAAGAAAGCTCTCAGATGAGCCTTAGAGATACTCTTCTTGCTAGTAAACCATGCAATGGGAGGTTCCAAAGACAAGATGCAAGAATGCAAATGTCCCAAGGAGTTCCTCAAGAATGCAATGCAAATGAAGATTAAATTAGGATGAGAATGCCAAATGCAGCTATGCTAAAACATGTATGAGAGTGTTACAATCCAAATATTAAGCTATGTGAGAGATTAAGCTACATGTAAAAATGAAAGCTAAGCTAAGATGCTATGGTATGAGAGAATGTAGACAAGAAATAGAAGTTCTCCACAAAGCTCCAAAGAAACCTATTAGAAAACCTGCAGCATAACAATATTCAAAAATATGGATGGATTGATTGAGGGGGAAAGCTCTCTCCCTTTTAAAGATGTATGGACGGTAGAGATCAAGATGAAGATGGTGGATGATCAACGGTGGAATTCAAAAAGAGGAGTGATCCATGTGCACACACAAATCAACCAATAGAATAGAAGTTGACTTGTCATATAAGACAAAAGTCACAAAGCCTTTTCTTTTAATTGCAAAATAGAAAAAGGACTTTATGTGTGCACTTTAAGTGGGTTATAAGAATGGGGTCTTTTATTTAATTAAAAGGGGACATGTTCTTTTAATCAAATAATGAACTTAGGATAGCATTGTCAAACTATAGGTTATAATCAAATAAATTGATTATTAGCAATTTGGTCTAGGTAAATGATTAAATTAATTTAGCCAAAATGCTGAGAAGGGGGCTAATAGTCTAGATGACCATTTTTAGATGATTACACAACCATCATACCATGAAGACCTTTTGTATATTGTGGTGTTATATCCTAATTATACAACAAAGAAAGAAGAATCCAATTATTCATAAAATTATTTTTCTAAGTAGAGAAAAACATGATATCATTGTTCAAGTTTCTTAAAGCTATTGACACACACTAAATTCAAATGAAGAAGTTATGAATCAATGGTAGAATGATATACTTTAGTAAGCTACAATGGCCAACTATAATATGTTTGAAAATGAAGACACTAATATATCAATCAAGACAAGTGACCTATGTGCATATATAGAAGAAAACCAACTTGGCTAAATGAACTCAAACTAAGTGCCACTGTTGGCCATGTTGTTGCAATAGTTGGGTTTTGAGTAGCATTTAGACCAAGGATTGTTATTCTCGTACCTAGAAAACTAATTCACTATAGATATTTACAACAAAAATGTAAATAACATTATTTTTTATTGAAACAAAAAGTTTGTAAGTGTACCTTGTGCTCAATATCTCAAAATTTAATTAGTTCAAAATCAAAAAGAAATAAACCAATTTAAGAGAAAATATTCTTAAGGATCTAATTTAATTTAGAACTTGTCAAACATGGTATGGTTATGGCTTGCATAAAATTATAGAGATTTCTAAGTCTATAAAAGAAAGTAGGATTAATTTTTACCATGTTTTAAGGGTTCATTAATAAAATTGTTGTAGTAGGGCACTCCAACTTTGTTAATTCCACCTTTGATTGTGCCATTTTTTCTCACCAAAAACAAGAATTTTTTTAAAGAAAGGTACTGCTAATTGCTAGTCACTTTTGTTTAAGGGTTAAAAAATTGGCTCATGTGGTAAATCTGTGACTAGGATATGAAAAACCTATATGCATCCAAGCCCATGTCCCTCATTAGTTTCACATCTTCCTACAAATCACACAATCCAAGATAAAAACTATAAATTCATTAGGAGGCTGAAAACATAAAAAGGAGTAGATTCATTATCTTCTATGGATAGTCCATGGATGGTCCCTCAAAATTCCCACATTTTCTTTCATATAAATATTCATTTGGGTAATCAACACATGTCCCTAAGAGCTCCCACTTTTTCTTATATATAAATATTCATTTGGGGGCCATTTGAATGGGACCTTCTCTCTAGTAGAACCCATTTACATTTTTATGCCTAAAATCATTTTAAAATTGTGAAAATCAAGGATGTGTATCTAGAAATTATTTGTCTTTCCCATATCACATTAAATCATGAAATTATACATGAAAAAAAAAAAAAAAATGATACAAAATTGATAAGTTGGTTCTTCTCAAGCCTCCTTCTGCATTGCCTAAAACCAAGAGATTCACATAGTTAGTTGTCATGCAATTATAGGTTAATGTGCTTCACTTGATTTCAAGAATAGTTCAATATTCTCTACTAATCAAGGCCAATCATGTCAAGGTGGAAGCTCATTTGCGTCCCCCCCCCCCCCGCCCCACAAACATCTAAAATCTTTAAGAAAGGATTAAGCTTTAAAGTACCTGGAATTTGGGCTACTCTCCAGGGAAGTCCATCTTCATTGCTCACAAGGAATTCAACACAATTATTTAGTGTTCCCAAACATATAAAATGGGTACATCTAGGAATTTCCTTATTGCCTCCTACATAAAATGAATCCAATATTACAAAATGCCCCCTAAGAAATAATAGTTCAAGTGAAATAAACCCATAAAAAATGAGAGAGAAAAAGAGGAATCTACTTACCAATAACCATTGCCATTGCAAGGGAATGAGCCTCATGCTTATGGTATTTTGGAAAGAAATACAAAAATCTATTTTGATATGAAATGTATTATGAGATTCTCATTTCCCTAGCATCTATGAAGGAGTCTTAGGTTCAGCTAGGGGATCAAATCAAGGATTTGGCTATGCAACAAAGAGTTACATAGGACAAAGTGTTAAAGTCCATTAGAATAATTCAAGACAAGCTAAAGGAAAGGAAAGGAAAAGAAAAAGAAGTGAGGGAACCCATGGTAAAGAGGAAGGTCTTCATATTTTCACTAAGGAGGTGGATGGGTCGGGGGATGCAACTTTTTGTCCACTGGACTTGGTGTTATTTTTTGTTTTTTATTTCGAACCCTTTCTCATTTTAGCTAATTAGAAAATTTCAAGACATTTTAGGACCCACCAAAACCAAAAAAAGATGTTCAATATATTGTTAAATTTTTTTTATATAAAAATTACTTAATAATTCAGTGTGATGAGGAAGTTGATTCTTGCAAGAATGGTATTTCTCTATACCACATAAAAGTAAAGATGTTGAACTTTTGTTCTCTATCTATAATCTTCATATTGTCAATGAAATTTATGGTAACAATTTACTTGAACAATGTCCAGTTCAGTGTGGGGAGGTTTTTGGTTCCCACTAGAGTGATATTTTGAAAAATATGGATCCAAATGTAGATTATTGTGTGAATCACAAAGGGGAACATGTTGGATTATATTTTGCATAGTACAAATTTGAAGGTAAGCTTGGAATCACCTCAGGTTTTGCCTCTATATCATGGGGGCCCACCATGAATAGTCATTCCTAACCAACATTCTATGAGTAAAAAATAACAATTGATAGTATAGCACCAATAATATGTGTTTTTGTTAGAGTGTTACTAGATGCCACAACTTTACCAAAATGTTAATAACCCTTTTGCTTGCAAGAATATAAGAAGACTTAGCATATGCAAATATATAGCTCTTTCCAATGAGAATATAAGTAGATTCATCACATGAAAATAACCCATTATGTGAAGGAATACTTTTATATTCCAAGCTATACTCATTTTCTCTATTCAATGGATGGCAATTAAAAGCGTTGAATAAAAATCAGTCAAATCATTAACTCATTAGTCATATTACTCAATAAGGAGTCATCCTCCACAAAATATTGAAGAGATTTTGGTAGGTTATATAGGCTATAGTCAATATTAGTCATGATCAAATCAATATTTAGAGTGAAAGTTGTATCTGTCGAAGATTTCTCCTCCTTCAAGATTGAAAGTAGTGGCATGCAAAGTATAACACGGTAAATACTTTAATCTAATGTTGTTGTTTTTATGGATAAATAGGAGAACTCTTACATAATCAATATGTGAGGAAATAAGAATGGAAGAAATGTAACTTGGTATCTTTTGCAAAGATTGTCAAGGTGACACTTTCATTCTTTGTAGTGGAGTTAAGAAAAGCCCATGGATATACAATATAATATGAAAAATTATGTAATCATCAACTTAAACCTGCTCTCAAAGATATCATATGTGTTTGGAAAGATGATGACCATACTTTGGGACTTGGGTCATTCTTAAGGAAGAAGCTATAATTATTAAGTCAAATTTGAAGAAACTAGATTGCAAAATCAAAATGTTGGGATAAAATAGTTTGTAAATTTGAAACCATAAAAATAAATATCCAAAATCATTAATATATCTGAATAGTTATTTTTCTTAGCATAAAAAGTAGTAATGAGAATGTGATAATAAAATTCACATGCCCAATTATATTAATTTTTTAAAATAAGTCAACTCATCCACAATTTCAAAAAATTGATGACCATTATCTATATAGATCATAAAAGTACCAAACATTACATACCTCACTTCATATTTTGATGCAATCCTAGTAAACTTGTTTGCATTATATCGTGCAAGCGCAATCCATTTGTCACCATAATCAAGTGTTGGAGCAACAAAATTTAATGTTACAAAACTGCCATAATTAAAAAAGTTGACATAAGTTTTAGATTAAAACAATTGATACAAGTTCAAGAAAATTATACACTTAATTATTTCTTTTTTAGGTCATCCTTAAATTGGTCTCCACATCTCCATATTGTAAAGACAAAATTACATAGAGTGTTCAAGCTATAGGGTTCTACCAATAATGCCAACTCCCCCATACAGGGATCATTTGTCAAGTTGCAGGTGCAACCCTACTTGTTAGATTCTAAATCAAGAATGCATGTTCAATTGCATTCAATATGCATGGACAATAGGTGAATATGAAAAAAAGAACCATGTTTAGATTTATTTAATAGCTCTATTAAGTTTTTAAAATTATAGACCACCATGAATGTTGGAACTCTAGTTGCTATGGACAAGCAAGCTAATACATAGAAAGTCTTGATTTAAAGCATGTTGAGGGCATTACCCTTGCCTATAAGATTTAAAGTTACATTTTTGTGATGGTCTGTAACTTAAAATACATAATTAAAAGCCTCTAACCAAACTACAAACCTGTTTCAATTTTTAAGCTCCACCTAATGTCGTATGCATATGAATTGAGATTGCATATTGAACTATGACCTCCTTTTGCATTGCTTCAAACCGAGAGATACACATAGTTAGTTGTCATGAAATCATTGGTTAATGTTGAGCTTCATTTGGTTTTGAGAATAGTTTAATATTCTCTACTAAAAATGTACACTCGAAAGTGTCCCACTCTAAACCCTTCTATCCAAACGATTCCATGAGTTTGAAATGTTCGGATGCCGGCTTAGAGCTCCCTATCCATGGAGTGCAAGAGAGTATATTTCAAGAATAAAAAGGCTCTCAGATGAGCCTTAGAGATACTCTTCTTGCTAGTAAACCATGCAATGGGAGGTTCCAAAGACAAGATGCAAGAATGCAAATGTCCCAAGGAGTTCCTCAAGGATGCAATGCAAATGAAGATTAAGCTAGAATGAGAATGTCAAATGCAGCTATGCTAGAATATGAATGAGAGTTTTACAATCCAAATATTAAGCTATGTGAGAGATTATTGCAAAATAGAAGCTAAACTAACATGCAACATGAATCTAAGCTAAAATGCCATGGATGAGAGAATGTAGACAAGGAAGAGAAGTTCTCCACAAAGCTCCAAATAAAACCTGTTAGAAAACCTGCAGCATAACAATGTTCAAAAGATGGATTGAGGGGGAAAGCTCTCTCCCTTTTAAAGATGTATGGACGGTGAAGATCAAGATGAAGATGGTGGATGATCAACGGTGGAATTCAAAAATAAGAGTGATCCATGTGCACACTCAAGTCAACCAATAGAATATAAGTTGACTTGTCATATAAGACAAAAGTCACAAAGCCTTTTCTTTTAATTGCAAAATAGAAAAAGGACTTTATGTGTGCACTTTAAGTGGGTTAGAAGAATGGGGTCTTTTATTTAATTAAAAGGGGACATGTTCTTTTAATCAAATAATGAACTTAGGATAGCATAGTCAAACTATAGGTTATAATCAAATAAATTGATTATTAGCAATTTGGCTTAGGTAAGTGATTAAATTAATTTAGACAAAATGCTGAGAAGGGGGCTAATAGTCTAGATGACCATTTTTAGGTGATTACATTTGCCCCTCTTTGACTAATGCGTGATCGATCTGGGAACACATTATGTCAAAGAAAATAGAAGCCAAGTAGGCAGTGGTAGATATAGATGTTTGATTTTGAAGAACGAAATGCAAAAATAGATAGCAAGTCCTGAATGCACAGCTTGATAGCAGTAGTACTGAACACTAGGAAGAGATGATGTCAAAATTCAAGAAGAATACTAACACTTAGAAAAGCAGATAGAGTGAGAGCAAGTGAGAAGATCAAACAAATGCTCCTAAGCAGTGATAGAGTATTTATGCCCCCTCGGGATCGAAATTGAAATGAGGTAAGGGGATGCAAAAACTAGCTAGAAATGAGAAAATTAGAATATAGCAATGTCCAAGATGACAGATAGATGATTAGAACCCAAGAATGACTATAAGAAACTGATAAAATGCCCCAGTTTGACTAGAGTTGACCTTGAAGGATATAGCATAAAATCAGGTCAAATCTAGTAGAAAGATGATTTAGATGTGAAACAGTGAATTGAAGTAGATATGAAGTATGGAAATAATGAAGACATGAAGAAATGAAGATGCCCCAGTGATGATTCAGAGATTAGACCTCAAAAGGTCAGCTAACTGCTTAGAAGAAAGTAGAATTTTAAAAGACAATTTTGACCATCAAGATGAACTCGAATTTGGATTTCGATCCCGAAAATGAATCTAGGACGTCAAAATTATTTAAGAGGTAAAAACTTTATATAATGTGATGATAAGATAGAAAAGAGATGAAGCGAAAGATTAAGAAGGTGAAAAGACATGAACAAGAAGAAAGTAAAGAAATATATGAAAGGAGTTAGCTGATATGTCCACAGAAAGATGAAGAGAGAGCTCTCCTCATATGCAAGAATGCAAGACTAAGCTAGAAAATGAACCTAAAATGCAAGCTAATATGAAAAGTGGTTTACCAGCAAGAAGTGCATAACATTTAGACTCTTAATTTCATCATTGAGCATTTATTAGGGACATCATGAGATCATACAACCATCACTAGTATAACTATGAGGATATGAATATGATCGATATCAAATAGGTATGTGGAAATCCAATCTAAGCATCAGAGACATGTAAGTCAAGATAATTACGTGATTAGATTCCCTAAGTTTAATTTAGCAAGATTACACCTATATCAAGGCATAAGCGCCAGGATAAACCCTGAGTGCGATCTTGCAAAACAATCAAGGATGATACATTTATAAGTCAAAGTGTTGAATAGGACAAGCATGAATGCTTACAACACTATAGACAAACAAAAGTATACCCACAAGCAGAAATCAAGAAAATATGTCCCATGCCCCCAATCTTCTAGTCAATGACATCCTTGAAAGACTATTAGGGATGGAACATATACTAAATAAATTGTCATAGACAACACACAAAGTAGATAAATGTCAGCATAGCTCAGTCGTTTAAGTGTTAAAGTGCGTGTGTGTAAGTCACTTGGCCATTTCTTCCAGACTTGATTCTGATAGTGAGATATCGCGACATCGGAGACCGTAGGTAAACTATCTGTAAAGTGTTAAAAAACACTTGATGTCAAAGTGGGGGAAGTGTTGAGAAACACTATTTTGTGAGTTGTCAAAGGAACCCTAATGCACAAGAATACCTCAAAAGGCGAAGTAGCTATGCCCCCGGGATGAGGACAAGAAACAATTCCAAGCTAGGAAATGTGTAACGAAGTGGATGATTGAGATTGATAGACATAGGTGCAAGGGTTTCAAGTAGCGCCTATTTCCAGGTTTTCACCACTTTGACAGATTTTTTTTTTTTTTTTTTGGGTGATACATCAAAGTGCCTATTGCTAGGTTTTCACTAAGAAGATCTTTTTTTTAGGACATTTTTTGATTTTTAGGATTTTTTCAGCATCATATATGATTTTTTGGATTTTTTAGAATAATTTAGAGATCACTAGTTCTCAAGCAAGATCACATCATTTTCTCCCAATGTCTAGCAAGGTATAGGACATGATGGAGAAACAAGCCAGTGGATAAGCAAAGATGGATGAAAAAAGAGTATGAAGCAAGTGAAAGTGATCCTCAAGGACTGACTCCTCAAGAGTACCCAAGCTAGGGAAAGAGGTGAAATAGTCATATGAAGCATATTTTGGATAAGCAATGGAAGTAATGAGCAAGATAGCATGTAGAATAAGCAATGAAGCCAAAAAGTGAGATAGCATGAAGTGTGTAGTCCAAAAGAGTAGCCATGTCAAGAGACCTATGAGAACCATGTTTCATTTATTATGATCAAGATCAAGGGGTCAACCATATAGTATAGCAATGGGATAGAGCAATAAGAATAAAGCTCAAGATAGAGGCTATGAGTGAATGAGAGAGCACAATAGAAAATCTAGTGGATAAGATAGCCAATATGCAAAGATAGCTCAACATTGTCAAGATCAAAGAGAGAAGAGGGGATAGATGGATGGTGGAAGAATTACACATGATGCCTGTTTGCCAGGTTTTCATCATTGTACTTATCCAAGGTGCCACAAGAAGCAGTTTTCACCATAGGATAAATTTATTTCTCTTTACTTTTGCTACCAAGGTGCCACAAGAAGTGGTTTTCACCGAGGCACGTTTTCATTTTTTTCATTTTTTTCAATTTTTTTCTTTTTCTTTTTTTTGTCTCTTGAATTTTTAGAAAGAGCTCAAGCTTTTTGAATGTAGATAGTGCTCCTATAGGAAAGATAAGCCATGATAAGACAAGACCATAGAAAGGTATGCTCAAAGATGTTGATAGGGTGATGAAAGAGAAATGGTAGTAGGAAGAGTATATGGAGGATAAGAGTTCATGTATAGAAAGTAGGTGTAAGTTTTAGAGGATTTCATGTGGGTAGCTAAAATATTGGACAAGATCAACATTGACACACACCTTGAAGGGTATTGGAACAATGGAGGAATCATGGATGAAATAGCTTGAGATTTAGATGTATGAGGTGGTAGGAAAATTTTAGAAGAAGATGGAGTGGAAGCCTTTGGAAGCTTTTTAGAAAGATTTTTGGAAGAATATGGAATGGAAACCTTTGGAAGCTTGAATGTCAACTTTGAAGTATTTTGAATATTCAAGTCTTTTAAAAGAGACTTGGGAATCCATATAGCTTTAGATTTTCCTTGTTCTTTGGGTGCTTGAGATTGCATTTCTTCAATGATGGATTTAGGAACCCACATTTGCTTTGATTTAGCTCTCTTAACAGTGGACCTTTGCGGTCTCTTTTGTGCATTCTCCTTCTTAGCATTCACATGTCGATTAGATGGGACATAGTGATCTTTCTTTTTCAATGGATTCTTATGTTTATTCTCACTTCCAAAGGACTTGGGATTTATGGATGAATAAAGCTGATATGACTGGTTTAGGTGGATAGATGGGTGATAATTCATCAAGGATGAGCGTCTTTGTTGATCTTGAGGTATTATGGGAGAGCTAGGACTAGAAAATGTAGGAGATGAAGGAACATAAGGTCCCAATATAGATGGAAGGTTTGAAGGCTTTAGCTTTGATGGATAAGGACCAAGGATAGACTTAGGAGATGCAAATGGATAGTGAAAAGAGATATCAACATCTTTAGAGTGAGCAACGTGGTCAAAGCCATCAATAGATTCATGAGTACCTTTGATAGGAACAAAATTTCTAATAGAAGCACTTGAAGCTTGAACATAGTTTTGAAGTGGATATGGAGAAGTAGAACATGAGGGGATGCTTTGATCTTGACAAGTAGCCTTGGATAGCATATGAAGAGAACTTTTCTCATAATTTTCAGTAAGCTCAAGGGAGATAATGGAAGTGATATCTTCATCATACTTGGGGGGTGGACAAGATATAGGATATGGAGGGGAAAAATCTTGAAAGAGATGAAAGGGTGCTTGATCTTGATCTTTCTTGACATTTATAGCTTTTTCTTTTTGAGAGTCCTCTTGACATGGAGCCACTTCTAAGGACAAGGGAGAATGAAGAGTGAATGGAGTAGTGCATGAAGGTTGAGGATGTTTAGGATTGGTAGCATGGAAAAGGTTTGCAGCCAAGTGAAGATTAGCTTGAGTTTCTTTTAGAGGTAGCCCTTGAGGGTACACATATTCAATGTGGAAAGCATTAGGTTCTTTATTTGATGGAGGCATGTTGGAAAGCTTTGAAGTGTTGGGAGATGCATGAGTGTTGGAAGAAGTGGAAGATGTAATGGAGCCACTACTAGACATAGGTTCATCAACATAATCTTGCTCAAGAGAAGTATCCTCAACACATGAGTCACTAGAGGTTCCAATAATTCCATTATCAATAAGATCTTGGATTTTATGTTTTAGCTCAATGCAATCTAAAGTACTATGCTCATTATGTTGATGATAAGCACAATAGATATCCAAGAATGGGTTTCCATATGAGCTAGACTTAGGTAACAGGATGATCTTATTGCCAAGAAGTTTTCTCAAAATGTCATCATAAGAATTCCCCAAGGGAGTAATATTTCTCTCAAAAGTATGTCTAGAGTCCTTTGGTTGTTTCTCAAGTGAATAGAATGCATCCATGTCTTAATTATTATCTTGGTCAAAGATAGGTCCATCATGAAATTTTGGCATAGGCTCAAAGGAGGTATCACTTGCTTGTTCTCTAAAGAGGTCTTTAGATCTAGAAGATGAAGACATTTGATGTCTTGCAGTAGAGTATGTAGACCTAGAAGAAGAGGATGACCTCAAAGAAGGTGACTCACATGCATGTAAAGACTTTAAGGAAGATTCATGTAATGATGCAATCTTCTTCTCTAACTTTTTCTCAAGTTTAGACTTCATTTCTATCATGCGCTTAGAGAGATGAAGGTAAGAAAGATCATTTGTCTCTTCTAGTTCTTTGTATTGTGCATATAGATCTTGAAACTCTTTAGTGACATGGAGGATATCATGATCATCTAGATTCAGTTGAAGTTTGGTAGCACAAGGTTTAGATCCCATAGTTTTAGATGCAAAGCCAAGCATAAAATAGTCTAGAAGATAACTTGATGTTGAAACTATAGGAGGTAGAGTGTTCACTTGTCAAGATAGCAGAGAGAGATTAAAGTGACTTGTCAAACAATATGTCCAAGAAACTTACGACATGAATGACTCAAGTCAATAGCTAGGCAAGATGCCCAAATAGCCAAATAGATAGAGCAAGCAGGGTGACAAGTGAACAACTCTCCAACCTAAGAGTGTAGTCAAGAAATCAAGGTAACCATTTCAGCAAAAGAATAACTAGCAAGTGGATATAGACCATGAAGATAGAAAGACCAAGAGCACTAAGACCAAAGAGCCACTTCAAGCATGTTCAAGAACTAGAGACATAGAAAATCAAAATCAAATGATGTGACTCCCCTTAGCAAGCAACACAAGAAAATTTTTTGCACTTGACATTTTGACTTGGTTGACAAAGTTTGGCAATAATTGATAGCATAGCAAGTTTGATGTTCAAAAAAAATTTCTTTCCAAGCAAGATAGTGACACATGGAGTAGTCTTCAAACAATCAAGCAAGGGACAAAGCAACCTTGCATGATACAAGCATATGTGATGTCTCAAAAGAATTTCCTAGAATTATCGTCATGTGTATGTTCAAAAGATTTTTACAAGTATACCACATTCAAGAACACATCAAGCAATATCTACCTAGAAGTCATGGTTCATTACTCAACAACTTAGCCCACGCTTGATGCTCCTTCGCCTCACACCAAGTGGTTGCCCACAAGAGATATTGGCTTTGTCATGGAAATGCCATAAGCATAACCAAGGGAACACATATGGTGAGTGTAAATCTTGGGGTGATCCGGGTAGTCCACTAGGATCAATCCTTGCACCAAGAAGTTGAGCGGCTAAAAAGGTAGTTACTAACTTAGGGTGTTTAGATAGGGCTTCCGTTCATAGTGTTCCTCTTGCTCCCAATTACGGGACACCTCACCTTGCGATGAGTAACCGATCTCGCGACCACAAGAGTACCTTAAGCATTCTTGCCTAGTGATCTCCCTATGGTCGAAATCCCATAAGCGATCACACTAGGCGAAGACAATCACTATGTCTACCAAAGTTTTGTGTCCTTGATAGCCTTGAGTTTATAGTGGGTTGGAAGAGCCAGGTAATCGGCTTGTCCCCACTTGGGTCGTTCCTCTCAGGTTGTCCGAGAGCAGGCCCTCTAAAGGATTCTAACTACACAAAGTGGATCAAATTTTGGAAGTCAAGATTTCTGGTTCACCACAAGGGTGAAGAGCATACTCTTCTATTCCAATCATTTTCTCCCAAACATGCCAAGAAGATTCAGTTACCCCTTGCTTTTGAAACCAAATGGCAAGTCAAGATTTCTGATTCACCACAAGGGTGAAGAGCATACTCTCCTATTACCAAAAGACTCCAATCACAAGTTTTATGTGCCTATGAAAAATGAAAAATTAGTCAATGCCACACATGAAAACAAAAAAGCAAGAAATTTTGAGTTTTTATGCTTTGGGCAGCCCTGCAAACAATGTTAGTAGCCCTTGCGCATTTGAAGCTTTGACATGCGTTCTTTTTATGCAATGTTTCAATTTCTTTTTCATAAGGATGGCAACCTGTAATCACAACTTGTTAGCACCAAAAGTTAGTATGAAATAACATAAAAATCTGCAATAAAAAGTGGTGAGTTGCCTCAAAAATCCAATTTATCTTCCAACCAAGTGCATGCAAAGAAAGTGCAAGTTAATCACAAATGCTTTCATTTTTACTCTTTGGTTTTGACCTAGTCAACAAGATTGTACTTTTTTGCTATGATTTCGTATCCAAAAATGAAAATGAAAAGAAGAGACCCCTATTAAAAATCAGAGAGCTTTCCAAAAATGCAAGAAATTTTAAAAAATCTCTTCATTTGCTCCCTAGAGATTGATTTTGTCAAAATAGGACAAATTTATCAAATCGAGTTTTTGATCCTTAATACGATCTCAAAATTCAAAACACAAAGAAAGAACCCCCATTAGAAATGAAAAACCTTTCTGAAAATGTAAGGTTTTTAAAAAAAATCGCTGATTTGCGATCAGAAACGACTTTTTATGAAAAACAAAGAAAAACTCATAACTCCCGAAAATCACGTCAAAATGCTCTGCAAATTGGACTGAGACATTTTGAGCATATATCCAACCTGAAAAAAAAATTTCAAAACCAAACTCCAAGCGATTTAAAAGATATGATCAAATCTTTAAACCAACTAAGTTTTTGGCCTTCAAACCAATTTACTTATGGCTTGGCCTTAAAACCAAAGTGATAATTCTACAAAAGCATTTGATTAGACCCAATATGCTACTGTAAAAAACCAGAGATAAAAAATGAAAGCAAATGGAGCTGAAAATTTGATTCAAGCCCCACGGTGGGCGCCAAAAATGTACACTCGAAAGTGTCCCACTCTAAACCCTTCTATCCAAACGATTCCATGAGTTTGAAATGTTCGGATGCCGGCTTAGAGCTCCCTATCCATGGAGTGCAAGAGAGTATATTTCAAGAATAAAAAGGCTCTCAGATGAGCCTTAGAGATACTCTTCTTGCTAGTAAACCATGCAATGGGAGGTTCCAAAGACAAGATGCAAGAATGCAAATGTCCCAAGGAGTTCCTCAAGGATGCAATGCAAATGAAGATTAAGCTAGAATGAGAATGTCAAATGCAGCTATGCTAGAATATGAATGAGAGTTTTACAATCCAAATATTAAGCTATGTGAGAGATTATTGCAAAATAGAAGCTAAACTAACATGCAACATGAATCTAAGCTAAAATGCCATGGATGAGAGAATGTAGACAAGGAAGAGAAGTTCTCCACAAAGCTCCAAATAAAACCTGTTAGAAAACCTGCAGCATAACAATGTTCAAAAGATGGATTGAGGGGGAAAGCTCTCTCCCTTTTAAAGATGTATGGACGGTGAAGATCAAGATGAAGATGGTGGATGATCAACGGTGGAATTCAAAAATAAGAGTGATCCATGTGCACACTCAAGTCAACCAATAGAATATAAGTTGACTTGTCATATAAGACAAAAGTCACAAAGCCTTTTCTTTTAATTGCAAAATAGAAAAAGGACTTTATGTGTGCACTTTAAGTGG
The DNA here is from genome assembly GCA_028749045.1 of Cupressus sempervirens. NCBI lineage: Eukaryota > Viridiplantae > Streptophyta > Pinopsida > Cupressales > Cupressaceae > Cupressus > Cupressus sempervirens. The sequence continues at coordinate 470,263,509 of CM053786.1, forward strand.
GTTAGAAGAATGGGGTCTTTTATTTAATTAAAAGGGGACATGTTCTTTTAATCAAATAATGAACTTAGGATAGCATAGTCAAACTATAGGTTATAATCAAATAAATTGATTATTAGCAATTTGGCTTAGGTAAGTGATTAAATTAATTTAGACAAAATGCTGAGAAGGGGGCTAATAGTCTAGATGACCATTTTTAGGTGATTACACTAATTAGGGTCAACCATGTAAAGGTGGAAGCTCATTTACCCCCACAAACCCCTCCCCTAACATCTAAATTCCTTATTAACATTTAAAATCTTTGAGAAAGGATCAATCTTTAAAGTTCCTAGAAGTTGGATTACTCTCCAGGGAAGTCCATCTTCATTTCTCATGAGAAATTCATCACAATTCTTTAGGGTTCCTGTACATCTAACATAGGTACACCCATGAATGTCCTTATCACCTCCTACACAAAATGAATCCAATATTACAAAATGCTCCCTAAGACATAATAGTTCAAGTGAAATAAACAAATGAAAAATGAGAGATAAAAAGAGGATTCTACTTACCAATAGGTATTGTCATTGCATCTATGGCCATGCTACATGTTGAGTGAGTTTTATTGTTTTATTATTTGAATTTTGGAATATGTATATAGCTAGATCAATAAGCACCTTAAAAAAGATTGCTCTATATATATACATATATACATACATAGACACACACATGTGTGTGTATACACACACACATATATATTTATGTATATACATACATACATATATACACATACATATCTATATACATACATACATATACACATACATACATAAATACATACATGCATACATACATACATACATACATACATACATACATACATACATACATTTGCATATGCAATTTTATCACCTTGGAAAACTATTTTTGATCCTACTAGATTAGAACAACTGATTGTTCATTTTATTGTACCTAATCCAATGACAGTTCTATAGGAATTTGTAATCAGCCCAGCTAATCAGAAACTAAATCAATTTAACTGGGTTATGGCTTGTTTCTTTCTAAAAATATCTTCTATGATATGTTTTTGTAAAATATCTTGTGAACTCTGCCCATTTTTCCTGGTCTATATTTTTTTTTGTATGATCTTGAGGTAAATCACTTACATGTGTCGTGTGAGTTTTATTGTTTTATTATTTGGATTTTGGAATATGTATGTAGCAAGGGTAGAGAAAGGGAAAAGGAATGAAGATCACAAGGGCATGGCATGACAACACAATCACATAGCTAGGGAATGACCATAGATTTACTAGAGACTATTACAATATAGTCAAGATCATTGAATTCCATGGATTACATAAAAACCTATTTTTAAGTTTAATATCACATATAGGGAGGAAGATATTCAAATATAGTGTGAAACAATATAAATACTAAATAATGAGGAGAATACATTATAAGAAAAATACCATGGCAAAAAAATGTAGATCAAGGGAAAAAAAATTTAAATAAAGGGAATGGCTCTAAAATAATAGAACTCCACACTAATATCCACTCTTTCACAACTTCTCTAAAACCCTTGTTCAAAGCTCTCCACAATCTTTCACACGCAACTCTCCACAATCGACCAAATGGGAATTGTTAATGTTGTGTTTCTTTTTTTATGTTTATAATCACACCAACATCAAAATTACAATTTTAATGTTAGTATTGCAACTATGTCAGGGAAAATTGCAAAAAAAACATGAAAATCACCATAAATTACACCTTCCTTAAAATTTTACCCCAAATGTTGTACTGGGTATAACCTCTGTTAGAGAAGCTAGAAGTGTTAAACAGGCCCTTACCAACATCAAAATTACAATTTTAATGTTAGTATTGCAACTATGTCAGGGAAAATTGCAAAAAAAACATGAAAATCACCATAAATTACACCTTCCTTAAAATTTTACCCCAAATGTTGTACTGGGTATAACCTCTGTTAGAGAAGCTAGAAGTGTTAAATAGGCCCTTAATCTTTATTCTAATGCTTCTAGTCATAAGATAAATGGGCAAAAAAAATCTATTTTTTTCACTAATTGCATCTTTTTTGGGAACTTATCTTGGCCTTCCCCTAGGATTAAAGCAACTTGAGTCATTTTGGAATTTACTTGTGGATAAGTTGAATATGAAACTAGTTGGTTAGAGAGAAAAAATTCTTAGCCAAGTTGGTAAATTCACCAAGTACTCAAATCTTTTCTCCAAAGCTTTCCTAATTATGCTTTGAGTCTCTTTAAAATCTTGGCTAAGTATGTAGATATTATTGAAATAATTCAGAGGAACTTCCTTTGGACAGGGAAAGAGGAAAATAAAAGAATGCATTTGGTTTCTTGGGACACTATGTATAAGCCAAAAAAAATAGGTACTAAGAAATGTTGGAGGGTCTTTGAGGGTACTAAGGAATGGAGTACTATTTGGAAACATAAATATATTTTTATTACCCCTTCTACCCAGGAGTTCATTAATTCCCCTCTAGTTTCCAATGCTTCTTCCATTTGGAATATTTTTCAATGGGTCAAGGACATTGTTTCTTTAGGGAGTAGATGAAAGGTGGATGATGGAAAGAGAGTGAATTTTTGGGAGGACTTTTGGATTTTAGACCATCCTCTAGAGAGTGCTTTCAATGATAGAGCTACTATTGAGAGATATAAACAGAGATATGGATACCATATTTCTAATTATTGGAAAGATGAGAATTGGATGAATGCTATGGATATTAATAAAGACCTTGGGCTTATTCAAAATTCTCTCAATTGTGTCTATATGAATTTAAATTGTGAAGATACTCTTGTTTGGGGTATTCATCCTAGTGGGAAATACAAAGTGATGATGATCTTTCAAGATAAAATTGATGATAGTCCCCCCCTTGTGGTGAAATCTTGGATGAGGGTCTTGTTCCTAAGATTGAAATTTTCATTTGGATTTCTCTTCAGAATAAAATCCTAACTATTGAAAACCTAAATAAAAGAGACTTTCATTTTATTATTAAATGCATCCTTTGCAAGAGAGATATTGAAAATATTGACCATCTTTTCATCCATTGTAGCTTTTGTCAAGAGGCATGGAAGATTTTTTTGAATTACTAGAATCTTTTTATCCACTGTAGCTTTAGCCAATGTTCTTTGGAACTTCTCTCTTCCTCACTTGTGTTTAGTTATATGGAAAGAAAGGAATATTCAAATTTTCAAGGATAAAGAAACTCCATCTTGGGTTGTGGGTCAAATAATCAATAGGGAAATCAAGGAGAATTCCATCTCCTAGAATGGTTTTAAAGGTGGTATCAATATTATGGGCCCTAGTATAAATATTTATACAAAGCCAAAGTATAAAAGAGATGGTTTTGTATGGTTTATGCCCTCTGAAGGGATGGTTAAAAGAAAAATTTGATGAATCTAAGAAAAGTAATCTGGGAAGGGATGGTTGTGGTGGAGTTTTAAGGGATTACTATGGGAGAGTGGTTAATGTTATGGCTATAGTGCCTACTTCTAGTTTTTTTATTTATTATATTGCTAAATTATTTTAGGTCGGTTGTCATGGCTATGTGATTTAATTTAGTGGTACTTGGTTACCTGATTTGGTTGATACTATTTACATATTTGGATTATATATTTGATGAGATATATTATACTTGAATATTTAAGTATTCATGGTTATTCTTTTGATGATTCTTTGTATGTTTCATATAGTGATTTTAGTATACTCATGATGAAATTTAGATGCATGATTTATTTACAATTTTTATGGTTACTTACCCCATACTTGCATGTGTATGGTGTACATGTATGTCTGACATTTCTAATGTGGTTGAGGGAGCAAGTTGTACTCACTTGTTAGTCAGGATCTATATGATGTACCACTCCCTATCATTTCCTATTTAGTTTAGATATATGTATATGTACATGTTCATCTTTTATATAGATTGTAGGTACTAGGCACTGACTTCCCTGAATTGCCAAGATGAGCATGCCTTATCGTAGTATCTCAATGGTAAAAGAGAGGAGACAATTCTCAAGTCCAAATCCTTAACTTGAGCTAATTTTCCTAAAATATAGAACATGTATCTAAGTTATGTGCCCTTCTAAGTTTGTCTAGTAACTTGATTTTGATTTTTTGACCCTGTTGGTTAACTATTTGTCTTCCTTTGATTTGTGTTTATACCCCAACTCTTAATGTGCCAAATGTAGTGAAAGAAAAAGTAGTTAGCAACAAAATGGGTCACTATAGGTGTTCTATCAAGGACCCCTAAATTGAAAGGTACAACTCCCTTGTGTGCAAAGATTTGCAATGAATATCATTTTTAGTAGATCAACAATATCTAGAGGTACACTCTTAACTAGATAGTAGAAGAGGTATGACTAGATTGCCCAACACTTCAAAAAATCCAAGTAGATTCTAAATGATGACTCACAACCTCCACAACTATGAATTCATATGAGTCACTTTAAAGTTTGTCTAATACCTAAAATATAGTCTACTCTATATGCTGAAGATGAGATGACAAAATGCAAGACTAGTTTTTGATGCACACTACATAAGAAGAGAAAGTGTGATTAACTAAAGAATACCTAGATTGCCCAAGTTATTGAGATTCCACAACAATCATTTGCTTCCTACTCATCACCCAATATTAACCAAATCCCAAACTTATCACTCAGCCATGAAAATACATGTGAAACCAACTTGCATGGAATAGAGGAAACAAGAAAATATTGTAATTCATGGTGATAATTCATATAACCACTAAAAGGAAAGCAACAAAACCCAATTTGTCTTTAATCCCACAATTTTCATTTACAACACATTTCATTTCAAGCACCATACAAGGACTAATAGTAGACAAACATGAACTACATAATTAAAATATGGATGTATAGTCACATAGTATTCCCAGCTATAGGGGTTTGCCCAATTTTTTTTTAAAAATTGATCCTATTTATTTCTCAAAAATTTACATTTATAACCCCCCTCTCAGGGTTCTTGGCTAGTTGTGGATCCATCAGTTTTAATCACAAAGCACTTGAATCACTCAGGAATAATCAGTCACCAGTTAAAATTTAATACATTAGAGAAAGAAAGTAGAAATGGTTAGAAACCCTCAAAACCCTAATAGTTTGGCATCATTACATTGTTTGGGTAATGTTCCTGACTCTAGATTTGATAGCTTGGTACTTTGGCATTCTTCATGGCTTCTGTAGTTCACTGTCATTATGGAGTGTGCTCGAAATGCTTCATTTTTACTTACCAGTTCAAAGAAACCCTTCACAAAACCTTTTCCATTTCATATTTATAGCAGTTTCTCTAAGTTTAAATCTCTATCATCAATGTACCATCTTCAATTACCAAATTGACGATAAAGATTAGTATTTGTGCTTTGCTTAGGCCTTTAACTTTATCCTTCCTTCTTTAAGAAAATGGACGGCCATAATTAATCTAGATCAAGGATTGTGGTTGGGTCTTTGCACTTTGACGGGAAACTGGATGTTAATAAGCTTGGTCCACACCCCACATGGCATTAATATATTTTCTCTAGGTTTGCGCATTTATCTTTTCAACTATTTCATGACCACTATTGATTTCCTCAAAATATATGACCATAATCACACAAAATCTTTTCCTTTATAATGTGAATCTACGGTTGCTATTTACAAGTCAATTTTTATCCTTTTAATTTTTGGCCTAAAATGGATTTGAGTGTGGACAAGTGTCACAAGTCTAGAGACTTTCTCCAAGCTTTTTGTCCTTCAACATGACTAGGGCCATTCATTCCTTTTTTATTGAACAATGTGTAACACTTGTTAAGAATGTTGATGTTGTAATATATTTTACATTAAGTATGCCACATTTCCTCTTTCTAGAGAATATGTGAATACAAGATGTCTATTTCTTAAAATAGACCCAAAATTCATTTGGAGTCATTGATCTTCTAATCTTTCGATGAGTTGATGGGTGGCCACGATTCATTCAAGGTTAAATACTAGCCATAGAAAGTCCTTGTTCTTAAACCATCATTCTAAACCCTCTAATGTTGAGTGGGAAATGTGATGCATTGTCCTTATATCACTATAACTAAAATTGTTGCAACATTTTATAATAACATAACAATGATTGTTGATCTTGAGATCAATTTGTAGCTGAAGTTTATTTTGAGTACCACTTTAGTTTCCTAGTCCTACTAGACATACATCAAAATATCACTATGTCACTTTGGCTAAAGAACTTGTAACTTTTTATATAAACATAGCGAGATTCATTGATCAAGGATCCATCTAATAGTGGTTGGCTTGATGACCTGGGCCTAAAACTTATTAGGTGGAAGGAGATCTATGACTCTCATTATGTCATGAAGATTAAAGAGTTTTCATCTATCTAAAGTGGTAAAGTGAGGGTCATTTGATTCAATTTCTTTTTAACCACTTCACTTCACTTGTTGTGGGTCAACTTCTACCTAGATCATTATGACTGGAGATTCGACTCTCTAATGATTAGTCACACCTTACTTATATGATTTTTGACTTTTTTTCCTCCCAACATGTTTGATCATGATTTCATCTCAACCATTTCTTTGATCACATCAATGACCCAGAATACATCACCAACTTTTGTCTATGCTTTCCGCATTCTCTCTGTTCAACTAGTTTCTTCTTTTTTGCTCTAGTTCAATATCTTCTAGGAATATTTTCCTCTAATGTACATAGAAATGGTTCTTCACTTCAAGTAGGCTCTAAGCATGGATAGATGTCTTGATAGAGCTCATTTAGATTTCTTCTCATTTTAGTAAAAGCTTAACAATTTCCCACCCATCCTAGAATCACCTAGTTGACTGATAGTTCTTGACTTGCTCCATTTCCCATATGGTTAGGCTCACAAGGGTAGATGAGAAGAAAATCCATCCTACTAGTAGTCTAGACCTGACTTGACATATTTTGCATTGGATTACCATCACTTAGGAGATCAAAACTAGGAAGACCTAAAGTGCACTAACAATCAGCTTTGACTTGGAGACTTAGGCATGCAAATACCTAATAAGACACCTAGCATCTCTAGAAAAAAGAAAACCTTCAGTGGACAACAACTAAACCAAACATACAATAGAAAGGAAACTAAACTAGGAAAATAGGAAGCCAAACTAAATAACTTAGCGAGAAGGAAAGCTACCTAGACTTACTCTAACTATAGAGGTTACTTACTTTCAACTATGTAATAGATACAAATTCAAGTCCTAGCCATTGTAGGAAAATGATAGAACCTCACCAGTTGCATAGAAAAGTATGAAAGAATTATTTTGATTCACTTGCACAAGTTTCAAGGGACCTTTCCAAAGAGAATCAAATTTAGGGTACATACCTTTGGGTTTACATCTCTTATTCCATAGCAAGACTAGATCATCTTTCATGAATTTTCTTGGCCTTTCTCTTTTGTCAAAGAATATCTTCACACACTTTTGATGCTTTGTGATGTGGTCAAACAACTTTTCACACTCCTCGTCCATCTTGGTTAAGTACAATATTCTCTTTTCTAGATCACTCTAAAAAACATGGTCTTTAATTGTCTACTACAACTTACAAACTTATAACTCCAAGGGAAGGGGGTGACTAGCCTCAACTCTATATACTAGCTCAAGTGGGGAAATACCAATCACCCTCTTAGGAGCTACCCTATCTACCTAAAGAGCTTCATGTAGCTTCTTGTGCTAATTCTTCTAGTTGTCAAAGACAACCTTTCTCATGATGTTGAAAAATAATTTATTGCTTAATTCTGCTTGACCAATACCTTGAGGGAAATAGTCTGAAGAATGACTCAAATGGATATTGTTATCATAGAAAAATTCAACAATTTATACCAAAGAAAACTATGTAGCATTTCCCATAACCAAATTTAGTCGGACCCTAAATCTTACAAGGATATTTTCTCTAATGAATTCATAGACAACTTGGGAGGTGATTATTTTAGTAAGCCTGACTTCCACCCACTTGGTAAAGTAGTCTATAAAAGTGATGACATATAAATGTCCTATAGATAAAGTGGGGTTAATTAGGACAATAGAATAATTTACACATTTTTGAAAGAGGCCCTCTATGACTATGGGCCTTAGAGGCAAGGCAACCAACTAAGGTTTACCAATGAACAATTTGCACTTTTCACATTGGGCTACCCATTTGTAGGAATCCTTAAACATACTTGGCCAGTAATAACATTTCTTTAAAATAGTATATGTTGTGACTATAGAAGAGTAATTCCCACCACAAGCTTCATCATGGAAGGCTTTGAGTAATCTATCCTGTTGAGGCTTATCTACACATCTTAGGAATGTGTCATCAATCACCCTTTTGTACAATTCATCATCATAAATGACATACTTAGTAGACTTGGTCCTAAGATCTCTTCTCTACTTATAGGTCAGTCCATTGGGAAACTCTCCATAAATGATTAAATAAGCAATATTTGAAAACCAAGGGTCTTGGAGGCTTACCATTAGGGCCCTTGAGATTTTTTCCTCTTCACTTACCTCCAAATTTTCCTTCAATTTCTTTGCACAAACCATTGACACAGATTTTTTTTTTTGGTTTTAGCTCAATGTCATACTCTTGGACTTTGGCTATCTAGGCTCCTCTTGAATTGTATCCTATTTCTTTCTATGTTAAGATACTTTTGACTGTTGAATCAGGAACATAAACAATTGAAAATGTAGAACATAGAATCTAAAGTTCTTAAGGGTCTTACTATAGCATAGGCATGTTTCTCCATTTGGGAGAACCTCAACTCATGTTCCTTGAGAGGGGTGCTCATAAAAGAAATAGGTGCTTGGATGACTTCCTTGTTTTCTTGCATGAGGATGATAGAAAATATATAGACTGATGCATATAAATATAAAATAAACTCTTTGGTATAATCTGGATGAACTAGGATAGGGGCATGAGCTATAGCAGTTTTGATCCCATCAAAGGCCTTTCTTCCAAAGTCACTCCACTTAAAATTATGAATAGCCTTTATCATGTCTGTTATGCATTTTGTAATTCCAAAATAGTCAAGAAAAAAATGCCTTAAGAAATTTACCTAACCAAAGAATGATTTGACTTCAACTTTTCTTGCTAGTAGGTTGAGCTCTTGTATAGCTTTGACACAGTCAAGGTCAACTCGAGTGCCTTCCTAAGATACTATATGACCCACCACCTTGCCCTCTATAACATAGAAAGCATACTTACTTGGGATTAATGGAAATTCCATATTCCCTACATCTCTTCAACACTTTCTCCAAGTCCTTCAAATGATCTTCTCTTCTCTTGGAGAATATTGTCAAATCATCCAAATAGATAACAATTTTTTTCCTCTAAATATGCAAAGGATGTATTCATGGCTCTCTGAAAAGTAGCTCCAACATTAATTATCCCAAAGGGAATTTTTTTGTAAGAAAATGTTTTCCAAGGAGTGGTGAGCATTGTCTTAAACTAATCATCTAGATCTACTTCAATCTGATTGAAGCCTATGAAACCATCTAACATGGACATCACTTTTTATCCTACCACTATCTGTAGTAAATGATCCATTTTGGGGAGAGCATAGTTGTCTTTGAGAGATGCTTGATTTATATTTCTAAAATCCACATAGATTTTGATCTCCCCACTTTCTTCCTAATAGGGACAACATTAGCTATCCATGTTGAATGGTGTATAGGATAAATGATCCTAGCTTCTAGCATTTTATAAATTTCTCTGAAGATGGCATCTGAAATCATTAGGTTGTAGTTGTGTTGCTTTTGCCTAAAGGAAACTACATCTGGCTTAAGGGGGATTTTATGCTTAAATTTACCATCCCTGAAAGTTTTCAAGTCTTCGTATCCCCATTCACAAACATCTAGATATTCAGAAAGTAGTGCTTTAGCTTTAATTAATTCTTTGGTTGAACAACAACTACCTATGTTGATCATTTTAGGCTTAAGTTTAGTGCCTACATTGATTCCCTCATAATCATCTAAGGTTCCACCTGTCCTTCCTCTTTCTCTTCTAATTTATGCTCATGTCTGTTAAATAGTTTTTCTAAAGAGATTAGGTGTCTAGGCATTTTGTTACATTTCAATTGTTCTGCACCTAGCTCCAAATATTTCTTTTTATCAAGAGATAAATCTTGGTAGGGACTTTTACTTCCTTCAAAGTACTAATCAGTGAAAGGTTTGGCTCCTTCTAGAAAGCATTGGATCTTCTTATCATTATTAAAGACTTGTCATGATTCAATATTGTCAGGTACATTAGGTTTGAAGAGGACTTCAACCTTGTATTCTTTGTCTTTGAATTCTGGATGACATAATAGAAGGGATGAAGATGCAGCTAACATATGAGCTATTATGTTTTTCTCCCTTGGAACAACTTGTATAGAAAAAGCATCAAGGCCTTCTATCTCATCCCAAACTTTGTTCCTATAATTCTAAAATCTTTAGTTTTTCATAGTATACTGACTTCAAACTTGTTTCTATGAGTTTTGCATCACCTTGTATTTTTCGAATTTTTACTCCTCTTTTCTTTGTAGTCATAATGCTTCATATTTAGTAGTTTTTTTTGTGTTTTTGAACTCCGGCTTGTATGCCAGTTGTGTCAAATCTCCCTCAAGGAAAATGAGCACCAACCCTACTTTTGATCTAATAGTTGCACAACTACCATCAAATTCTAAGGTCCAAATTCCTTGATCATCAAAAGGATTTGATTCATCTTCAAGAGTACTAAAATTAGTGAAAATCATATAGTTCCCACACTCCATTTCTTGATATAAGATTTGAGCTTTAGGATCATTAGATTTTATCATAGTGAATTTAGCTTTTTCCTAAGGTTCAAGCTTGATCTTTTTGTTTGCAACATTAATAATAGCATGAGAGCAATCTAGTGTGATTTCACCTCCCATATCCTTGTAAAAAATCCTACTTATTATCATGCGATAGGTAGTAGTGATGTCAAGCAAAAGGATGGTCAACTTCATTCTTTTTGCTAGGTGTGCAACTAAGGCTACTTGGACATCCTTTACTTGACTTATTAGGAGAACATTTTTTGCATCCATAGAGTAAAAATGCCTAAATGGAAAGTCTAAGGCATGAGCAATAGTAGAAGGCATGACATTGTCTGATGCACCTGAATCAATTATGTAATTACTCAGTTTATGACCATTAACATATAAGGACACATAAAAAGGATCAGGCTTTTGGTTGGAGAGGTAGCTAGGACTAAGGATTCCTCTTTGTTGAATATCATAGGTAGTATTGGTTCTTCATAAGGAGGGGTAAATATAATGGTACTAGGCTTATTTCTAACACTAGCATTGATATTTGAATGAGCCCTATTACTAGTTTCTCCTTTACAATAGTTGACTAACTTTTGCAGCTCAACAAGATTATATTTTAAATACTCTATAGGAGAAACTTAAATACAAGCATCTTTACAATATTGAATAATGTAAAATGAGGAATCAAGCTTATCACTTGACTCTTCTTTTGATAGTTCTCCCTTTAAAGAAGAGGGGGTAGAGGTACTAGCCATGACTAGTGAAGTAGAAGGAGTGTTGTTTTGAGCAAGGACTGAGCTTGTCAAACCTTTGTTCTTCTAGCTTCTTGTTGTTATGGTCATTTGTACTCCATCCAAAGTGGAAAAATAGTCATCTCCTATTTTTGAATTTGATTCATGCTCCAAATAAAATGTTCGCAAGTTTCCAGGGAGAGTAGAATCATCTTCACTTTTAAGATATTCCATGGTTAGCTCATTAACTATATTCATATGCTTGTGTATATTCATTTTAGGGCAAGAGTCACCATCATGATCTTATCTCAATTATAACATGTACATGCTCTACTTCTTTGGAGCTACCTCAGTAGAAATATTTTGTTGAGAAAGTGGTAATTGTAACACTTTTCCTTCATGTTGTCTTCTAGAAATATCTTCATAAGGTATTTGAAATGAGGGAGATGGCTTACCCATTTTCCTTTCCACAACAATCATATCATTTGACAATTTTTTAAGAATTTCTTTCATGCTATTGGTAGTGCCAGTAGTAGTGCCTATGGAAGTTCCACTTTGAATGTCTCCCTTCCATATCTTGGCTACTATGAAATCATCTTCTAATTCTATAGCCAAATTTTGGGCAACTTGAAGATTTTCCACATGGGCTCTTCTAATTTGAAAACTAATATCTAGGGGCATAGAACTAATAAAAAACATCTTTTGATCATTTGTAGTTGGTCTACTTGTGCTAGGAATTCTATTAAGTAATTTTTTCAACTTTGCAACAAAATCCCTCATGGGAATACTTGGTTCCTTTTTTAATCTAAGTGAGTTGAGACAACAATGTATGCTCATCTTTTGTGCTTTTTTAGTGAGGTTCAAATTAGTTTTGCATATCATTCCATGCTATGATAGATCCAATGAGAATATTTTGGAACCAATCAGCAGCATTTTCAAGTAATGTTTCAACAAATATTCTTACAGCCACATCTTTGTGTTGAGGAGAGACAACACTACATGTTGCAAAGAAAGAAACAATATGCTCATCTGCAGAAACCTTCCCATCACCATTGAACTTGGAAAAATTCTTCTAGGAGGCTCTTGGTAAATTTTTATTAACAAAAAGGTTCAAAGGACCAATAGCATAAATCCAAAGTAGTATCATTGATGCAAGTAGAATATCTAGGATTGGCTAGAAAGTGATAGTAGTTGGAGCTACAACTCTGTACAAGGTGAGAGTGTTACACAATGGTGGAGTTTATGTTCAAAAAATAGGTGGGGAAGATGACTTGCTATGTCTCCAAGAAGTAGGATAGGGTGGTGCAAATAGAGCCCCATGGATACCTTGAAACACTAGGTCCCTTGAGAAAGCTCTTCATCTTCTTAAGGGATCTTCTAAGATGGGAAAATTAGCTTTCTTGAGTTCTTTGAATACTGGATCAATTTGACCATGATCACGAACACTCTTGGTACACTTGGGATCTAGGGTGAACTAATTTTTTTCTTCAGATAAGTACCTTTAGGCTTGCCTCAACCTTCTCTACTGAAGCATGCCTTCCTAGTACTCAACATTAGCTTCCTCTCATTCTAATACAAAGTTGACTCTTCTATACTCATTTATGGATTTTCTACTCATCCAAGTGAATGTATTCAACTGGTTAATTATGTCTTCTTGTTCATTATGGAAGCCAAGGTTGGGTTGAATTACTAGGATTTGACCTTCATGAGGTAGTACCATCATTCCACATAAGTCAAAAGAGACAACTCAAATATGTGAGTGCCTAATTTAGAGATGTCCCACTGAAGGAATAGATAGACTTATTGAGAGAAATCTTACAATGAATAACAGGCATAGATTTTGATTTCCCTAATAGAGTTGCCAAAAATTATTGGTTAATACTTTGTCTTCCTTGGATTTTGGTTTATACCCTAACTCTTAATGTGCTCAATGTAGTGAAAGAAAAAGTAGTTAACAACAAAATTGGTCAATGTGGGTGTTCTATCAAGGACCCTTGAAATGAAAGGTGCAACTCCCTTGTGTGCAAAGCTTTTCAAATGAATATTATTTTTACAATAGTACATTTTAACAAATATGTGACTACATGACTAAAAATTTTAGCCATGTGACTAAATTTTTGACTAAAACTGATCACATTCTACTACTTTTTGTAATTTACAACTATAGGTAACTAAATATGTGACTAATTTAGTCACCAGATAAAATCACAAGATCAAACAAATAAGAGTGGCTAAATAAACTACCAAATAAATGATTAAATATCTAATTAGTAATAATTTGTCACCCAAACATGTTTGTGGTTGATATTTGACATTGCATTGAGAATAAAATGAATATTCTTCATACTTACAATAATAATTGAATTCTTAGTTAAGAAAAAAAATTCTATCGTACAATGCCTCGATTGCTACACTATTACCTTTAATAAGAAAATAGGAAAATAATTATATTAAAATAAATCCAAATAAAGATTTTTCAAATGATTTTGATGGGTAATTCATCCTTTTTAGGTATAAAAGCTATTAGATTTTTCTATTTTAAAGCTCATTCATAGGCATTGCAATTCTCCTTTTAGTTCAATCAATGTAAAAAACTCAAAATATTTCTAACCATTGTGAATTGAACAAGCATCCATTGTAATGATAATAATGATATGCAATGAGAACTTGTGTTTCACTCATTCTCATGAGAGATGGGTTTGTGAACCACTACTCATGAAACATGGCTTAATATTTTTTATCCAAGAGCAATACAATTGATAGCAATATCACAATTAGACTAGATGTCAAAAATATCTTCTACTTATTATATATAAATTTTTTAATAGAGTTAAATTGAAAATATTAAAGATAAAATATAGTTTAAAAATTAAAGAACATAAATTTAAAAATATTAAACATAATTAAAAAATTAATAATTAATAAGTTATAATTAAAATATATAGTTAAAAACATTGATAATTTATTATAATAAAAAAATAGTTAACATCATTAAATAATGTTGAATGTTAATTTATTTTAATTAAATATATATTGACCTTGATTCACAAGGAATATGTACTATTTGGAGGGAATTTAATTCACATCAATAGAGTTGTAGGAAACTTTGATCACTTTCCCACTAGTTAAGCTTGTATCCACTCTTAATTTTCTTTGTTGAAATCCAATTTTGAACACTCAAATGTTTTCATTCTGGCAACTCTCAGGGTAAAAATTCATCCTCCTCAAATTCTCTCGTGACTTAGCCAGTTGTTTATCTCTAATCTCCATGTCACTGATTGTTGATATCCATTGCTATGAGCTGACACTGTGTTGGTACCCATATGGACCCAGTATTTAAAAAATTTAGTGTGAGATCTTGAACCTCTTTGAACTAAGGTTCAAAGCAATTCAAAGTGGTTTAGGTTGCATAAGTAGATACAAGTTCAAGGTTTAAGTTTGGAGTATCAACTTGTTAGGTTTTGGAATGTACATTCAAAAGATCAGTAACACTAAGTTCAAAACTAATTTTAGATTCAGTTTCAAGATTTAGTTTTTAAGTTTAGATCCATTGTTCAAATGTAGATTTTGAGGTGAAAATTCTTCATTGTAGTTTCTAAAAAGGGGCACAAATTTTGAATTTAAATGGGTGATCTTAAAATGTTATGGGATATAACCTTCGAAGATAAATTCTTCTAGCTAGAAAAAGACAATGTTAAAGGTCATGATAATGAGTAAGACCCAACAGATTGACAATTGAAACTTGGCACAAAAGCTTCCTAAGCCAAAGATAATAATGATGGAATCATTATATAAGATGTGTATATCTCATATTAGGTGGGATGCCTTAATCGATATCTTTTTAAGAAACATCATTCCAAATTCTAACAGAAAAGCATGGATATTGAACATGGCAATGACAGGTAACTACCAATTGTTTAACAAAATGTCAATAATAGCTAATCCCCAGTCTCAGATCTAAAAGAAGGGACCAAATTGTTTTCAGTTTATAGTATAGAAGATGTTCCAAATTTGGTTTTCAAATATATCATTTGAAAATGATGATTAACAAAGGTATGTCAGCATGGAGGAATGACATATATGTATTCGGTGACTTGACACTTCACTTTGGAAAAGCATTGGAGATAGCTTCATCAATATAGTGCATACATAAAAACTAAATGGAGAAGCTCACAAAAGGCATAGTTATGCATATGAACTATTCATCAAAGTGCTAAAACTCCCAAAAACACAAGAGCACAAGGAGGAACCTACATAGATCCAAGGTAGAAGACCATTCAGCCAAATGTCTAGGTGTTGGGTCACAAGAGAAAATGCTTCATTTCAAGAAAAACTTACCAAGATGCATTAAGTTCATACTTTGTGACCAAATATTGCATGCTCAAGTCCATCTAAAGTGCTGTAGTTTTGAAAGATCAATCAAATACTAATATGTAGGAGAGTCAACACCTTGATGATGGCTAAGAGGATACATATCATGCTTGGGTACTTGAAGTCATGGTAGTCCATGTGTTTGCTTGATAGAATGTTAACAAGAATGAATTTAAGTTTGCAAAGGGATGTCCTGTACTTCATATGAAACTTCATTACAAGCTTGATATTAGTTTGATAAGGGAATTACACTTTGATGCACTCTAATTCTACCACAAATGATCAATGGGTTTATAGCCATGGCACCCAATCCAACATCATGCAAGTGTCATTAGTGAGAAGAAATCACACATATGGATTTTTGTTGGGAAATCTAACTCTCTTCTCATTATCTATGACCCATACCATAGAATGAGATTGGGGTTTCTTAGTAGAAGAAATAGGTGTATCAAAGGTTGATGTCACCAAGTGTTACACATGGTGGAAATTTCATTCCTACTATTAATGAAGACTTTTGTTATGAAGGAATCAAAAAATGCATGCCCAAACATGGTCAATAGTTAGTAGTCTAGGATAGATTTGCCAAATGCCAAGTCTATCGTGGAGTAAGAATGATGCCTGTGGACTTGATGATGATTAAAATATGTGTGTTGGGAAGTAGACATCTTGGTGGCATTATAAGATGAAGCTTCCATTATCAAGTTGTATGATATATGTCAAAATACCTATGTTATAAAGGTATTACATTCACATATTTATAAGTTGATGTCTATTATGATTTACAAGATAATATTTGTAATAATATAAACATATGAGCAAAGAGAAGAGCCATTTTCTTGTTTTTGAGAATTGGTTGCCATAGTAGTCTGTTAACTACAAAAATTGAAAAGAGATTTTCTAGAGGGATATTTAAAGCAGAAAATCAATCTACACAGGGTTCTAATTTTTTGGAATTTTGGTAGGGGGAGAATTTGAGTAACAAAAAAATTAGAGATTTTGAATATAGGGAGAGAAGGAAAATATTTCTTTTTCTAGGTAGTGGTTTTGTATGTATCAAACAACAAAGTTAGTTTTATTTTGTTGTGTTTAGAGGTGGAGTATTTTAATACATAAGAACTTTGAGTTTGTGTTTTAAATCTATGATCAATGTTGATCTTTGTATTGTATTGGTTATCTCTAAATGTAGTTTAATATATATAATTATTGTCATGATTATATTTTGGACTTTGTTCTTTAATTGTTTATGTGTTTGGAAAGGACCATTTGTCTTTCTCTCTACATCCATTATGTAATGTAGTGTTTAAATAAATGAACTTAGTGTCATTTACTACTTATTTTCCTTTTAGTCAATTAGTCTTTTCACATCTATGTCATGTTTATGGATAGATGTTTGTAAACCTTTTTTGCTTTCAGGTTAAAAGAATTGTCAATCATAGTGTAGTTGATTTATTATAAATCTTACATGGGGAGCTATACCTAGATAAATTTAGAGGGTGCTTACACTCTTTCAATAGTGAAGCAACCCAACTATTAGTGTTTATTGAGTCTCCCTATCTAGGTGTTTTAGGGTAAATTTGTATGTATTTTTTTGGAAGACAATCTGTTCACTAATAAATTTTTGGTGACTCGACTGAGGATCATAATATTTGTTTCCTTAGTTTTATGATTATTTTCTTATGTAGGAGATTGTTGAATCTATATAAAGACCATGTTGGATATGAAAACCATGAGAAAGCCAAGGCCAAATCCCATTGTCATAGAACATTATTCAATGGAGGATAAAGTATTGTGTGAATTTGTGATAGCTATAAAGAAAGAATTTCTTGAGTTGTTAGGAATAATATAAGTTTAGAAGATGATGCCACATATTGGCTATTATGGAGAAGCCTCTATGTTAGATTCCACAAATTAAAAGAGTTAGAAGAAAAGAGAAAAATGCTATAAATATATCATAAAAGAGTATCATACTTAAGTGAAGAGTTGAAGGTTGATGAAGAGGAAGCTTTGGTTATCTTAGTTTCATCCTTTTACTTCAATCACCTTGACATGAATGACCAAGAAGTCCAACCAAATTTACTCTAGTCTCATGTTGATATAGTTTTAAAAGATGAGAATATATGTGACAATACTAGAGAAATGGTAAGCAATAATGATGAATTGTCATGTCAAGTTCCTTTTTCACCTCATGTAGAAAGTTTATTTGAGGGTCGTGATGGTCGTCTTTTTCTTGAAGATTCTATAAAAATGCTTTCTAACCATGCCCTACTAGAATATGAGTCTTTTAATGTCATCAAAAATGGTGAAAATAGTGATTTTTTGTATGTGAATGTCAAAGAAGGCCCCTTTATAGAATCCTTGCACTTTGAGAATAATGCAATAGTAGATATTATTGGTGATGCTGATTTTGAAAATGGTGCTAAAATTTTTCTTAAAAATAACGATTGTGATTGAATAGTTGGCTAAAGGGCTTAATATGGAAATAAAATTGGAGCAAGAGACCTTTCGGGTTCAAGAAATATTGCAGCCTCAAGACAACCAGACATGGGTAGATAAGGATATTCAAGCTGAAATTAAAAACCATGGTAGTAGTGACAACAAAGATAAAGAATGACTAATAGTGAAAGAAGAAGAACCCTTGGTAACATCATCTTACTTCACCTCTCATTGTTATGTGGTTCTTGTTGAGCATGATGGGACTCAAGGAAGCATTGGTGAAGGTGATCTTGAGTTCTTTTCCTCTCCAATTTTAGATAATTTTGTATTTGAAATCAATGGTGATCATCTTGCTATGAAAGTTCTTATTTGTGAAAACACTATCAATGACATGTTACCGGAATCTAAATCCTTTATCTTTAATGAGAAGTCTAAAAATAATATTTCCTATTGTGAAATTTTTTGGTCAATCCATGGGAGAATCATGTCAATCTAAAAAAAAAAGTGATGTTTGTGATGAAGTAAAGATGCCTTTGGTTGGAGCTTCTCACAATGAAATTATTTTTCAAAAACTTGATGACTTAGCAGGAATGCTGAAAAATACTCTTCTTAATGAAGAAGAAGAAATAATACGTGGATTTTTATTATCGTTCCAACTAGATCATCTCTTCAATAATGACTTAGGTATTCATTCAAATCATATTGAAAATGAAACATTCATTGATAAATTTTATTTTCATTCTCCTATGTGTGGCCTTGCTGATTTGGATTGTGGAAATGATGACACTTTGGGAAAGAGAAAGGATAGCATAAATTGCATACTTGAAGGTAGTTTAATTATTGAAAGAGATGAGGAAAGAATGTATTTAAGAATTGACCCTATGTTGGATGAGGAATCTCTTTGCATACAAGTTGGTCATGATATCAAATTCCATTTACAAATGGTGAGTCTTTGTGACAATATTAATTTTGAATAATGTGCATCTTTTCTTGAGGAGGTTTCTCCATTTCATTTTTTCAATTTGAAGTGAAACCTAGACAAATGAATGTTGAACATAAATTCTTGGGTGAAAAAGAGTGCTATGATGAGTTATGGCTGTTTAAGAATAAATTTTGGGTCAACATATTCATATGTGCTTTTAGCTTAAAGTTCAACATTAAAGAATTTGTCAATAAGCAATGGTTTGGAGCTATTCTATTGAGACATGATTTGTTGTGGTTGAAAATCTCCTACTTCTCCCAACTAATAAATGGATTCATGTGATTCTCTTTCTGTTTTCTAGTTTTTTGGTAGGTTTTGCTTCCTACTTGTGTATATATTTTGTAAATATTCTTTTGGTGTGTGTAGTGTTAGTTTGAATATGTGCAAAATTCATGCTTGCTAGTAGTTTAGGTTGTTTGGCTTTGCCTAGTTCCCCTCCACCCTCTTTTTAAGAAACTCCTTGTTTTCTCTTCTTGGTAACTCTATTTTCCCATGGATAAGGCACTCATATTTTTCCAAAATCACTAGAGTTCTCTACTTTTGAGTCAAAAGTAGTCCCACAATTAGAGCCCCTGTTGGTACCCATATGGACCTAGTATTTAAAATTTTCAATGTGAGATATTGAACCTCTTTGAAGTAAGGTTCAAAGCAATTTGAAGTGGTTCAAGTTGCATAAGTAGGTTTAAGTTTGGAGTATTAGATTATTAGGTTTTGGAATAGAGATTTAGAAGATCAATGATCCTAAGTTCAAAATTGAGTTCAGATTCATTTTCAAGATTCAATTTTTAATATCAGATCCATTGTTTAAATCTAGATTTTGAGGTGTAAGTTCTTCAGTGCATTTTCTAAAAAGGGGTGCAAAGTTTGAATTTAAATGGGCAATCTCAAAATGTCACAGGATATAACCTTCAAAGATGAATTCTTCTACTTAGAAAAAGATAATGATAAGGGTTGTGATAATGAGTAAGACCCAATAGATTGACATTCAAAACTTGGTATGAAAGCTTTTTGAGTCAAATATAATAATGATGGCCTCATTATATAAGATGTGTATATGTCATATTTGGTGGAGGCCTCAATCCATGTCTTTTTAAGAATCATCATCCCAAATTCTAACACAAAAGAATGGAGTTTGAACATGGTAATGATAGGTAACTACCAACTATTTAACAAAATGCTAATAGTAGCTAATCCACAGTCTTAGATCTAAAAGAAGGGACCAAATTTTTTTTGGTTCATAGTATAGCAATTTAAATAAGTAGATGTTCCAAATTCAGGTTTTACATGTATCATTTGAAAATGATGATTAACTGAAGTATGTCGGCATGGAGAAATGGTAGATATGTATTGGGTGACTTGAAACTTCACTTTGGAGAAGCATTGGAGATAGCTTCATCAAGATAGAACATACATACAAACTAAATGGAGAAGCTCATAAAGGTGTAGTGATGCATATGAACTATTCATCAAAGTGCTCGAACTCCCAAACACCTAAGAGCACAAGGAGGAAATTGTGAAGATCCAAGGTAGAAGACCATTCAACCAAATGTCTAGATGTCAGTTCATAAGAGAAAATGCTTCATTTTATGAAAAAATTACCAAGATGCATTAAGTTCATACTTCATGACCAAATATTACATGCTCGAGTCCATCTAAAGTTCGAAGCAATTTTGAAATATCAATCAAATATTAATATGTAGGAGAGTCAATGCCTTGATGATGGCTAAGAGGATACATATCATGGTCAAGTACTTGAAGTTGTGGCAGTCCATGTGTTTTCCTAACAAAATGTTAACAAGGATGGGAATCAGGTTACAAAGGGACATCCTACACTTCATATGAAACTTCCTTACAAACTTGATATCAGTTTGATAAGGGAATTATTCTTTGATGCACTCTAATATTGCCACAAATGATCGATACGTAATTCCATAATTTTTATAGCCATGGTGGCCAATCCAACATCATGCAAGTGTCATTGGTGAGAAGAAATCATATGCATATGGATTTTCATGGCGAAATCTAACTCTCTTCTCATTATTTATGACTTGTACCTGAGAATGAGATTAGGGTTCCTTAGTAGAAGGCACAAGTGATCGAAGGTTGATGTCACCAAGTGTTATAGATGGTGTTAATGTCATTCCTACTATTAATGAAGACTTTCACTATGAAGCAATCAAAGAATGCCTATCGAAACATGGTTGACAATTAGTAGTCTAGCAAAGATTCACTAAATCCCAAGTCTATCATGGAGTAAGAATGATACTCGTGGAACCGATGATGATTAAAATATGTGTGTTAGGAAGTAGACATCTTCAGTGGAATTATAAGATGAAGCTTCCATTATCAAGTCATATGCCACATGTCAAAATACCTATGTTATAAAGGTATTACATTCGAATATTCATAAGTTGATGTCTATTGTGATTTACAAGATAATATTTGTAATGATATAAACATATGAGCAAAGAGAAGAGCCATTTTCTTATTTACAAGAATTTGTTGCCATAACCGTCTGTTAGCTACAAAAATTGAAAATAAATTTTCTAGAAGGCTAGTTAAAGTAGAAAATCAATCTATGTAGGGTTCTAGTTTTTCTAAATTTTGTTGGGGGGAGACTTTGAGCAACAAAAGAATAAGAGACTGTGAATACAGGGAGAGAAGGGAGATATTTCTTTTTCCAAGTAGTGGTTTTGTATATATCAAACAACAAAGTTTTATTTTGTTGTGTTTAGAGGAGGAGTATTTTAATACATTAGAACTTTGAGTTTGTGTTTTAAATGTCTGACTAATTTTGATCTTTGTATTGTATTGGTTATGTTTGAATGCAATTTTATATATAGAATTACTATCACAATTATATTTTGGACTTTGTGCTTTAATTGTTTGTGTGTTTGGAAAGGACCATTCATCTTTCTCTCTATGTCCATTTTGTAATACAGTGTTCTGGTAAATGAACTTTGTGTCATTTACCACTTATTTTCCTTTTAATCAATTAGTCTTTTTTCATCTATGTCATGTTTACAAATAGATGTTTGTAAACCTTTCTTTCTTTCAAGTTAAAAGCATTGTCAATCATAATGTAGTTGATTTGTTGTAAATCTTACACGGGGAGCTATACCTAGATAAATTTAGAGGGCACTTACACTCTTTCAATAGTGAAGTGACCCAACTATTAGTGTTTATCAAGTCTTCATGTCTAGGTATTTTAGAGTCAATTTGTATGTATTTCTTTGGAAGACAATCTATTCACTAATATACTGTAATTTTCAAATACAATTAAAACCTTTATATATTTTTTAATATTTCTATATGTACCATCTTACAGATGAGAAACATTATTTTTTTGTTTGGTATAAATGGTGAGAATTAGTTGATTCAGTCTACAAAAAAAAAAGTAGTTCCATAGGAGTTACATAGCTAATTCAATCTATATTAGATTATAGAGCCAAAAAACTCCTATGCAACTCCAACCACAACCTTTGATGTCTACAAAACCCTAATTGATAGAGACGACAATAAATGTTGCAAATAACTGTTTGATTATTAAAGAACTCATAAGCATAAGTCTAGATCACTCTATACATGACTAGCTTTTATCACACCTTATTTAGATAGGCATATTGTAACCCTAAAGCAGGTATATATTATATAAGATAACTTAGGGTTAGGGATTGTGATGCATAATGAGATAGGTTGTTCTTGTAGTGGTATTGAGTTATAAGGGTTTGTACTGTAATATCTGGATATTAAGAAAGGTTGGATGGCTATGTAAGAGGATGTAGACCAAGTTTTGGGTGAACCATGTTAAATCTATGTGTTATGTATGTTCTTATGGTTTTCATCTTTTGTTTTTGCATTTAATTATTTATTTGTATATTGTTTTGGATCTGTCAAATCCTAACACTTGTGATAAAAATAAAAGTGTGGCTTACAATATTGACTTGTAAGTATAATATAGCTATTTCTTCATCTCAACTGCTCCTGATTTATCAAAACCCAATTTTCTCTGAGAAAAAATATAGTCTTTTCCTTTGCCTAGAAAAATATCATAGTAATAATTACAAGGTATGTACCCAAAATAACACCCATTGCAAGAATTTCATTTAAGATCTAACTATCAAGCATTAGAGAAGGATTTGAAGGCAACGATGGATACATTGAATTGTTTTTAAGAATGTGGTGTGTGCCAACATTAAAGCATTGAAGCTGATTGATAAGAACTTGTTAATGTGTAGAATGTTTAGAATCTCTCATGTCTTTAAGTTGTTAATGGTTGATAATAATGGATATCTATTGAGTTTTATGATTGAGTTTGGAAGAACATTTTGAATTTATTGATATTAATGTTCTCTTGGAGTTCTTCTTTAAAGCTAACTCTTTGTAGTTTTACTTAGACAATTGAGGATCTTAACTGGTTGATGGATGTTGAGGGATGCTCTACATCATGATACCTTTTTCAAATACATCAATTAAGTTTTTATCAACTATTATATCGTTAAGTGTAATGGTTTCAATCTTATCAATGCAAATAACATCCATTCTAGTCATTTCTTCAATACTATTCAGTCTTTTTGTAATAGAACCTTGTTGAGAAAGGCAATGTGATCCAATAACCATTTTCATAGAGAGTACAATAGGCATAGAAATAGGAGTGCTATCAATGAAGAGAACCAAAAGGTTTTTAATCTCATCCTTATATTTCCTATGTTAAATGGGATACACAACAATTACCTCCACAGTAATTCAAATTGTATTCAATAGATACAAAAGTTTCCAATTGCTATGAGAACCTTCTACAAATGGCCAAAATTGTTGGTGGAGTCAAATAAATGATAAAATTTCTCAAAGAAAATGTGTAGTCCATTTTCAATAACCATAGCCTTTGTTTCTCGTTATTTATAGTCAAAACCAAAAAATACTTCTCCTAGATTATTTGTGACAACAAAAGATTGACCTGTTAGGGTAGATTAATCAATCTTAAATGGATCACCCTAGAGTAGACGGGCATCTACAAAAATAATATCTTCAAGTATAATAGTAGTTATGTCACCTACAAAAAGAAATGAGGAATCTTCATCTTTCCATCTTCTATCATGAATAACCTTGGTCTTTCGCACAAGATCTTCCATCAAAGTTGTTGCATTACCAACATTCTTTTCTTCAATAATACTATTAGTAGAGTTGATTATCAAAAACACTACAAAAGTTTTCAGTTTGAGATATATAATAAATTTGTACTTTTTAATAATAAGATACACTAAATTTTTATATGCATAACATAAAAGAAACTTCAAACATGAATAAAAAGATCATAAATCATATAACAACTAGCACTAGCACTAGAAGCAGGTGCAATGGTTATGGTAGTAGTTAAAAATAATTTGCATAATAAAGTAGACGATTTAAAAACCTTGATAAAACTTCTTTCTAAATCATTTTAATATAATATCAACCTATTCTCCACCTCTTCTTGCTTCTCATTTCACATATATGTACAAGATTTGTAAAAATAATGAGAAGTATTCACATTACCATAAACAAGCATTCAATAGATTTTCAACAATGCTTATAATGAATTTCTTGAGCTGCATTCCATTCATCTAATTTTATTAAGTCAATAGTGGTTTACTTACTCAAAATAAAATAATAGAAAGATTTTCTTGAAAACTAAGACCTTTTCCCTTCATTACTACTATGGGTAAGTGTGGCGTAGAGCACATTATTATTGTTATTGTAGATCATGGAAATAAGTCATATGTGTAACAATATTTTCTCTTCCAACAATCTTGGAGATAAACTTCAATGTTGTGTGGCACTATGTTTAACAAACAAAATGCAATTGCCAACTTTTTACTATGGTGATAGGATAATAATTTATTTTTGTCATCTTATAGTAAATGCAGAAATTTTTTTTTTTTGAAAATACTAAGCCTTCTATTGAGTAGAAAGCTTCAAGATAGTCTCACTTGCAATGGCCAACAAGAATCATTGATAAGTTGTAGAACTATTTGATAGTTTTATTACTAATGGAGTTGGTTAACGAACATTTCTTTAAGTTGTGTGATAAATTATCAGCATTATCATAACTATTAAACTTATTTCTTATTGTTTTAAAGATTAATTTTAACTTATTTCATTCATGAATGATGAAATTCATAGCATATTATTTCTAAGGTCCTTATGTTATAGTATTATGAGATTATTTTTCTTCCATTGCACAATAACACCATCATCGTTAGATCAGAGTTGATGTACAACCAAAAAAATAGAATTATTTGACTTTGGTAATATGAGTTTTAAGTCTTTTAGTAGGCTTTTGTTACTATTCTTTTTCTTAGATAAACTTTTATGGGACATTCATTGAATATGGAATAGATATTTAGTAAAGAATGAACAACCAAGTTGAAGGACAATATTAAAGAGAAAATACATGTATTTACAAACAAAAATATTGCTACAACTTGCAAGAGAGGAAAACTAAACATTGCAGACAAAATAAAATTCCACTACTATAGCAGAAACACACTACTATGTTAAAAATACAATATACAATTTGATATTGCTATCAAGATTTAACTTTGTAGTTTTTTTACTCAAACTCATTGACCCATGTTTTATGAGTAGTGATTCACATGAATCCATATCTCATGAGAATAAATGGAGTGCTTAGCACTCATTAGATCTAGTTAATGTTCATAGAGGTGAAGCCTCAGGATTTCCTAGGAGGTCAACCATCCTAGTACTACTCCAGCTTAAGTGCACTTAACTACAAAGTTTTCTCCATGGTTAAACCCAATCTTCCTACAACCCCATTTACAAAACCTTCACCAATTTTTTTTCCTTATGAACCATTCATTAGAAATTCCCCTAAGCTCATCAACTGATAAGATGAGAAGACATAATCTATCAAGATAGAGAATGTTAAGCCCCTTACCAATATACAATATAGAGAAGAACCAATATACAATATAGAGAAGAAGACTAAATCTATCATCCTATAAAGGGAGTAGGTAGGGAGTACATATTGTGTTACAAAAAATTTTTTGGTGTCAAATAATATTTATTCAAGTTAGTGGTATTTCAACTTGAAAATATGATTTTTCTTTATCAAGATGATATGTATAACCTGGGCATATTTTGGATTCTCTTCAATCGATGTTCTCTAGTGTCAATCCTCACAATAAATAAATATAGTTTTTCATTAGGATATACATGAAATAAGACCTTTAATTTTTCTATTAGGATGTAAAAATGTTGTATTTTATTTTCCTAAACCTGCAAGGAAACATGTATTGAATGGAAAGAAAGTGACAATAACAGTCACAGGGAAGGGTTTAGACAGTCACAATGATGATAAAGAGGATGTGTCCATAGTTAAAGGGTATGTTGGAAATGAAATTGATTCAAGGATGAGAGAAACAATGTCCTTAAGATGGTGGATGTATTGGTTAAGGCAATAATTCCCAAGCAAGTCAATCAACACAAAGAATTGCAGAGAATCAGTGAGACTATTATAGGGAATAATCACAAGGTAATTTTGTTTTGTTTGATAAAGAAGTTGTATTTGATCACTTGGATATGAATGAAGGGTGTGAAAAAAGTTAGAGAAGAGTTTATGAAGCTTCTAAGTGCATGGGTGGAAGTTAATACAAGGATCACTAGGTATTAAGTGGTTGTCTTATTTTTTATTGCCACTAAAATAGTGAGTAGGTTGTATTGGTCGAGAAGCAAAGTAAGGTGAGTTGTATGTGTCTTAGTCAGTCAAGATAGAGTACAAGTTTCCTCCATGGTGAAAAGGAGTTTCATGTTGCAATAGTACAAGTCAAGTGTAATGTTTTATCCAAGAAAGAATCTAGTAATAAGAGAATTAAAAAGGGTTATGTGTGGATAGTCATAAGAAGGTGTATTCAATCAGAGTTTCAAGGTGTTATGAGATCAAGGATTGAAATTGTAATCAAAACCAAAAGGAGTGTTTGATTTGTCTAGGGAGAGACTGCAAGTTGATAGTGTGTGTCTAAAATTTAGGATTTGGGGTTAGAATCCAAAAGTGTATTGTGGACTATCATGCTCACAACATTAGGATAGTGAGAGTCCTTATCTAGTTGGTGACCCAAGGTAAGGTCATTTGTGATTGGTTGATGGTTGTGGAGAGTATGTAAGAAGTTCTCCATGAATGGGATGCTAGTTTAACCATGTAGAGATTTGATTTAGGGGATAGGATCTAAAGAATGTTGAATGTAAGTAAAGGCTATGCATGTTGTTGAGCTAATTAAGTTATATTTTGAAGACACTAATAAAATTAGAAGAATGGTCAATAAAGGATCAAGGATGGATGGTGAGATATTGATAAGATGTGGGGATAATGCAAATGATAGGTAATGTATCCAATGACTATGACATAAGGAAGTTAATATTGTCATCAAATGTTTTATGCTCATGTGTGAAATTAGATGTTGAGATGATGTAGATGATAGGTAGTGCATCCAATGACTATGACATGAGGGAATTAATATTGTCATCAATTTACAAGGTAGAGGTAGATATAAAAAGGGTTTGAAGAAAAAATAAAGCTTCAAACTATCTTAATGAGAAACTCAAGAAATGCAAATTGTCAAAAGTTCAAGATGTTGGTGAGGCGATTAAAGAATACTTTTTCCCAAACATAGTGGGCTATAAACAAAAAGGCCATATTTTTAGGATACATGGTCAATTGTTTGGTGTCATCTTATTTTGGTCAAAGAATCATTGAAAATAAAGATGGATACAAGAACAAAAGAGTGGAACTAGAGGGGGAGCTTCTGGGTCATCAAGTACAGGGCTTGGTTAGACATTTCTATAATAGATTTACTAAAGGAACCCAAAGAGAACTCTCGGGTGTTCTACTTCATTATCTCATTTTGCATTGTTCTTAAGAGAGGATTTATTGAAAGAGCTAAAATATAAAATGCTAATTTTATTTATTCAGATTTTCTAGATACATTTGGATACATACAAAATTTATACCAAATTAATATTGAATTATGTCACATTGATATGTGAAAAACATTATATAACCTTATTCTCCCTTACAAATACTACTTACGAGAATAACTTCCTAGCAACTATATATTGAACAAATTTATTTATCTAATATAAACATAGAAACTAACTTAATTAATGTAATAAATCTAACATTTCCCCCCTTATTACATTAATCCAACAAATCTAACATCCCCCTTATTATAAACTAACCTAATTAATGTAATAAGTCCAACATTCCGCCCTTATTACATTAATCCAATAAAAGTGAAAGCCTTCACCAATATTATTCTTCTAGAAACTTTGATGAAGCTCCTTTACCAACCTTTCAAAGTATATTTTCTCTCTACAACTTTAGATTACAAATCTTAATCCTGAAGTTTCCCTCATATCCCAACTTTAGACTACAAATCCTAAAGTTGTCCTCATAATAACATTGTTTCCACATCCCTTACACAATGAGACATAGTTCCTCCAAAATTTCACATCTCCATGGAGTGTCCCCTTGCCTCCTCTAGTTCTACACATGAGACACCTTTCCTTTGAAAGTCTACATCTCCTTTGAGTGTGTCTAATGTCTCCTCAAGTGTTGTAGAAACAATCACCATTAATATGGCATGGATGCCTTTCCTCCAAAATTTAACATCTCCTATGAGTGTCTCTAACACCATTCTTCAAATTCTCCCCCCCTCACTCTATAGAAGGACAATCATGCAGCTAAGCCCCCTCTTTTCTTTAGGGACAAAAATCTATCAAGTCCCCTATTATCTTTAGGGATGAGTTTGCCAAGCCCCAACTTTACAGGGACACAAATAGGTGCTTCTCATGTAGTAATCATCTCTAAGAAAGAAGCTAGCTTGAGATGATAAAAATCCTCCAACCTCCATTGCCTCCAACCTCCTATTTACTTATTTTTATTCTTTAATGTACAAATCTTGTATAAATTTTAGGTGGACTATCAAAATCATCATTATTTGTATGTATTGCAAAATCACAAAAGTGTGTCTCACCTTCAACTGTAACAAAAGCCATATTTTTCTTCAACTTCCCATCGATAATATCTTTGGCCTGTTGAAAACAATTCCTCTATACATATCCACTTTGTTGGCAATAAATATGTTTTAGTTTTCTTCTACCAAGAACACTAGATTTCTTTCTAGCAAATAAAGCACAATCCTTAGTAAAATTATGACTCTTATGAGCTCTACTTCATCAACTAAAGAAGAAATTACAATTTCTTGGCTAGGATTCATTTTATTCAAAGTGAAAACAATATGATCAAATCTTGAAGGCATACTACTAAGTAGGATTTCTTTGGCATCATCATCATCAACTTTAGAATTTACACCTGTAAGTTGATTAAGAAGTGAACAAAAAGTACTTATATGTTGAACAATGTTATCACCTTCATTCATCTTCAACCTGAACAACTTTTGTTTTATGAAATTTTTGCACTAGAAGCCTATGAACCAAACAAGATGTTAAGCCCATCCCATATTTATTTTGAAGTCTTTGAAAGATCAATATGGTACAAATATGCATCTAATAGACCAAGTCCAATCAATGCAGAGGCCCTATGATCTTTAGCCATTCACTTTGTTATTTCATGTGCATCTTTGGGTTTTTGAATAGTTCCATTAACAATGTCCCATAGATCTATTTCAATGAAAAGAAATTGTATCTTAATTTTTCATGTGTGAAACTCAGGCCCTTCAAATTTGGGAATTGTAGATAATTTATTCATTGTTTAGAAAATAATACTGTAGAGCAAATAATGTAATTGAAAAATTGAATGATGCATGTAATGATCCCTATTTTATTCCTAATAAAAAAGAAATCACAACATATTCATGGACAATATAATATTATAATTTCTACACAATAAATCTCAAACCTCTCTTCAAAAAATCCATAGAAGTTTGGGTTTGATTATCCAAAATCCATTAACAACACTCTTCTCCTATCAATCAACCTACTCTAATACCAAATGAAAGAGCTAAAATATAAAATTCTAATTTTATTGATTCAAATTTTTTGGACACATTCGGATACATACATAATTGATAGCAAATTGATATTGAATTATTTCACATTGATATGTGAACAACTTGATGTAACCTTATTCTCCCTTACAAAAAAAACTTAAGGGAATAACTTCCCAAAAACTATATATTGAACTAATTTATTTATCTAATCTAAACATAAAATCTAACCTAATTAATGTAATAAATCTAACATTTATTACACTTTGACTTTGACTTACTTTGATCTTTAGTGATGATTCTTTTGCAATTTCTTATAATGCATTGATACTAGTTTCAACTTGGTTAGATGATAGGTATTAATCATCTTTCTAATTTATGAATGTCAATAGAATTCATATCTTCTTTCTTTATATTTTGTACAGCATGTGGAAACATAAATTCGATTGAGATCTATGCCAATGGTACAATTATTTCAAATGCTCTTGTGAGTGCATTTTCTACACAAAATTGGTGTCACCCTAATAAATTCCATACCAAATACACTAGCGTAGTGGCAAGCTTGAAGTCAACAAATCTATTGGAGACTTTTTTTGGGACGCGTAGATTGCGACTGAGGGTTAAATATGTTTCAGAGCTAGGGGATGTAAGATACGTGCAAGTAATCTATTTCCTAGATCTATAGTCTACAGAAAGGTGGCATGTTTGATATATTTTTTCTTGATTTGTTCAATACTTCAATTTTGTCAACTAAATAACTTTTGAGATGGGAGCTATGCAAAGTCATGTGAAGTTGCGTTCGAAAGAGTGTGTGTGTTTTTACTGGTAGGAAAAGGTACAAATAAGTAATTTTTACTATTCAATTTATGAGATTAAAAAATGAATATCAGAATATTTGATAAAATGTTATGTTTTCTGATATACAAGGGTAGAAAATTTGATGTCATGAGAAAAAAAAAAATGGAAAACAATAATATTGAATTCTATTAATTTAGAAATTCATCAACAAGACTTCTAGCATACAAAATGAAGAAAAAGAGATGTGAAAGAGAGATGTGAAGAGTCTTTGTATTTGATGTTGTAGCACCCACTATTGCTAGTGATGCACCAAAGTTGAAATTATAGTGTAGTGTGTCTATGTAACCTAGTCATAACCAATCATAACTAGGTTGAAATTATATTATAGTATAGTGTGTTTATGTAACCTAGTTGATATTAAGTTCTAGTCATAACCAATAGTATTGAAAGCCTACAATTAGATCAAATAAGAATATTCTATGACCACAACTTGAAATTGGTCTTAGAATTGGTTTTGGGCTAGGTTGCATGGGTATGTGATCCACCTCCCTAGGATGCATACCCAAGTACCAGGTACACATACCCAAGTTTTGGGTACTCAGAGAAGAGCATCATAACTAAGATCCTTTATTAAGATTTCTAATTTTTGTGTCAGCTTTTTGTTTGCATATCAGCTTGTTGTTTATCAAGCTTAATATGTGATTAGATTGAAACTTTGATACAAATTCGATTAATAGTAAAATTTGTCACTATTCAAGTTAGAAGTTTATCATTTGATAATGATATGATTTATGATCTTCTTGTTCATTTTTATTAGTTTCCTTCTCTATCATGTATCTAAACATTAGCATATATAATTATTCCAAACATATTGTAAATCTCAAACTGAAAAAAATACGTTACATTTGCAAGCTTTATCATTGTTCTTGTTTATTAAAATGATTGTCATGACTCATATTTTCAAGCCTTGTAGAAATACTAAGTTATATTTTAAAAAAATTGACATATCTAAGTACTCCCATCTCCTATTTTGAAAAATAGCAATACCCATACCCATACCCTAAGTACCCAAGTAGTCCCTTCCCCATGTAACCTTGGGTTCAAGTTTAATCAACCAAAAATATTTATGTTGAAGACTTGTAGTACCTTTTTTTGATATAAAATGTATTTATGTGAGCTCTTTAGAAACATTTCTTATTATTAGATCAAAAAACCTATCGTGGTTCATAAATCTAAATCATAAATGCATGTTAAAATGTAAAAGTATCCAGAGTGTGTACGCCTTGGATTGTTCTTCTATTCTAGCCATTTTACTTGGTAGTGAGCAAGGTAGTATAAGGAGATGAAGTATGGTAGAGGGGCATTTGTGGATGGTAAATGTCTCTGAAGCTACCACTTGCTTCTTCAAGTGTAATGACCATAAAGAAGGGTTATATGGAAATGAGCCAATCCATATTGGAAAGAGTCTAGTTGAGCCAATATCTACATGAAAACATGTGACTTGAACTTTCTAAAACCTACAATTACCTTAGTTTTATCATTGAAAAATATAGATTTGATCTTGAACTCTACATGTACATCTTTCCCTATTCGATCTTGAATCTACCAAGAGAGATGTCACAATAAAATATAAATCTTGAATACATGTAAAAATGTAAAAGTATATAGAGTGTAAACCTTAGATTTTGATTATGTTCTAGCCATTTCATTCGGTAGTGAACAAGTTAGTAGATGGAGATGAACTATGGTCAAGAAGTGTTTGTGGATGGTAATTTTCCCTGAAGGTACTACTCGCTTCTTCAAGTGTAATGACCATAATGTGTTAATGTATCTTAAGAAAGTATCGAAAATATTGTAGCCTAAGAGCTAAAATACTATATAGTCATCAAGGAGGCAACAAATATTTTTCAATCAATAGTTTCAATATGTGCAACATCTGAGTGTTTTAAGGTGGTGTTCCTGAATCCATAGCACTTAATTTAAATGTTCTACCCTACTTTGAGCTCTAGTTGCAACATCTACAAGAAAAGAGGCTTCAATTTCTTTCATGTCATCTATAGTCATATTTACAAAGAGGGAGAATATATTGTTATCTAGGTTCTTAATCTTGGTAGTTTTGGATCCATGAAAGAGCAACCTCGTTTGGGCTGCACCCTTTTCTTAAACTTATTTAATTTAGCTTTTGGAATAAATCTTTTTTATGCTCATGATTCTCACTTTGAAGCCTTGGAATCCCCTATTCAACAAATCAGTTATATGCTCTAAGTTATTCTACAATCATTAAATCAATTGAAAGTATTTGTCAACTTTGTCTTTCCATGATTCATCTCTTGAACAAATCAATTATGTTAATATCAACTTATGTTCTCTATTTTGACTATTTCAATATAGGTTTATGTTCATAATTTTACATTTTTTTCAAAAAATGGTCAATATTTTTGAGTTAGAACTATAAATCAATGAGGTTACAAAGAGGAGATTCCATCCTTACTTAAACATTCGACAATAGCATTTTGTAGGATCTAACTTACAATTACAAGAACATCAATATCACAAATTAAACTATTAGAGGACATAGCAATGGTGATAATGTTTGTTCAGATTTAATACATTTCTATCAATCTTATTTCTTGAGTTTCACCCTATATACCAAAAAGAAAAATCATATCTTTAAGGTCATTATCAGTCACACTTTCAAGAAATTTTTCTCCCAAGGAAAATAAAGCCCTACCTAAAGGGTTGTATACAACAATCCCAATCCCCAACACCCTGAGAATAGATATTTGAAATTAAATTAAATTAATTTTTGTTATTTTAGATAAATTTTGTTTTTTATGCATTAATGTTTCATTCATTTAGATATTAGAGAGCTTAAAAGGTAAATGATTGATTATAATATATGATCAAAAATACTAATGAAAGGAAAACATAGTTGAATTTAGAAACAACAAGAATCATAATAGCTCATGGTAAACTAATAAGTTCTTAAAAACTCTTATTTATCACCTAATTTAACATGGTAGACTAATTCTCATATTTTTTCAGAGGGCAATTCAGTTGCTGATTGGATTGCCAACCAAGCTGTCTATAGGGAAAGTAATTTGAGGTGGCAAGCTGACCTATGCAAGGAAGTGGAGCTGATGGCGATAGCTAATTATGAAAAAACACATTCTAGAAAAGGAAATATTTCCTAAGATTAGAAAATTTATTAAGGGGAGTGATGGGTTTACAGAGGATAGTCTGAGTTTCCCTAGGAAGTACTTTGGTGCTATTATGACTTGCATTCGACATGTATGTAAGGTTATGATCTCCTTAGTAATCATAAAAAATTTACTCTTTTTAATGGTTTCCATTTCTCAAGTGAATTGCAAGGGAAAACAAGATATCAAGATGGGAGAGGAACCTAAAAGAAAAGAACTAAGCAATTATAGGGAATGGAAGGTAAATGCTTCTATGTGGGAGATTCTATAGAAGGGGAAAGTAATAACTTACATTGAGAGACTCCACGGGTATAAACCTCATAATACAGAGATATTCTTCAAAAATTGGTTTAAAGAAAAGGTTACTTTGCATGGGGTCATGGTGAACTTGATTGAAGAATTCATTTATGAGCTTATTGGGCTTCCCATGGAAGGGATAAAATTAAATAAGGAGACTAGTGTTGGAATTTACAAGTGGGAAGATTTACTTTTGCGGGGGGGGGGGGGGGGGGGTGAATCAGAAGTAACTAACTTTAGCCTTTTCAAAACCCTTTTAGCTGACATCATTCACATGCATCTAATTCATCTAATAAACATGAAAGTAAAGACATGCATGAAAACAGATGACACAAGATTTTGGTAACCTAGAAACCCTCCAAAATGAGAAGGTAAAACTTGGGTGGGGATGACACCCACAAAGTATCACTATAGCAATATGTAACTATTTAAGGTTACAAATTTTGACCGCTTCCAATGGTCTACCCCATGAAATGCCTATCCTATTAAAGACTTTATACCTTGTTAAAATTAACCTAGTTAAATGATTTACAAACACTCACTTGGAATATTACCCAATTAAAGGATTTAGCATCTTGTTGAAAGGCTTACAACATGGCTATTAAGCCAACCTATCATCATAGGATTTTCATTCCTAATATAATGACTAAAGAGTATTATAAAGTCTTGACCTAATGACTTGCAATCTTCAATTGTTGATTCCAGATCATCATTCTACTCTATATGTTCTGATCCTTCCTTGATCTGATATGTCTCTCTTTGAAATTATGATACTCTATTCTTGATCAACTAAATTTTGCAATGTTGTTTTTTCCTTTCTAAGTCTTTACATCTCTCTACACTTTGCTAGCATTTTCCTATAATCTCTTACTCATGCACACATACAATGGTGTTTCATCCTCCTTTTAAGGCTTTGAAGACTTAGGGTTAGGTATGAATCTATGATCAGTATTCATTCTCCTTTTCTCACTCAATTCTTTCACTTTTCCTAATTGTTGCATGCCTTCTCCATTTTTTTGATTGGTTGCATGCTGATTACATAGGTAATGCAAGAGATTTAATCAAGATCCTTTGAGATTCATCCTGAGTTAGCTCAAAAATGGTTTACATCTAAGTTTGTGAAGATATGAACTCATATATTGATTCTGTGTTACTTGGCACTTACTAATTGCTAATGCTCGACATATATAGGAATTTTGTCTCACTCGGCTCCTATAGTAATTTTTTTCCCCTCAAAATCTATACTTTGCTTCAAACCTATAGTGACTTGGCATCACTTATCACTTGCCACTTGAACTTTGCTCGACACCTATTGAATCTTTGACTTAGCACACATTGTAGCTTGGCTTCTATATTATACTCGGCATCAAGTTAATAATTGATTAAGTGTGTTGACACTCAATTGTCAAAACCAATTTGAGACTAACAATCTCCCCCTTTGACATGAGTGGCAAAAACTATTAACTAAACATTATGAATCTGATTTCTATGAGTATACTACACATTATATTTGGCATATGTACAAAACTTCAAAAACTTGTCCAAAAATTTTGTATACCTCAAAAGCTTGTAGCTCCCCCTAAGCTGATGTGGTAATTCTATAACCAAAATACCCTTAAGTTGAATTTGTCTCATGTTGGTTCCATTATTTGCCTTATCATTCCTTTGCCTCTATTTTTGTGTACCCTATTTTTGGTCTATTTGTACTCCCCCTTTGTTTTTGCTTCCCTTTTCACATCTTCTTGCAGTTTTTACATCCTTTTGGCTTTATTCGCTTATTTCTTCTTCAAAATTGTGTTACATGAATATCTCCCCCTTTGGACATTCTTTATTGCCTCCATCAAAGAATGTATTATCTCCCCCATTCATATTGTTTATATCTCCAAAAATGTAATTTCTCCCCCTTTTTTGACACTTATGTCAAAGGGTCCTAAGAATGATTAGAATATTTAGCCAAAAACATTTTATTTACCTCCATTATCATCTTCAAAGAAGCATCCCAATTATCTAAGGAAATTTCCAGTGGTTTGACCTAGATGGTTGTCTCTGCTGCAAGATGTACAAGGCCTTCTAGGGTAGAAAGATTGGGATATTTCTTTAAGACATTTTTTGCATAGGCCATTTCCTTATGTAGTACTTCTAGGTGTGGGGTAAGAGCAGATTGAATTTGTACTAATTTGGCCTTAACATTGGCCTCTTCTACTATCAATACAACTAACTCCTTGTGAGTGTGAAGTTTTGTTGCAAAATGCTTCTCACTTTGAGTTGGGTCTTTAGGTAGTTGTGTGCTAGATATCTTAAGATTTGGTTCCAAGCTCAGTATTCTTTGGCTAGTTTCTTGTGTGAAAAATGATGAGTCACACAATTTGGAGTACAATGAGAATATATTCTCAAGTACTATTTTAATTTTCTCAACTTTCTTGGCCAATTCAACTTGTGATAGTGCTATCTCACTGGATATCTTCTCATTAACTTTCAATTGAAATTTCATTTTAGACCACTCTAATAATTTAACATTTGTATCAAGGTCTTCATTTTGTACTTGGTCCACTATGTTGGATAGTTTCTCCATGATGCACTTTGTTTCATCAAGTATAGGTAAGCTAAATGCATCAAGGAATATGTCTTTGATTTCTACCAATGCTTTCTTTTGTCTATACTCATTTCTAAGTATCTCCTGCTTCTTCTTTCTCTCAAGTGCCTCTTGTACTTCATTTATTTGTGCCAAGTTCATTATTTTGTAGTCATAACTAGGTATGACTATTTCCTCATCAAGTGTAGGGTCTCCATAGTGAAGCACCCTTTCTACCTTGGTGGAGCTTGAGCCTAGTGCTAAGATTTGCAATGGTACTACATCAGTGCTTGGCTATTTGGTAGGAGGCCCTAAGGTAGGAAATTTTACCAGTGTTTGTATTGTCTCTTTCTCTCTTTCCTTGGGAGTTTTCTCCTCTTCCTTATCTTATTCTCTACTACCATGATCAATGATAATGATTTGAGATGGTGCACATTGACTTTGTGTTATAGGAACATCTTGTCCTATTTGCTCCTTTGCTAGCTCCTTGGCAGTTGTTGTTGCTATTACTAGGGGATCAACCTTATAGTTGTGTCTTGTGCTACTTTCTCTTTTGGTTGATCATCATCTATAGCAATGGGAGGTTTTGAAATAGGTTCTTATGTGTTCACCTTCTCCTTAGTAATCTCTACTATAGCTTTTTGTAATTCTTCCACACTCACCAAAATAGGATTTGTGCACAATTGTGATTGCAATGTGGTTTGGTGAAGGATATTTTTGAGATCCTCTACAATTAATGGATTGATGTTCTGACATGAGGTGTTAGGAACATCCTTGACAATTATAGTTTTTTTAGGTGCTATATGTGGAGGACTTGGTGGTGGCAATTGGTTGTCTTGGACACTCTATTTAGGTTGCTGCTCTTTAGCTATTGCCTCTTCACTTTGCTATCTCTTCTCCACTATTACCTCTTCTTTCTCTTTCTCTCTTACCTCCTCTTTTTCATTCTCTTATTCTTCCTCATCATTTATTCCCTCAAAGGGATCTTCCTTCCCTTCCTTGATAGTAGTCAATCAATAAATCAATTTCCACATTTGTGTGGATTTCTTTACAACTTACTCTATTTTATTCTATAAAATATTGAAGGCTTTATATTTAGGTGCAAATTTGCTCCCATGTTTCTTACTAGCCTTGCTTATTTGACCTTTTGTAAGGTCTAGCATCACACAAGCCAATATTGACTCCCTTATTTCTTTCTCCATATTAATGCAATAATGCCATTTATTTTCTACAATAGAGCTTAGCTCCTTAGGTGTAGAATTGTCTAGTTCAAGTGGGGTAGTCTTGAACTTGGTCATCATTGTGTAGATAGACTCTTCCACTATGTTTTTTTCTTCTCTTGACAATTCATTAAAATCAATGGTCTTTAAACCAGTTAAATCTACATTATCTCTAATGTTATCACAAAAAATTTCAAAATTAGATTTGGTTGAATTCCTTACCAATCATAATTGATCATTGTCAGACTTTGTCTTTTCTTCATCTGACTCTAGGGGCGCAACATATTTTCTTCTTTTCTTTTTTTATGTAGGCCCTCCTTACTCTGTGGCTTTTTTCTTCCCTAATTCCTTTGCCAATTTTTTTTTCCTTGGTATCTACCCTTGTAGTTGGCTTGACTGGGCTAGGATTTGTTGCTTTCTTCTTCCCCTTGGGCTGTGCAATTGGCTATTTTTGTGTCTTTCTCTTCTTAGGTTTAGCCTTGGGTGCATCTTGCTCAGTACCTTCTTCTTCTTCTGCATCTTCACCCATGCCTTGGGTCAAAGAAAGTGTTTCTTGTCCTTGTTCTTCTTCATCATCCTCAACTTCTTATTCTTTTTCTTCTTTTGTTGTGCCCTCACAAAATTTGGCTTTTCACTTCTTAACCAATTTTTCCTTTTTCTTTACCATGGAGGTAGTCTTTAACTCCATATCCACCTTTGATCCTACCACATCAAAAGTTCCAAAATGTGGTGCACTTTTGTCCACTTCCTCAGCTAGTAGTGTAATTATAGCTATCAATGTCTCGTCTATATTTATCTCACAACCAAGAGGTCTTAACTATCTAACTCTTGGTTTATCAGATTGAATATCAGTGTAGTCAATATCTACAAGAAAGAAGACATCATTTACATGCTTTTCTACCAATGAAACTGGTATTCTTAGCCTTTGCTTCATGGTCTTCTTGAAGTCTTCAAAATAGCCAGTCATAAGGGTCTCAAAATTAGCTCCCATTTGTTCTATATATTCATTAACTTGAGCTATGATAGACCTATTTTATTTCTTGACAACTTTACCAAAAGAAGAAAATTCATTCTATACATAGAAAAATATGCAAATCAAAATTGCACCAAACTTGCACTATGCGCCCTTGGTTCTCCTTATTTCTACTAAATTTTCATTGATTTGTTGTAGTTGTAGTTCTACAAGATCATAAGTATGATCTTTTTTCACTAATTTGTAACCCACATCCACTATAATCCATGGTATACTATTAAGTCTATTGGATTGGTAAAATTTATGTGCAATAACCCTAATAGCAAGGTCAAGAAGAGGGTCTTGGATGGTGTCTATTTTCATTCCTCTCTTGTTCCATTTGGCACCAATGTTCTTTTCAATTGCTTCCTTAGAATCACTCCTAAGGGTCTTTGGCCAATTTAAGGTTCGGTACCCTATCACTCTATGTACAATTCTCTTTGTTATTTTTACCAGACCATCCTCCAACCATAAAATTCCATCATATATCCTACTAAGCACTATCTTAATCCATTCAGTTTTGAAAAATGTTGGTAATTCTAAGGCACGTGTCAAACCCTTCTTCTCAACAATTTGATACTCTTCCTTCAAAACTCCATTTTCACACAATCTCCAATAAGCTTCCCTCATCTCCATGTCTCCTATGTCTCCAATTTTGCAATTGTAACATCTTCTAACATATTGAACCATAACTACCTTAGGGGGCATTATGAATAGGGCTCTAGCTAGGTCATTTTTATATGCTACCTCTAGGAATGGCCAAAAATTTGGTTGTTTCACTTCATTTGATACTACTTGTACCTCAATTGGTTCTCTCTTATGGTTTCCTAGAATGAGAAGCCATTTGTGCTAGCTAGGGTTTGAACACAAAGAA
The DNA here is from genome assembly GCA_028749045.1 of Cupressus sempervirens. NCBI lineage: Eukaryota > Viridiplantae > Streptophyta > Pinopsida > Cupressales > Cupressaceae > Cupressus > Cupressus sempervirens. The sequence goes on from CM053786.1 coordinate 470,303,781, forward strand.
AATGCGAAACTGTGTAACTCGGCACAAATGTAAGTATCTTGAATTTGATGAAATTGTGCTAAATCCTTGTTGAAATCAGCTCAAATGCTTGATTCTCTACTTTCAAGTAATTTTGCACTCTTCTTTGTCTTTTCTCTTCATTTGTGATGAAGAAAAATGATTCAAAATGTGATAATATACCCTATTTTCATAGCATTTAATGCTTAGTGTGTTTACAAATGTCCACTCAACTTCTTAAGCATTTCTACATTACTTGGCTTCCATTGTATTTCCACCACTCGACATCCATAGAAGTATCCTTCACTTGGCTTTAACTAAAATTTTTCTTTATTTGGCTTCCACTACCAACTCAGCTCCAACTAATCATTCAGCTTCTATTAATTTTGACAATCAACTTGGCTTGTACTAGAATTTTACTTGGCATCTAAGGGCAACTGGAAAACCCTTATGAAATCTTGAAATTTTAACTTTTGCATCTTTATTCATGTTGATCTCTTCTTTTCAATACTTGCCTATTTTAGGAACTGATGTATAATAAAACTTTATAAATTAGTTGCTCATGCCTTCTCTTTACTTTTTTTGATGAAATGTGACCACTTGACCTTTTAGGTGAAGTGATCCCTTCATTTTCTATGCTACTCCCATCTTTCTTCTTCCATGTCTTATTCATTTCTCCTTTCATGTGTTCAACATCTACCTTCTCTTTACCTTTTTTGTTCTTTGAATTAGATGCCTTTGACCTTGTTGGGAAATTCCTGCTGATATGACCAATCTTCAAATAACTAAAATGTGTTCTTATGTAATTTTTAGGAATGTGTCCAATTCCTGATAGTAATGACAACTATACTCAGTGTTATAGTCCTTATTGTAGTGATGTCTTTGGTTATTTCCCCTTGCTGGTTGATTAGGTGTCCACATAGGCTTTGATCTGAACCCAAAAGCTCTATGTCCATACTTTTTGCAATTGTAGCAGTAACCTTCAAATCTTGGTATTCTAATAGTCCTAGTCCTATAGTCACATGCTTGATATCCTTTCTTGTTGCACTTATGATAGTGACCCACATTCTTAGGTTTGTCATGCTAATGGGAATTCTTGTTCCTACATACATTAGAGGTATGTCCTTTTTTACCATAGAAATGACAAGTAGGTTTAGTTTTATTACCTTTGTACTTCTTTCTTCTACAATCTTGGATGACTCTCCTTCTTTAGTACTAGTGTATCCTAGTCCTGAAATATCATTGCTAGCCCTTGGTGATTTTAGTAGCTACTCAAAGTACTTAATGGCCTCATTAGGTTTGTTGAAGCATTTTGCAATCTCCTTCTCTCTTTTAAAGTCATTTTGCAGTTGTTAATTTTGTGTCTTTAGTGTAGAGATCTCAATGTCCTTGATATTCAATTCATGGTGTGCATTCATCATCTAGCTTAGGGTGTCTAGCTACATGTTTGAACTTTTGCAAGTTCAATTGACTTTTCTTCCAGTCTTTTGGCAAGATTTCTCTTGTCTTCTTCTAGCATAGCCTTATCTTCAATGGCTCTTTTCTTCTATTCAATCACCTCACAAAGCATCATGGCTTGTGATTCTTGTTCAATCTTGAGAGTTCTAATTTCTTTTTCTTAAGCTCTATTCTTCTCCATGAGGTCTACCATTGCTACATCAAACTCTTTGGAATCTCCATTTGTAAATAGTTTTGAGGTGTCAATCTTCTTGTATTGTGTATCATTCTCAGGTATGGCGATCTCTCTTCTTCTCTTTAGAGATTTTCTCAGTTCTTCTCTTGCTTCTTAGAAAGTTGTACATCAATTGCCTAATTCTCTATGATTTACCAAAGTTTGTATACTTCCATTTCCAAATATTTTCTCCAAGCTGTCAGGCTCCTGCTTGTGACAACTTGGCTTTGATACCAATTGTTGGAATTTACAACTAGGAAGATTTACTTCTAAGAGCAGGGGGGGAGTGAATCAAAAGTAACTAACTTTAGCATTTTCAAAACCCTTTTAGCCAAAATCATTCACATGCATCTAATTCATCTAATAAACATGAAATTAAAGACATGCATAAAAATAGATAGCACAAGATTTTGGTAACCCAGAAACCCTCCAAAATGAGAAGGTAAAATTGGGGTGGGGATGACACCCACAAAGTATCACTACAGCAATATGTAACTATTTAAGGTTGCAAAGTTTGACCACTTCCAATGGTCTACCCTATGAAAGGCCTATCTTGTTAAAGACTTTACACCCTATTAAAAGTGATCTGGTTAATGGATTTACAAACACTCACTTAGAGTGTTACTCTATTAAAGGATTTAGCACCTTATTGAAAGGTTTACAACATGGCTATTAAACCAACCTATCATCATAGGATTTTCATTCCTAATACAATGGCTAGAGAGAATTAGAAAGTCTTAACCTCATGACTTGCAATCTTCAATTGTTGATTCTAGATCCTCATTTTGCTCTATCTATTCTTATCCTTGCTTGATTTGATATGTCTCTCTTCGATATTCTGATACTCTATTCTTGATCAATTGAATTTTGCAACGTTGTTCTATTTTTTCTAAGTCTTTACACCCCTCTACACTTTGCTAGCATTCTCTTGTAATATCTTACTCATGCACACATACAATGGGGTTTTTTCCTCCTTTTAAAGGCTTCAAAGATGTAGGGTTAGGTATGAATCTACAATCAATATTCATTCCCCTTTTTCCACTCAATTCTTTCACTTTTCCTATTGGTTGATTGCCTTCTCCATTTTTTTGATTGGTTTTATGTTGATTATATAGGTAATGCAAGAGATTTGATCTCAACTTCTATATCATACTTGGCATCAACTTAATAATTGGTTAAGTGTGTTGACACTCAATTGTCAAAACCAATCTGAGACCAATAACTAGTATCTCGAACACAGCTTTTAAAAAAATTCCCAAAGATGGAAGCTGAAGAAAAAAATTTGGAGAAAAATGGTGACTTCTATGACCTAAAAAAAATTAAGGTCATTTGGAGGAACGTGTTGTCATTTATCTGTAAGTATTTTATTCTCGATGGTAGGGTAAAGAGAGTCCACAAATTTCACTTTGTTTTCCTAAATCATTTTAGGAATAAAGATAGGATCTCCTTTCCATTTTATATGAAGTATTCTCTACTTCAAAGCCTCTATGCTCATAGGAAGAAAGAATCCCATCATGTGCTTCATGAAGGTTTAATATTACTTATAGAAAATCTCTGTAAATGAAAAGCTATTAAGCCCTCTCTAGTTTTGGAGAAGACAAAAGTGTCTGACAATAATCCTCATTCTAAGAGAATTAAGGTTAAAAGCAAGGAGGGAACTAGTGATAGAAAGAATATAAAAAAGGTTTCCAAATGGGAAAATAATAAGAAAAAGGTAGAGAAAATCACATAATCTGAGAATTCTGACAATGATGACAAGATGAAAATGGGGGAACTTCGTTCCAACTTGGATAGATATTCTAGGAGCAAAGGGATGTTGACTAGTAAAGATAATGTGGAGGGTAGCAAGGACAAAATTACTAACTCAAATTTTGGGTCGAAAGCTCTTCAGGAGGATGAAGAGAAATAGGGTGTTCACCCTTCCAATCTAAAGAGGAATGTTAGTGAGGAGAAAATGGAGGAGGATATTGGTAAGGAAATTGAGGGTAAAGACCTTGTTTCTAAAGACAACAACCTTAGTAAAGAGGAAAAAGAGAAGAGGATGGAGAAGTAGGATATCAGCATTGATATCCAAATCAATACAACTACTAGTTCTATTGATTTTGAGATTAGGATTGTTGTAGATGGCAGGGAGGAATCTCATGAAGAAAAATTATGCTTTCTCCACACTACTAAGCTCAAACCAAAGGCTTCCCTTTAGGGTGATTCTTGGCTTTACAATGAAATCATGGTACTTAAGAAGAACATGGGGGTTATGTAGAAAGAGTTAGACTATGAATGTAACATAAGAGCTTAGATAGAAATTCAAATTGGAAACATCCCTAAAAATCTCATGGAATATGAGCAGGAGATCCATTACTTAAGGAAAGTGGTCAAAGAATTGAATAGGTTACTTCTAGTCTATGTGTAGTGGCAGCTAGTCTAGGTAAGAAGAGCAACAAGGAGATAATGTCTCCAACTAATGTTGAGATGGGGAGTCCAGGAGCAGCTAGTAAGAGAATTAGGTAGAGCATGAGGAAAAAGGTCACTGAGGCTCTTGAGGCTCCTATTTTAGCTTTGGCTGATATTATCTAGAGTACTACAAAAGTAGATAAAGAGGTGGTGAATATCATCAAAGAGTTGTTGTAGGTGTTGGTCATGGGTGTTAGTGTGCTAGTTGTTGGTTTGTGTGGTTTTACTAGTTTTTCTTTTTTGTTTTCCAACTTATTTAAAACTCTAGGTTCTAAGTCCCTGTAAAACCTGGTTGTTTTTTTATGGTTTAAATTTTTGGTTTCAAGTCCTTATAAAACTTGGTTTTTTTGTTTAAAACTTTAGGTTTTAGGTCCTTGTAAAACCTGGTGGTGCTTAATGTTTATCTATAGTTTTTTGTAAAAGGTTTTGGGTCCCTTCAAAACTTATTTCTACCTTAATCTAAAACATGGTAGACTAATAAATAAAAATTAAAGCATTAATATTGTACTATTACACTAAGTACCTATAGGTGGGAATAGTTTGGGCCTCAAATTCACTAGTCAAAAGAGATCATTCAAGATGGAAAATAGAGATTGGATGCATTACATGAGCTCTGTGGGTTGATCAGAAAAATCATCTTTAGGACATATATAATGGGTGAACCATTTGAAGAACTAACAACATTCCAAGTTGCTAAAAATGCCTACATTTTACAAAACACAAATTAACAAAAGAATATTGAGTTTTATCAATTTTTGATAGCTTTATAGATTTTTTCCATTTAAAACCTTCTACCTACTATCCTATCATCTTTTTTTCCATCATCTTTTGTGCCATAGCTAAGAACATTAAATGTTTTATGTGTATTGTTTATGTCCAAGAGTTTAAGAGAGCACACACTAGACATATTGGATGAGAACACAAAAAGAATAAATGCATATATGAGCATATTCAACATCATGTTTTACAATATATCACAAGAAAGAACTTTAAATTTTCAATGAATAAGTGGAGGAGGTAGGGATATTGAATAAATGCAGTAGTAAACATTAAATGATTAAGCTAGGGAGGTAGGATAGTGGTGATGAATTTAGTAGTTAGTGTAGCTTAAATAGATTTGGTATATATAAAATTTAACAAATACATAAAATAATGAAATCAATGGTTTTAAGCTATTTCTTATCATGGAAGAAATTTAATTGTGACACAGTTTGCAATAGTGAACATAATTGGTTTCTGGTCATCATTATGATCATATCACTTTAGTGATACTTAAACCATTTATATCATGTCAATGATGAAAGATAGCACAAAGGGCATCGATAAAGGATAAAACTTTTAGCCTTTACACAAATGTATTGTTTTGAATAAGGTAAAGAGAATTCTAAATAATAAACATTTATTTTGAATATTGCTAGATAAGATGAATAGATCATTATTGGAAGATTGACTTAAGGAAAACATAGAACAACATCAAGATTATGTAATAGTGGGTACCTTCTCAAATCTTGGTCACCATAAATGGGGTCTTTTATTTGTCTATTTTTTTGTAACTATCACCTTAAATATGAGCTCCACCACTTGTGGTTCATGTTTTGAGCTTTATTATTGTCAACCTAGCTATAATGACTTTGAGCTTCATTATCTAGAAAAAGAAAAATTCAGGCATGAAAGTGATAGTGACATTGAGTTAGAGTAGAAACTCCATAAAATAGAATTGAGGTAAGGCATGAAGATATACTAGGGTTATTTGAGATGTTCTTTGACCCTCTTCTTTTTAACTTCAATAATGCAAGATCATGAGACACCCATTGTAACAACCCAAGTTGGAATGTTTGTTGATCTCAGGGAGATCTCACCTAACATACTTCCCTAAATAGCTATTGCCATAACTTTATCTTGCATGGTAGGTGGCTTCCAAATCTTATTTCCTTAACCCAACTCACAAGCTTGATGTCATAGATATCCTACCTTATATAACAATTATAAGCCACTATAGATCAAAATAACTAGTAGAAAGGCATGGCCTTGAACCTCAATATCAAATCAAAAAATCCCCCCCCCCTCCCCCCTCGGAAAAAAGAAAAAAAGTAGAGATAATATGCTTGGTATCAACATGAAGGTATTAAAAATGGCACATATGGGTTTGTCAAGGGTAGAAGTGTTTTCTTATGCCAATCGATAGTTTACTAATAACTTAAAATAAAAAAATTGTATGCATCCATGTTCACGATTGGAAATCAAAAAATCATTACAATTTGGCATATTCTTGCATAAAATTCTTACACCTTATCATTTTAATTTTACATTTTAAGTTTTAACACTACTGCCAAATATGGTCTCTAATGTTTGCAACCTATTACTATAAAGGCTATTGAAATTAAATCAAGATATGTTTTGTTTATATTTGAAGATATATCACCAAACCTTTATTTTTCTCTATATTAATTATAACTTTTTATTAGATGTTTGGTTTTCATTTCTAAATTTTTGGAAGGAAAGCATTATCAATTATACTTTTCTTGGGTTGGTGGTGTGAATTTTTATCAAGAAATTTTTCAAAAAAAAATGGTAGTTGTATGGAAAGAGAATGAGGATATTTTTCAACACTCCAAGGTACAAGCATTAAGATACAAAATGGGTGGCCAATCAGCTTAATACCTTAGTAACAAAGGATTGTGCATCCTTTCACAATGACTCCATGATTAGATAGAATCATGTGTTTTCCTAAAATAATGTATTGACTTCATTTTATTTTTTCAACCTACGAGCATAAGCCTAAGAGGCTGGTTGCAAAGTATATGCTCTAATTCTCCTTTAAGTCATTACAACTAAGAGAAAGGAAATGTTAAAGGAGACTTAAGCTAGAAATCTAAACATCTTAACTAGAAGCTTAAAGTAAAGCTACAAATAGTAAACCTATCTATGCACCTATTTTGCAAGAACAATTCATTGATTCTATTATCAATGTCTATAGGAACAACATAATTCTACCTTATGAAGAAACAAACAAGGACATGAAATCTATTCTAATAAAGTAGTTGACTCACCAAGTGGCCCCCCTTGGATGAGTGAACAAAAAAGACAATCGAGAAAAAAGATGTAAACTTGAACTTTGTATTCTATTCATTCATGGTAAGAGATTACATATGATTAAAAACAAGATCACACATTGTTGTTATGAAAATCAATCTATTCTATCTTTCTTCCAAAAACTCTCTCTCAAAGCTACAATAGGCATTATTTAAAGAGAAACTACAGCAACTTCCTAACTCTACAATCACTCCATCAATGAGGATCAATTACTAATTCATAAAGTTTGTAATAGAAATATCATTAATCAAGATTAAATCCTCCAAGAATACAATAGGTTGAGGGAGTTATATTTGTGCATTTTCATAATAGAAAACATACAATAACTTGTTCATTTGTGGCAATTCAACAATCTGGTCAGCTTTGACTTAGCACTGAGGTGCTAACTTTGAATACACATGACAAGTACCTACAAAACATTGAATGCATACAACTTCTACATTCATATATTTATTTCATCATCAATGTTAGAAAATATGTAATGTTCATACTATTACTCCTTGCAAATCCTATGGCTATAGGAAGGAATCTTCCCAAAATATAGCATGGACGAGGAAACATTTATCATCATGTAACATTCCTTCATTATACCATAGAAATCCATAGATTCAGGCAAATATAACATATTTGCACTATCCATACTACTACTTTAATTTTTACCATATTCATGAAAACATAAGTTTATTTACTTAAAACCATAGAGTCATGATTGTTTCTACTATTAGAAATGCTTTAGAATAACTGGGGGGGTGGGGGGTGAATGAATTATTCAAGGTCCAAATGTCCAATTAGACTTTTTCACCAAGTAAAGTAAGCCTATCAAACTGTTCTTTTATCCAAGCTTAAGCTTTCCTACTTAGCAGGTTAGTATAAATCAACATGCAAGCATAACACATGAAAAGATCAACACATTACACATTGATTTATGTGGAAACCCAATTTGGGAAAAACGACTAGCAACATGCTACTCAATTCTCACTCTTCTGAAATGATGCCTTGTGAAAAGCCTACCCTATTAAAGGTACAACACATTGTTAAATGTGACTTGGTTATAGGATTCAACCACCCTGTTAGAAGTGGGCCTAGTTAGAGGACTTTAGAACATTCTCTTGGAATGTCACCTTGTTAAAGGATTTACAAATGGCTGTTAAACCAACCTAAGTTTATAGAATTTTTCCTTAACTAATACAATTTCTAGAGAGTAACAATAAGGGGTTTTAAGTTGATTACAAAACACAACTTATCTTGTAGATTTTAGATCTCAATTCAGCTCTTCACATTGCCTAGCTTTCAATTTCTACAACTCTTGACAGCTTTCCCTCCTTTCAAGCTTTGTCTCCTTGAGTCTTCATGCTCAATGTATCAGTGCAATCATCCTTCTTGACCACTTATTGAAGCAAAATCTTTGTACTCTATTCTTCCTTCTCCTTGATGTCTTCTCCTTAGCACCCTTCAACCACTTCACAATTCGGCACCCCAGTAGCTCTTGCTTCTTGGTCTATGACTCCTTAAATAGAAGTCTAGAATTACTTTTTCTACACGATTCTTTCCTCGAATTGGTTTACAAAATTCAAGGTAAAAAACAAGTCAACTTAGATTTGGTGAATCTTTGACTTTTCCAATAATGTGATAGCTTGGTACTATTGAAATTTTGGTTCTTGGCACATACTGTGTTAGTTGGCATCAACTACATTTTACTAATGCTCGACACCTATTGTGGATTCTCTTAACATCCACTAATTTTTTCTAATGCTTGACACCTGTTACTTTTCTTGGCACCTAAACATGCTTGGCTTCTTCTATATCACTTGACACACATTAGATTTTGCATTTTCTCAGCTTGAACTAGCTTGCACAGCACTCACTAATGAACTTAGGTAACCTTTGTAGTCAACCTCATTAAAACTTATTCCTCCAATGTTTCTAAGTGTGTCCAACCTGTGTATCTTCAAGTATGTTATCAATACATCATTTTACCATTGTCTTAATTGATCCTTGCACTTCATTACAAAACCATAACTCAACCTTTCCCTTAGGTACTCTTGTTACATCTTGTTGATTAAATTATCTTCATCAATCAACTAAGTGATAGTACTTGGATCTTATAAGCAATTGTCATTCTAGTGAATAGAAAGTTTGACATCAATGAAAAAACAATGATTGAAAACATTCTTTAACATCAATTTCCCTTAATTACAACAATCTCCCTTTTTTAATCAATCCTCTTCTTACAATGATCTTTTCAATCAGATTTCCAACATCTAGAAGATAACTATCTAAAACCAAGATAAAAGGATCTCAAAATAATGGCCTTTTAGATGCCCATCACTCCCCCCAACTAAACTATTTCTAGACCCCAGCAACCATGAAGTTCTTGATCTGGGCCCCAACTCTCCAATCACTAGGTGTCCTTTCTCCTAGCTCATTTTGAACATAGTCAAAGTAACCATTATTTTCCTTGAGCCTTCTCTAGTGTTGCACTTCAGCTACCATATCATGATTTTTTGCATTATCATTTACTATTAGTAAGTTTTGCATGAGAATATGAGGTTGATACCTTAGTGGAAGCCAATGTTTTCACTAATTTCTCCCAAAATCAATATACCATAAGATCCTAATAGTAGCAAGAGTCTAATTCTATGGAGAGTGGGGTTCTCTTATCTCTAAGTTATGTGGCATCCTTGTCCATCATTGCCTTGAAACAATAATTCTTGTCTCAACATCTTGAGATGAGTGTTGTTCCTAGTCTATAAAGGCTCATTCTCTGACTAAACACAATTTACTAGATCTTGTAGGGTTGCCTAGAATGGAAATCCAATCCAAAAATGCTCGTCTAGAGTGTTGAACCTATGGTCTCATAAGCAGCGATGTTGTCATTTTGCTATCCTTATTAGGTGCAACTTAATATTCCCTACTTATCTCATTCTATATCCATGACATCACTGCTTTCAACTACACATCCCCTACATACAGGAGTGATTTCCACTCTACGTCATTAGGTACTATCAAATTATGGAGATAAAATTCACATAATAATTTTTTCAAAGGCATGGGAATAGATTGTAATATGTCATAAAAATCATGTAGAGTGGAAATGGAGGGATTAAAACCTTCCATAATTCTAGTCAATTTGAAATTTTCAAACTACTCTTTTAGAGAAGATCTATGAGATTTCTACAATCCATGAATATGAGTTTTAGTTTTTGGATTCAATTGTGTGTAGTTTTTTATCATCAACATTTCAGATCATAATACATAATCCATCATCAGGATGCCAGAGAACACGAAGAACAAAAAATGATAAGATGCAGATCTTCAAAACTAAAACTCATACTCTTTGAGAAACAAGGCATACACTAGTGATGGTGACCTACATTCCATTAGTTGAGGAATCAATCCTATGATCTGTTCAATTCTTCTTTTCAAAACTTCATTTTGGTATGAGCTCTATTTCAACAAATAACTCTTTTCATTAATAACATGTTTTAATTTTTCTTTTTTCGGCTTCCGTTGAGCTCTCTCCCATAACAACTTTGAAAAAAATTGATTCCTACAAATAAAGGTGTAGAAAAATTAGGTGGTGGCAATGGTTCCTAGTTTAAAATGTCTATCCATTTAGATGCCAAATGGGGAGTTTTTTTGACACTCTATGGTGTGGAGCATTCTCCTTTTCTTATGACAATTATTGTCACTACATTCTTTTCCTATTAGATTTAGTAGCTATTGTAGCTAATGTATCTAGCCCATATTGATCAAGTTTTTCTATTACTTCCTCAACACTTTCTTGTCTAAATTTTATATAGTCCTTTGAAGGGAATTTTGCAAAATTTTCACCAGTGTCCTACATATTAGGGCTTTCCTCAAAATCCTTAGATACCTCAAGCTCACTAGACTCCCTATCACTTTTAATATACCCATAGTTGATGCTACTTTAAACTTCAAGTTGGAGATTCTAGAATTTGTATTCATTCTCACTGCTACATTTTGCTACAACTTAGGGGTAACTATTGGAATAGAGCTTTTAGGAACCCTATTTTCCATAGAGAGCCTTGCACTTCACCTTGTGGGTGGTGTAGACAAGCATGGAGAATTCTTTCATTTCCTCTTGCTTATAGGTATTTCCACTGTAGGCACTTTAGGAGGTTTTTCTAAATCTTTCTTCTCTTTTGAGCATAGGTTTCCATTAACATTATTCTCATCATCTAGTTGTTGCTCTAACTTTTCTTCTTTAGGTTCCATAGTTTTATCTTTACCTTCCCTAATGGTGGACCTAGTCTTAACAGATGATGGGTTCTTAAGGGCACTAGTAGCTTCTGTATTTTTGCTAGCAATGGAGGCTTCATTTTTGTAAATCCTCTTCTTAGTCAGTCTAGAACTAGAGGGAGAGGCTTTAGGAATATTTTTATTTCTGAGAACAACCTTAGAGAAACTAGTAGTTTTCCTTTCTCTTTGTCCAACACCCTAGCCTCTAGGGCTGACCAACATAGGCTCTACCTCATTTAACTGCAAAAACTCTTCCTATGTCATAATTGATTGCTTATTCAATTCTCTTTCTATGATTAATTTTATTAAGAAATGGTGAGAGATAGACCAATCCTTTCCTAATTTTACTAGAGAAGCTTGCTTCTTAACAATGTTAAACAATAAATTTGGAAGGTTTACCTATCTAAAATTATGTCATAGGTAAACCAAAATCTTCAAATGTAGGGTATGCAAGTATGTGTAATGAACTTCACATGTGAAGTACTAGATGATAAAAACTATTGGCTGGATAAACTCCATTGGCAAGGATAATCTAGAGGTACCCAAGTGTACACTGAACTATGTCCTAGCTATTTGTAGGTCAAAATATTTTCCCCAATTTTCTCCTTCCTAGGGTAACCCAGTGACCTTGGCTACCACCTCTTTTGTGAACTCAATTCTCAAGCCCTTAACTATTGCAATGCCATCTTTTAAGGTGCTCATGAATTGAAGAGCAACCTCTTCATCAAATAATTTTAGAATAAAATAGTAATCCAACCATCTCCTTCTTCTAAACATCTCAGAACTGGTTGCATCACCCCGAATAACCTGGTGATTGACTGGCTCATATCTCTGGAGACCTTGACCCATTGTTGGCTTTAGTAGAATTTTGGAAAAATCATTATGTTTTAGAGTTTGATGAATCAAAGTTTACAATATTATGACACTAAATATCTTTGAAGAAAAAAAACATGTACTTGAAGAGTTTAACACACAATATCTCATAATATTCTTCTTGCATCAAGTTTCATAATTTCTACTTGTTTATAGGTCCATCACTCAAACATGTTACAAGTTATAATTAAAAGTTAAGTAAATGATTTTAATGTCCTTAAGTTCATAATGATGTAATCATAGAAGGAAAAGACATCAATATGTGACATTAGTCATTTCAATTACCAGTCATCTCAATTAACTTTTAAAGTTTACATGAGATTGGGATTTGAAAAAAAATATTTAAATATTTCCCTCCCCCAACTATGAAAAGGCATGGGTCCCGCCAAGAAAGGATATGAAAGAGTGAATAATTGTAAACAATACTAATTCCTAACAAAGCATGAACAAAATAAAATGTATGCAAAGTTATGTAGTATGTACCTGGCAACTATTGCAAGAAAGATGTTCTGGAAAAGATCATCAGAATTAACAAAGTGATGGGATGGAATGGTAAGCTGGGAAATAGAGAAGGTGAAGTGGAGTGTATTGTGAAGAAATTAATTTCAAGAAGAAAGAGTTTATTATGAATTCCTTGAATGGAATCAAGAAGTATTAGGAGTCAAGGTAGGAGATCTAGACTCTTTGGATACAAGAATGAGGATATCCTCACTATGTTGGAATTGCTATAGGAACTCCTTACGACTAACTAGTTTATTGTAAAGCTTGAGGCAATGCCCATTGACAAGTAACTTGAAGCAGACTAGATCAATGGTAGACAACAAAATTGCACCATTTGGAAATATAACAACAATCTCATATGGTCCTAACCAGCATGTTTGAAACTTCCCTTGATTATGGTGGTAATTGGAGTCATAGAGGAGTGCCCAATATCCTACACCAAACATTTTGTCTTTGATAAACCTAGCATGCCACTATTTCCTCTAGTGTTGAATAAGCTCAGTGTTATTCAATGTAGATTTTGTCCATTCATCAAGACTATTTAAACTAAGGATTTGGTCCTTTTGTGCAATAGTAATTTCCATACCAAGCTCCAAGGCAATTCTCAATGTTTTATATTCAAACTCCATGGGCATTACAATTGACCTACCATAGACAAGCTCAAAAGGAGTAAAACTGGTTATGGATTTCCAAGTGGTTCTTTAAGCCCAAAGAGCTTTAGGAAGGCATGTGGCACAATCCTTCCTATGGAGTGCTACTATCTTTGTGAGGATGGCTTCTAGCTCCCTATTAGTAACTTCTACTTGATCATTACCTTATTGATGATAAGGTGATAATTTACCATGTCAGATAGTATACTCTTGCATAAGAGTAGTTATCAAATTTGATGTAAACTAGACCCCTAGATTAGATGTCAACTCCCTAGGGACTCCAAACTATGTAAAGATGGATTCATACAAGAACTTGGCTACATTAGTCTCTCTTGGGTGTTTCATGGGTTTAGCCTCTACCCATTTGGTGACATAGTTAGTGCAAACTAGAATATAGGATTTTCCTTGTGAAGAAGGTTCAATAGGTCCTACAAAGTCAATCCCCCATTTGTGAAAGGGTGAAAAAACTACTTAAGGCTACAGGTGTATTTCATTTGATTTAGTTAGTCTTCCCATAATTTGACACTTGTCACATTTTTTTTATGTATCTAGCTACATCCTTGTACAAACTTGGCCAATAATACCTAGTTGTTAAGATTTTGAAAGTTGTTCATTTAGATGCAAAGTGACCTCTCTAGGGCTCATCATGACATGCCCTTAAGACATCATATATTTCATCCTCTTTTATACACTAACACATGACTTGATTAGGTCTAGCATAGAACATGAATCCAACAATCCATGAATAGTTAGAGCTCTTCTCTATTAGTAACTTTCTTTCTTTAGCAAAGAAGTGAAATGACATTTTACATGTGGTGAGATAGTTAGCAATATCTACATACCATGGATTATGTGTTGACAATAGAAAAAGGTGCTCATTTGAAAACTATCATCAATAGTTGTAGGATCATGAGGGACATGCAACCGAGATAGAAAGTCAAATACCACATTGGCCATGCTAGGTTTATCTACATTGGTGATATCAAATTCTTGCATGAGTAACAACCAACGAGCTAATCTTCCTAATATTGTAGGCTTGTTCACCAAATATTTTATAGCAAAATGGTCAATATGGACAAATATTTCATATCTAGTAATATAGTGCTTGAATTTATTGAGGGTGTAGATGGTTGCAACTCCTTTTCAGTGACTATGTAGTTAAACTTTGCACCTTGCAAATTTTTACTGATGAAATAAATGGCATATTCAACTGAGTCTAACTTCTTTCCTAGCACTACACCTATAGTATAGTCTGAGACATTTGTATGAATGTGAAAAGGTAGTCCCCAATTGGGTCCTCTCTGAACAAGTGTTGTGGTAAGAACTTCCTTTAAGCTACAGGAAAGATGTATCACAATCAAAGTCTTGAGAAAATTCAAAATCCTTTTTAGCAGGTGGTGTTGCAAGTTGACTGAAGTTTTTAATGAATCTTCTATAATATCTAGCATGTCCCAAAAAGGTTGATACATCCTTTTGCTTCTCTAGCATAGGAAAGGTACTAATGACTTCAATCTTTGCTTGATCTTCTTGAATGCCCTTAGATGAAATGAAATGGCCTAGCACTACACCTTCCTCAATCATCATAAAATATTTTTCACTACTTAAGGAAAGGTTGTAGTTTTGACATCTTTTGAGTTCTATTTCTCAATTAGATTTTGCTTCCTCAAAAGTAGCCTCATAAATAGTAAAATTATCCATGTAGATTTCCATGCAGTCAACAAATATATCTATAAAGATACTTATGGTAGTTTGTTGAAATGTGTTTGGGGTATTGCACAAGAAAAAAGGTAAAAATGAGTAGGAAAATGTTCCTTGTGGACAGGTAAAAGTTATTTTTTCTTGATACTCTAGAGCTATTTGTATTTGATTGTAAATATTAAAACCATCTAGAAAAGAAAAATACTTTTTTCCAGCTAGGTTGTCACGGACTTGGTCTATAAATGGAAATGGAAAACAGTCTTTCTTAGTGGTTGAATTAAGCTCCCTATAATCTACAAAAACTCACCATTTTCCTCCCTTTTTAGGTACTATAACTAGGGGTGAAACACATTAGCTATCAGAGATGGGGTATATAAAACTAGCACTTAGTAGTTTCTACAATTCATTCTTAACTACATCTTTTAAAATAGGGTTAACTCTCCTTTGAGGTTGTCAAATAGGTTTGAAGTTAAGGCTGATGAAAATCTTGTGAGTGTAGAGCATAAGATCTAGTCCTTTCATGTCCATGTAATCCCAAGTGCATACTTTTTTATTCTCCTATAGTAACTACAATATAATCTTCTATTGGAAGGGTGATAATGTATTGTTGACATTCAATTCTCTACCTGGACTAACTTCCATCTTAATAACCTTATCTTCCATGAATAATTGGGCAACAAGAGAAGAATTGATCTCATGAGGTAATAATGAGTGGAGAAACTATGAAGCTTCTGAATGATGTGGTGAATCCAAGGATGGTAATATGGTCTCTAAGATACATACAGCTTGAGGACACACTTCATATTATTTAGAATAATAGATGAAATTATTTCATCTTCTTCTCAAGAAAATATAAATGATTCTCTACCTATCATCATCAACTAATTGAGAGAATTGACCTCTAGATCATCATCACCCAAATCTAGCCAAATTACTTGATCATCTAGTAATAGTGGTTAAGAAAGGGCATATAGAGTCAAGTTCTTAGTATGAATGCCATTAGATATCATCATCTTTCTAGATTGACAAGCTATATAAGCATCTACAGTTGCCAACCATGGTTATCCTAAAATTAAAGGATATCCTCCCATATTAGCCTTTGGGGACAGGAAAAAAAATCAATAGGATACTCCCAAGAGTTTAAGGTGACTATGACATCTTCTATCATCCTATATGGCTTAATAGCAAAGCTATCAGCAAGCTGAAGTATGGTTGGTGTCTCTTTAAGTCTAATGATATGCAATCAAGATAATATCTCCTTTGTCATGACATTTATAGATGCTCCTAAGTCAACTAAAGCATTTTAAACTTAGATCCAATGGATAGTGACTATAACCATAGGATTCCTAGTGTTAGAATATTTAGGTATAGTTAATTTCTCTAGCATTAAGTCAGACAATTATCCTAGGACATGAATGGTTTTTGGATCTTTCTTCTTCCTTTTTGTCTATTTAATACTTTCTTCCTTAATAGCTTTAGTATAGGCAGGGACTTTGTTGATAACATCTAATAATGTTATTTTTATTGTCATTTTCTTTAACTTATTAAGCAAATCAATGATTGCATGGTTCTCTATGGGATGGCTTTCTTCCCTCAACCTATGTGGAAATGGAGGTTCTTTAGCTATAGGAGAGGTTTGCTGATTTGACTCATCTATCTATTCATTTGGAGAATCTTCAACTTCCATTATTATAGGCTTTTGGGGTGAAGGAAGAGTTGTGTCTAACCTTAAGTGAATATTATTCAAGGAGATAACATAGTTTTGTTATTGAGCCTGTTGTTTAGTATTGATTGGATTAGGATTATACTAAATTAGTAGTTGGGTCTGCTTGGGAGGAGTAGTAATTGCTACAAGAGGAGGCATCAAATCTTGCTACTGAGGTGCTGACAATAGGGTTTGTTGACTTGGTTGGATATTCCAATTCTAAGGTTATTGCTAATTATTATTTCCAGTAAAACTAGTATTTTGAGAATTTTTTCGTTGATTTTTATTATTATAACTTTGAAGAGGATCTTGTGGCATACCTTGTCTTTGAGCCCATACCCTTTTTGAGAAACATAAAGAACCTCTCCATTTTTATCAATGGCTTTAAACTTAGTAGGCATTGGTTATGTCTCCAAACTTGCAATAGACTTACATCTACAATGAATTTTCTGTTGTCACTTAGGTTTGCACCCTTGTCCAAGGCCTATGCATGAGGACAGCCTAGTGAAACATGGAAACAACCTCCAAGCTGTGGGACTTGAACTGTGAGGTTGAGTCTTCAGAGAAGTTTGGCTTCCTCTTACTATCAGGGTGCACCTAACTACTCTCAGAAGGAAAAGGGGAAGAAGGAGATGCAAAAAACAACTCTACCCTACCTAAACTGCGGAGGTGATGCACCAAAATAGAGTGTTCAGACCCAT
This sequence comes from Cupressus sempervirens, assembly GCA_028749045.1. Taxonomy (NCBI): domain Eukaryota; kingdom Viridiplantae; phylum Streptophyta; class Pinopsida; order Cupressales; family Cupressaceae; genus Cupressus; species Cupressus sempervirens. Next base: position 470,321,385 of record CM053786.1, read on the forward strand.
TTTTGCCCATATATGCACTATTGAACCATAATGAAACTAAGGATATATACATACAAGCTTTTTTTGATCTAATAACCTCATGCAGATCAAGAAGCACAACTGAATGACACAAGGAAAGAGGAATCTCACTTATATATTATCCAGTAGGCAAGAAATAGATACAGTATGCAAGTTACAGATCTCGACAATACACCAATGAGAGGCAAAAGGGATGCACATACACATTGATGGCTGAAGGAGATAAAATAGAGAATCATTCAGTTCAAAGGCACAGGGAATGTTACACTGAGATTTGTAGAGCAATATCAGAGAAATAAAAAAGAGTTGACCCTTGGAAAAGATTACAAAATTGCCTTTATAGTTCAGGCATAACTGAGGGAAATGATTCTGTATTAACTGCTTCAACTACTGCCATTGAATCCCAAAATATCTGATCAAAGATCACACTTGAGTATGGTTCTGAAGTACAAAATTAGATATTCGACTGAAGGAATGCCATGAGTAGATAGAAGTGGCACCAATGAATGATCCTGACATAGTAGATGGATCGACTGAGATGGTGGAGTGTTTCCCTATGCCTTGCATTCATTTCAGGTAGGTCAAAATTGATCGTGAAGATCAGATTGCAAGATAACCTTGATCACCTTTGCTTCCTGGTTCATGAATCAACAGGGTTGAAACAAGTCAAACAGGCTATACGAGCCAGCTAGGTCACACGGGCCAATTACCTTTCTTCGTTCCACCACCTGGGGAAGTCTTCGTGGTTGACCTTCTATCATCGGACTAACTGCGCCACCCTTGTATATATTCATATTAACTATGATGATTACATTAACCACCATCCACCAACCATCCTTTCTGACCAAACCAGCGAGACACGTGTCAACAAGGCACTATGTTGCCAACATAAACCTCGAGTGACTTACCCATAGTGAGGTGGCAACGATCATCGATCGGCCTAGATCTGACGATCATGAAAACTCATCATACTCCATGTTGTCCTTACCCTAGGCCTATCATATTTGGCACCACCTCTACAACCTTGTCATATCCAACCGATGCCTGGCAATACCTCAGTGACCGTACCCTAGCGAGACCTGGCCCCACTAACACGTGGCAACCTGTTGCTATGTCGCTATGGTAAAGATCACACATCTTCGCCATGGTGATATGGAAACAGTTGTCGATCCTCTCTGATCCAATGGTCATGAAGATCCACCTTCTTGCCACCTTCCTCCCTCGTAATTCACTAGGCCCGTGGTACATGTGGCACTTCCCTATTGGTTTGTCGGTCATTTAATCCCTACTGCACTGGTGGGATGAAATATGGTTCCACCAGGACACGTGGCACCCTGTCACTATGTTTCCATGTTATCTCTCAAGTGGTTTCTAATGGCAAGATAGCGCCAGCCGTAGATCTCTACAGATCTGACAATCGTAAAGACTCGCCTCTTGACTGTGCTAGCTGAACTAAAGATCTGGCACACGTGGCTCCCTTTGATTCATCGTTGTGACACCGAACTCTGCCAACTGGGCAGATGGAGTACCTAACATAACCCAACCGCTTGCCTAAAACCTCGCCATTATCTTCTCTAACCTGCCAAACCTTGTCACCGAACATGTTGACTCATCGTCGTCGGCACACCTTTTTCGTCTGGCACTATGTCACCATGGAAATTTCTGGGCCAACGCATGATAGCGACATAGCGCCTATGGCGCCACAGAACATTTTTGACCCGCGCCATCCTCTACCCTGCAAGCTAGACCCACTAGACATGTGGTGCCCTTTCGCTACGTCGCTATGGTAAAGATCGCACATCTTCACCATGGTGATATGGCGACAACCATTGATCGGCCTTGATCTGACAGCGGAGAACTTGCGAGGCATATGAGGTAATTTTGATATCTTTGTGGGTATTAAAATATTAGTAATTGGGGAGGTGACCGTTGGGTAGGGTAACATTCAAATTTTGAAATTTGGTGAGGAAAACAAAATGTGGTAACATTCTAGTGACTCATAAGGGGCATGAGCCTACTCGATGCATAGGACCAGTGCCTGTAAACAATCCATTGGGCTATGGAGTCAAAAATGGGTCTGAAAGGTAGAAATCTAAGAACTACAAAACCTTAACCCTTTTTGCAAGGAAATCAAAACATTAAAAAAACCCCTAGATTTGCCTCTGTAACTAAAGCAAAACAAAACTTCCTCTACAACCTAAGACTGTCAAAACTTCGGAAGCTGGCAACTCAAAAGGAGAACCCTGTGCATGCACACTTCTTAAAAGGCAAGAAATAATAGAAAAGGAACTAGACTAACTATGTACATGGATTCACAATCTTCATCAGAAGAAAACTTTAAGATAAATCCCATTGACTGGGATGGGCAGAACTTCATCGGTTGGTCTGCTCAGTTGGAATGCATTAGCCTATTTGCAACTGGCAATCAAGTAAGGGCCACTCCATAATGCATCACACATAGAATGTCTCCCTGGTTTCGCTCTGTCTGAGTCCCACTTGAGGACTTAATCCCCCTCTTTGAAAGTCCTATCCCTGGCCCTCCTGTCAAAATTCCTCTTCACCTATTGCTAATGCAACTCCAGGGTCTTCATAGCCTTGTTTCTCTTTTCTTCTAGTTCAATCAGCTCTGCCATTCTTACTGACATGGCATTATCTTCAATCAATTCCAACTGATGAGCCAACTCCAAGGAAGGGAATTCCAGTGAAATTGGGAGTCTAGCCTCCCTACCATATACCAGCATAAAAGGTGAATTCTCGATGGATCTCTTGGGTGTTATCCTATCAGCCCACAGAGTAGTTCTTAATTTCTTATGCCAGACCCTCTAATTGTCTTCTATTGTCCTCTTCATGATTCTGATCAAATTCTTGTTGGAAGACTCAGCCAAACCATTTCCCTAGGGATAATAATTTGACGATGTACTTAGGTAGATATTGTGATTCATTGCCCATGCACAAATCTGGGTTCCAACAAAAGATTTAGCATTATCCGAGATGATAGTAGAAGGAGCACCAAACCTAGATACAATCGCATCGAGGAACTCAACCACTGATGGTTCTGTGGCATCCTTCAAGGCAACTGCCTTTGTCCATCTAGTGAAATAATCAGTAGCAGCCAAAATCCATTTATGACCTACACTAGATGGAGGATTAATAGGGCCTATAAAATCCAACCCCCACTGGGTAAAGGGCTGATCCACCTGAAATGGATGAAGGGGGAGAGCTGCAAGCCTTTGTTTGCCTAAAAAGAAAGCACATTTCTCACATTTCCTCACATACCTATAACAATCATGGAACAGAGATGGCCAATAATAACCAGCCCTCATGATCTTCATGGCAGTTGTTCTTGCAGAGAAGTGACCACCATCAGGGCCATCATGAAGTTCCTTAATCATCCTCTCAGCTTGATCCTCTTCAATGCATCTCAACAGGGTCCCATTAAAATCCCTCCTGAATAAGATACTATCAATCACAATGTAGGGAATGGACTATAGTCTATATTGTCTCCTTTTAGCTCTGTCCAATCCCTGAGGGTATCCATCCCCTGATAAGAAGCTCTTCATATTATTTATCCAGCTCTTTGGGCCATTAACATTTCCTTCCTCCTCCTTCTCTGTTAATACCATAGCGGCCTTTTGTCAGAATCCTAATCTGATAAAATTTCCTTGCACAATCCTCTCCCTCTTACCAGCTTGGTAATCTGAATATCAACATCATATTCCATTACCCTAGTGATCCATCCAGATCTCTTTTCACTGATATCCTTGCTTAACAGAAAATATTTTACACTAGCATGGGGCACCACAAATGGATCCTATTTTGGGATAAGAGGTTCTTGAATTTCTTCAAGGCTCTGATGACTACAAGGGCTTGCTTCTCAACAAAGCTATACTTATCTTCATATTCTTTGAGCCCTTCACTAAAGAAAGCTATGGGCTGCTCCTCATCCTTGCCATTTGTCTGAGTCATGACAACAAAGATACTTGACTCACCACCTAAAGTGTAGAGGATGAAATCTTTCTCAAAATTTGGGTTCATGATAGTAGGGGCTGAGGCTATGGCTGTCTTGATCTCTTTAAAACTCTCCTTCCCCTCCTTGGTCCATGAGAAAACCATGTCTTTCTTAAGCATTGATGTAAGAGGTTTCACCATGGTAGAAAGATTAGGGATAAACCTTCTCACAAAGTTTATTCTACCAAGAAAACTTTGCAGCCCCTTCTTGTGTTTAGGGAGAGGAAGGGAAAGTATTGTCTTTGTTCTTTCTGGATCAATGGTCAGACCATCCTCAGATACAATGTGTCCCAATAATTTTCCTTGGCTTGTAGCAAAGACACACTTGGCTGGGTTGAGGGAAACCCCAAACTCTGTACACCTTAGAAATACCTGCCTTAGATGATCAAAATGGTTTTCTACATCTTTTGAATATACAGTTATATCATCAAGGTATACTAAGACAAACTTATCAATTAATTTTTTGAAGGCCATCTCCATTGCCTTCTGAAATGTGGCACTTGCATTTGTTAGTCCAAATGGCATCTTGTAGTAAGCATAGGTGCCCCATTTAGTAGTAAATGATGTTTTATGTCTATCCAATTCTTTAACCAGCACTTGGTTCTAACTAGAGAATCCATCAAGAAAAGAGAATCTCCTTGACCCACTGACCTTGGATAGAATTTGCTCCATGGAAGGGAGAGGATGGCGATCTTTGAGAGAAGCCTGATTAAGATCCCTAAAGTCCACACACAATCTGATTTCCCCATTCTTCTTCCTTACATGGACAAGGTTAGCTACCCATGATGAGTGTTTGACAGGAAATATTATATTGGCCTCTATCAACTTGGATAATTCTTTTCTCATTAGGGGCTCAATCTTAGGATTCACTGGCCTCTGTTTTTGCCTTACTGGCTTGGCCTTATCAACTAGATCTATGGTATGCTGAAAAAAACTAGGGTCAAACCCTTTTAAGTCATCATATGTCCAAGAAAATATGTCATTAAATTCTTGACATAAATGAATGAAGTCTTCTTGCTCAGTTTCAGAACATACCTTCCCCATATTAAGAGATTTTCCATCAGCAATTGTAACTGGGGCATAATCATCCTTTTCTATGGCTAGATTTATTCCTTTTCCTCTTGTTTGATCATCAGGATTAAAAACACTCTCCAAAGTAATGAGACCCTTGGGAAACTTGTTAGAACTAAGGTGAATGATTTGATCACCATATTGATCTTGCAGCCTTGATTGGTTTCTATCTGAGAATTCTGCCTCATTCTGCAAGAAACTAACAATTTGCTCATCAGAGTCAAACACTTGCCAATGAGTGTTGTTGTTAGGGATGGCATGCCTCACTACCATCCTAATTTGTTGCTTCTTCTCCTCCTCAAGATTCCCTGGTACATCATAAGCTGCACCCACCGCTGCAAGCCTATCAGCATATTTATTTTCTTTCCTAGGAATGCTCTGAATATTAAATGCATTGAAACCCTCAAGCAAATCCTAGACTCTATGTTTGTAAGACTTGAGAAGGCCATTTTTGGTTATATTCTGGCCTCTCACCTGATTGACTACCAACTCACTATCTCCATATACTTTCAAGGCTTGGATTCCCCTCTTTTGGGCAAGTAAGAGACCTTGAATCAAGGATTCATACTCGGCCACATTATTGGTGCAACTGAATTGGAGCCTAAAGGAAAAGTAGTATCTTATTTGAGTAGGAGAGACCAACATAACACCAACCCCTGATCCATTTCTATTCCTTGAGCCATCAAAGTACATACTCCATATTCTGTTTATATCATCATTAGTCCCAACAAAATCAGGAGCTTGAGCCTCTTTCTCTATTATGCAATACGTACTAAGGCGTGTCTCAAGAATTTCTGACATAGGCTCAAACTGATATGCATTTTCCCACTCATCCAAGAAGAAATCAGGAATCCCTACTATGGAAGTGACAGGCTCATTTACTATGTCATTTTCATCCATCTCTAGAATAGGGCAATTCATATTGATGAAGTTGGGAGCGTAAGATTCAGTGTGATGAAGGGCTTGAGGTTTTTCTCTAATTGAGGCATTGGCTCCATATCTAGTCTTAAATGACATATATGACCAATTAGTAGATATGAATCCACCAATCTAAGCAGTGAAGTCTCTTGAAAGACAGATGGAAAAATAGGGCTTGACTTCAGCAACAGATATATCTTGAATCACAATGCAACCGGGGCATGCATGTAGGGCCCTCTCTACATTCCTAAGGATCCCTATGGTTTTGATAGTACTGCCATCTAGTTGTAACACATCCCTAAAAATGGGCTCATATTTCATCCCTAAAGCATCAGCAACACACCTAGGCATTACTGAGCTACTAGCCCCTGAATCTATCATGCAATTGTGGACTAATTTGCCTCCTATAATCAGGGAAACATAGAATGGGGGAGGTCTAACCCTTTTATTTGTCTCCACATCCCCTGCTAGTTGTACTAGACTTGTGGCATTCTCCATGATAGATGGATGATCCTTGAGTTCAATCTTCTCTAGTTCTTGCTGCAGCATCCTCTTCTGCATTGGTATGGTAGCAACAGCATCCCACATAGAGATATTCACATTGGTTTTCTTCATTTTCTCTACCACACTGAAAGGTGCATTAGGAACTTTGGTAGAAACTTTGGGAGCTGCACTTATAAGAGGTTGAGGTGGGACAACATAAGGACCACCTGCATCTTTCTTTCTTGGATCTTGCTCTTGGTATTGTGAAGTACTTGCTTCTTCATTTTCTGCTTGTATATGAGGTGTAGCACTCAAAGTTGAGGCCTGCTTAGGAGAAAGAGGGGCAGCATGTTCCATAGCTCTCTTCCTACTCCTTGTGTTATGAGCAACAGAATCCTAGTTTATATTACAATGCTTCCCATCTTGATGATTCATGAAAGAGCAATCATCATGTCCTTGAATATATGATGTCTCCTTGGGATGATCCTCCTTGTATGATTGCTTTGCTGCAGGTTCTTAGACAGTTAGGGCCATATAAGATTCTGCCTTCTGGCACATGCAATAGGTATAAGAATAGTTGCAAGAAGGGTAGAAATCTTGATCTTGGGCCAAGTTATTTTGAGGGACTATAGCTCTGTTCTGATTTGAGCTTGAAGCAGAAGCATGACTATTTTTTCTACCCTGATCAAAGGAGCTATTCCACTGATTAGGAAGCCTACCACCACTTGGAGCTTGATATTGCAGTTGGGGAGGCTTGCCACTTTGAGCTTGCTTCCTTTCTAAGGCCACCACCTTGTTACTCATCTTTTGTATCATAGAGAGACTATCCTCTAATCTCTTCCCCTATTCCTTCAACTCCCTCCCCTGCTCTTGCAATTTTTTATCCAGGGTCTTCTCTCTTTTATCTGTATTCAGCACTAGACCTTGGAGCATTTCTTTGAGCTCATCTATCCCATTTGAGGATGTAGAAGCCTGAAAGACTGGAGTAAGAGTTTGTGATGTAGAAGTTGTGGGAAGAGGGGCCATTGCTGGTTGGTGATTAGGAACATCAGGAAAGAAAGGCATAGGGGGCCTTGGAGCCAATTTTCCTCCTTGTATTAGGATGTTCTCAGCTTTTATGGCTATCTCATAAGCATTAGGCAAAGTATCCCCTCCCATAGTTTGGATTATAGTGGCAATATCACTGTTAAAAGCTCTAAGGTAATGCAAGAAGGCATTACCAAGGGTAGGTTTCACTGCAGTAGGTATTCTATCCCATGTCTTTTGGAATCTATAATTAAAATCAGTCATACACTCATGGGGGGCTCTTTTTATTGTAGTCAATTGCTCTAATAGTGACAAATGGTCACTCTTATCCTCAAAATGTTTGCATAATCCTGCTCCTAGTTCATTCCAATTAGTTATAGAACCATGAGCTAAGCCCCTATACCACTGTAATGCTTTTCCTTTTAAAGATGAGGCTAGAAGTCTGACAGCAACATCATCCTCCATAATACCATGAATATTACAGACATTTGCTACTTCTTGGATATGCTCCAAAGGGGAGATAGAAGTCTCACCAGTAAAATCAAGTATGCTTTTTAGTGTAGATACTGGTATATCATGTCTTTGGGCTAACAACAGAGGACTTCCACCATTAAAGGTGGCAAAAACATGAACTCTTGGTTGTGCCATATAAACAAGTGTTCTATTGATGAGCGTTGATGGAAATCTAGGCTGAGTTCGAGCAGTAGGAGGAGTAGAGGTGGACCTTACAAGTATATTAACTATTTCTTCACCCCTAACTAGTGATAATGAAATTCTAGTCCTCCTTCTTCTAGGATTTGAAAGGGAAAGCTCTTGATATTGAAATTTACCTCTAGAAGACGCCCTTGTTTCAGCTCTGGGCATGAATCACTGCAACTTTGGTCTGGAACCAAGTTTGTTGATGTTTAGAGTCGCCAAGTACTTTGAAGGACCAACCTCTTGAAGGCTTGAATACTAAAGCCAACACTACCTCTTCAGCATTAATCTCTAAAATTCTTCCTTCTTTGACACCAGTAGACTTTAAATCTTCAATAGGATTGTCCCATCGGGTGTGCCAAAAACTATTATCACTTAGGTTTGCACCCTTGTCCAAGGCCTATGCCTGAGGACAACCTAGTGAAACATGGAAATAACCTCCAAGTTGTGGGACTTGAATTGCGAGGTTGAGTCTTCAGAGAAGGCTGGCTTCCTCTTACTATCAAGGTGCACCTAACTACTCTCAGAAGCAAAAGGGGAAGAAGGAGATGTAGAAAACAACTCTACCCTACCTAAACTACGGAGGTGATGCACCAAAATAGAGTGTTCAGACCCATTTCTGCCCATATATGCACTATTGAACCAGAATGAAACTAAGGATATATACATACAGGCTTGCTTTGATCTAATAACCTCATGCAGATCAAGAAGCACAACTCAATGACACAAGGAAAGAGGAATCTCACTTATATATTATCCAGTAGGCAAGAAACAGATACACTATGTAGGTTACAGATCTCGACAATACACTAATGAGAGGCAAAAGGGATGCACATACACATCGATGGCTAAAGGAGATAAAATAGAGAATCATTTGGTTCAAAGGCACAGGGAATGTTACACTGAGAGTTGCAAAGCAATATCAGAGAAATCAGAAAGAGTTGACCCCTAGAAAAGATTACAAAATTGCCTTTATAGTTTAGGCATAACTGAGGGAAATGATTCTGTATTAACTGCTTCAACTACTGCCATTGAATCCCAAAATATTTGATCAAAGATCACACTTGAGTATGGTTCTGAAGTACAAAATTAGATATTCGACTGAAGGAATGCCATGAGTAGACAGAAGTGGCACCAATGAATGATCTCGACATAGTAGATGGATCGACTGAGACGGTGGAGTGTTTCCCTATGCCTTGCATTCATTTCAGGTAGGTCAAAATTGATCGCAAAGATCAAATCGCAAGATAACCTTGATCACCTTTGCTTCCTGGTTCATGAATCAATAGGGTTGAAACAAGTCAAATAGGCTATACAAGCTAGCTGGGTCATGCGGGAAAATTACCTTTCTTCATTTCGCCACCTGGGGAAGTCTTCGTGGTTGACCTTCCGTCATCAGACTAACCGTGTCACCCTTGTAGATATTCATATTAACTGTGATGATTACATTAACTGCCAACCATCGACCATCCTTTCTGACCAGACTAGCGAGACACATGTCAATAAGGCATTGTGTCACCAACATAAACCCTCGAGTGACTTACCCATAGTGAGGTGGCGACGATCATCGATCGGCCTAGATCCAAAAATCATGAAGACTCGTCATACTCTATGTTATCCTTACCTCGGGCCTATCATATTTGGCACCACCTCTACAACCTTGTCATATCCAACCAATGCCTAGCAATACCTCAGTGATTGCACCCTGGCGAGACCTAGCCCCATCGACACGTGGTGACCTATTGCTACGTCGCTATGGTAAAGATCACACATCTTCACCATGGCAATATGGTGACAGTCGTCGATCCTCTCTAATCCAATGATCACGAAGACCCACCTTCCTGCCACCTTCCTCCCTCATAATTCGTTGGGCCCGTGGTACATGTGGCACTTCCCTATTGGTTCATCGGTCATTTAATCCCTACTGCACTGGCGGGATGAAATATGGTTCCACCAGGACATGTGGTGCCTTATTTCTATGTCGCCATGTTATCTCTCAAGTAGTTTCTAATGGCGAGATAGCGTCAACCATAGATCTTTGTAGATCTGAAAATCATAAAGACTCTCCTCTTGACTGTGCTGGCTGAACTGAAGATCTGACGCACGTGTCTCCCTCTGATTTGTCACCATGATACCAAACTCTGCCAACTGGGCAGATGGTGTACCTGACGTAACCCAACCGCTTTCCTGAAACCTCGCCGTTATCTTCTCCGACCTGCCAAACCTTGCCACTGAACATGTTGACTCACCATCATTGACACCCCTTTTTCAACAGGTGCTATGTCACCATGGAAATTTTTGGGCCAATGCATGATAGCGACATAGTGCCTACGGCGCTGCAGAACATTTTTGACCCGTGCCATCGTCTGCCCTGCAAGCTGGACCCACCGAACACGAGGTGCCTTGTCGCTATGTCGCTATGGTAAAGATCGCACATCTTCACCATGGCGATATGGCGACGACCATTGATCGGCCTTGATCTGACGGCAGAGAACTTGCAAGGCGTATGAGGTAATTTTGATATCTTCATGGGTATTAAAATATTAGTAATTGGGGAGATGACTATTGGGCGGGGTATCATTCAAATTTTGAAATTTGGCGGGGCAAACAAAATGTGGTAACATTTTCTTTTCCCTACAATGTAGACAACTTTTGATCAACATGGCACCAACTTCATCTTTCTTCCTTCTTGCCTGCATGGTGTCTAACTGAGTGCCTACCTTATTAATGATATCTTACTTGAAATCTAACAAAAAATTGGATAATTTCATCTTTGATATTCCTACACTACCATTGGACTTATGTGGTAGATCTCTAAGTCCCCTACCTTTCTTCACAGTGGCTCTGGAATAATTTAGACATATATCCTATATATTAGTCCAAGTTTTTTGAGAGATATCTCCTCCTTCCATAAGATCAAAAGCTTCAATGCTTCCATCATTCATGCCTCTCAGAAAAAGATGTTTTCTTGGTTCCTCATTCAATTGATGTTGTGTGTTACATTGTAGGTTGAACATGAATCAAGAAACATAATCTTCTAGGGTTTCATCATCCTTTTGGGACATTTTGAAAATGGCATCCCCTTTTAAATCTTGACCCCTATAGTATTCCTTATACTTTGTGAGGAACAAGTTTCACATTGTAGGCCAATCTGCTACAACATTGACACCCAACCCCATTAACCATCTCGAAGCATCAATTGTATAGTTATAACTTCTACAAAGTATGTCAAACTTGAAGAGAAAGGTTTCAGGATCTTTAGTGATTAGGCCACAAAACTTGGTAAGTGTAGCAATAGGTATGTTTTCAAGTTTTGGTTACCCTATTGAGGAGGGATAAGAAAAGGAAATGTAGGTTGAGGTTGAGGCTGAGCCATTCTTGGATGAGGTATTAGTAATGGTGGTTGATAGGTAACAAGGGCAAGTGGATTATCTTGGTATTCAAGTTCAGCAAAAAGAGCATTCAAATGTAGGGATTCTTTAGAGGAAGAGGGTATTTGTCCTTAAGTGGTAATGGATTTTCAAAAGATTCCTCTTTGTTATTCTCATTGTGAGGTTCTTTAGGTTTAGGATTAAAAATGTCTTCCTGAATGTTACGGAAAAGAAATCTCCCAAGGAGGTATCTTCTTCTATGCATGCAAAATCTAAACTAACATAACAAATTCAAGGTTGAATTAGATTGACACCTTCCTTGACAATGACACCAAAAATGGCTGGTCATCTTAATACCATAGTAATAAAGGATTGGACATCCTTTTATAGTGACTCTATGGTTAGACAGAATCATGTGCTTTCCTAAAATAACATACTGACTTCATTTTATTTTGTCAACTTGGGAACGTAAGCTTGAGAGGGTGGCTACAAAGTATATGCTCTATTTCTCCTTTAAGTCATTACAACTAAGACAAAGGAAATGTTGAAGGAGACTTAAGCTAGAAATTGAAACATCTTAACTTGAAGCTTAAAGTAATGTTCTAAATAGTAAACCTATCTATGCACCTATGCTATAGGAATAGTTCACTGATTCTATTATTAATGGTTGTAGGAAGAACATAATTATACCTTGTGAAGAAAAAAACAAGGGAATGAAATCTATTCTAACATAGCAATTCTCTCATCAAGTGGGCCCCCTTGGACGAGTGAATAGAAAAGACAATCAAGATAGAAGATTTAAACTTGAACTTTGTATTATATTCATTCATGGTAAGAGATTACATCTAATTAAAAAAAAGATCACATATTGTTATGAAAATCAATCTATTCTATCTTTCTCCCAAAAACTCTCTCTCAAAGCTAGAGTAGACATTATTCAAAGGGAAACTACAAGAACTTCCTAACTCTATGATCACTATATCAATGACGATCAATTATAGATTCATAAAGTCTATAACATAAATATCATTAACCATGATTAAATCCTCCAAGAATATAGTATGTTGAGGGAGCTATATTTGTGCACTACCATAAAAGAAAACATTCAATAACTTGCTCATTTGCAGTGGTTCAGCAATCTGTTTGGCTTTGACTTAATGCTGAGGTGCTAACTTTGAATACATGTGGAAAGTACTTGCAAAAAAATTGAATGCATACAACTTCTACACACACACACACACATTTATTTATTTATTTATTTATTTGATCATAAATGTTAGAAAAGTTGTAATGTTCAAACTATCACTCTTTGCAAATCCTATGGCTATAGGAAGGAATCTACCCAAAACATAGGATGGATGAGGAAACATTTACCAGCATGTAACATTCCTTCATTATACCATAGAAATCCATAGATTCAAGCAAATATAGCATATTTGCACTATCCATACTACTACTTCATGTTTTAACATATGGATAACATATTCATGAAAACATAAGCTCATTTACTTAAAAACATAGAGTCATGACTATTTCTACAAGATAACTATCTAAAAACAAGATAAAAGGATGTCAAAATAATGGCCTTTTAGAGGCCCATCAATGGGATCTAAGTATCTTAGAAAAGTCCCTTCATTAAAGGTATGCTATCAAAATTTTTTTAAGATTATCTTCAATATTTTGAATAGATCGAAAGTTTTATATTATATTCACATTATTTTGTGAGTATTATTGTTTAACCATTATTTGTGATTTTTTCTTTAAATTTATGATACTACAACTGAAGTAGATGGGGCATGGACAGCTCCTTGGGATTCCACTTCTAAAGGTATTCCACTTTTCCCTTCCTTGACAATCTCTACTTCCATTTCAAATCCATCAACTTCCACTACAAAATCTTGTAGATTTGTTCATTTTATATGAGGATGAATTATCCTCCTACTTATTTTTCATTATTTATGCACAAAAAAATTAATTATGTGAGAATAGTAAAATCTCAATGCACAGTAAACAATTAAAATAAACTACATATAACAAATAATCAATTTTCTTTACCTCTTTATCATCTAGTGTAGATTTCCCTTGGTGCAGTTGATGTTCTTTGTCATCACTACCTTTTACCTAATACAAAATACTTCCACTTCCACTTGATCCTTGTGTGCAAGCATATCGAGGGGTATGTCAAATAGTAACAATAATACTTGAAATAATTGTAGTAGTAATAATTGGAGTAGATGGAATTGTTTTACAATAGTTGACACACTACCTGAAGAAGATATTATAGGTAAAACATATGTTGTTCCTATAGATGGTGCAACCAATGATGAAATATCAATAGCACTTGAATGAATGGTTGGCATATCCAACGCTACATAATTTGAAACCTCTTCAATATGGTCTACCATAGACAGCTAGCTCATGCCTCTCTCACCTAATTGAGCCTTGACAGAAAGCTCACCAAGCGATGAAGCACATACCTTCAATCTCATTCTTCAAAAAATTCATAACCTTAATTTACATTGAAATTAACCGTAATAAAAGCAAAAAAAAGTGAATATAACAAATATGAGAGAATTTGGAATCCCCAGATTTTCATAATAGAAAATGAATTGGCCCTTCACATATATGAACATGACTCTCTTGTTTTAAATGATAATTGTGTGGTTTATTTTATTTGACAAGTATAATTATGCAAAGGAAATTTTTTGCTTAAATCCTTAGATGATACTCATCAATGGTAGACCAAAATAGTGTCTAAGAATAGAAGATATTAAAAACATTACATAATCATCAAATACCTCTACATTATTACCTTGTTGACATTTATATCTTTCAAAATCATCTTGAAACTTCTTCTTTTCCTAGAAAACATGTAGTAGCAATGTAAAGTTCTATAAGAAAGAGAATCCCAAGAAAGTGAATTAATTTCCTTGATCCGAGAAAACTTGTAATCAATATCTATCAAGTCAAATGGCAATATACAACTAGTACTATTCTGGCATATACTAATAGACACTTCTATAAAATAAAGGAAGAGATGTAGAAAATGTTATTTATGTGTACAACATTCATTCCATCTAGGTGATTCTCATGAAGGTGAAGTAATACCCATTCTAGTACCATTCCAACTCAAATACATTTAACCATGGAGTTTCCATCCATTTATTCTCATGTGAGATAAGTTCTTGTGAGCTATTCATGAAACATAGGTCAATGAGTTTTACTCAATAACTACTCTATTGAATCCTAATAGAAATATCATAATTTGACTTGATGTGGATAATATCACCTATTTATTAATATATTAAATCCATTATCACAAGATTTTGATATTGTGAATCTAATCTAAAATGTCAGAGGTCTTAAAGACTATTTTTGTTCCTATTCAAGGTTTCTCAATAGCACAAACATGCTTATAGTGCTTGTAAAATGAGGTCTTTGAATTTCTCTCCACATAAAGAGTTAGGTAGAATAGAATAGTTTCCCTCTACTTTGAGAGATATTTTAGACATAAAATCCACCACTGCAAGGAATGATGCACAAGTGAATTCTTTTTTGATTGGGGAGACTACTTTTCTAGTTCATCAAAATCTTGCTTTGAGCTCTAGTATACTAAAAACACCAACCATGATAGATTTTATGATGGTTACATTTTCAAAAAAGATGCATTCTTAGCTACCAACATTGAGTACAACACCTCAACAAATATCATCATTTCTAAGGCATGATGTAAGCACTCCTAGTTAGGGGGTAAGGTGGGAAAATTCCAAGGAATCATCAATTTTCAATGAATATAGTTTTGTCGAGGTTAACTCCATATTCATGAGTTTCTTCTTCTAGTGTCATTCCCTTATCTCCTCTCAAAATAGTTCCAAGAAGTGTTGTTGCCACTAAAAGTGGTATTTAAATGAAAGATTCCCTCTCACCAAAGTCTTTGTTTGGAAACAACTCAAGGAAAAGGACCTCATTATAAACCCAAATTAATGGGACAACAATGTTGGGGTCCAATAGTTTGGTTCAAAATGTGCCTATAAAAAAACTATGTTAAATCAATTTGATATTCATTAGTACATGCCCTATTCATTTATTCAACAACATGCTCAATCAATGGGGCATGTACAGAAGCAATAAATGGTACCAAAACAATATCATTTCTCCACTAATTAGCAACAAATAGTTTAACTTCAAAAATAATGTTTGACACCTCAACAGAATATATAGCTTCAGCAGCAACTTTTTACTCAACAAAATCCACAATATTTCTAGACATTCTCACCAACATCTATAAATTCCATCACAACCCCAAACCACACTTTCACAGCATGTGGCAAGGAAAATAAAGCCACAATCTGGACAAATGGCTTGTCATCCCCAAAATTTTGTGTTGAATCTAAAATTTAAGTGGCTTGAGATAATTGATCTAGATAAGGTGATAAAATTTTATAGTTATAGTTAATCTATTGCTAAGTTGAAGCCACACAATTCAATGGACCACATTGACTTGTTG
This sequence comes from Cupressus sempervirens, assembly GCA_028749045.1. Taxonomy (NCBI): domain Eukaryota; kingdom Viridiplantae; phylum Streptophyta; class Pinopsida; order Cupressales; family Cupressaceae; genus Cupressus; species Cupressus sempervirens. The sequence goes on from CM053786.1 coordinate 470,337,483, forward strand.
GAATTGCAAGTTCAATCCCACTAGCCTTCTAAAAAAAGAGAGGGTGATTTATTAATATTAGTAGTTAAACTTGTAGATATTAATGAGCATGTTTCAGTGTCATGTGGTAGTGCAACCCCATGAGACATTCCTGTTAGAGAAATATCTCTTGAAATCCCCATGCATAAAGCAACATGCATATCACTAGTTGTTGCAATACCAAAAGAAGTTTTAGAAACTCCTAGCATCTCCTTTTGAGAGATATTTCCATGTTTCTCAAAATAATTTGGGTCCACTCTTCCATAAATCTAATTCACATTCCCCATCACCAAGTCTTCCCCGAAGACACATGCCATCGAGGGGATGAAAAACTATATATAAATTGCATATAGCAAGGTGACGTGGAGTAGGGACCAACTAAATCAACATGATGAAGGGCAATATCTTACATCAACATTACTATCCCTATCCAATAATGGTGAGACCACAACAAAAAATTTAGTGGCACATTTTCTATTGTCATCTCAAATTTGAAACTTTGAATGCACATATAAGTGACAAATATGCTAGATCATGTATTCCATATTGTGATGATGTGATCATCATATACATTGCAAAAAACTAATGATATCTTTCTATTCTTGAAGGTGAGATGAGACTTTCTTCCATGGAGGAACAACTCTAATGGTTGATACTCCAATGATGTATGATTAATTGTCAACAATGAAAGTTGCAGAAAACAATTATTATCCATGGTAGAGTTTTTTTTACCATCCACTCCATCACCCTTAGATCTTCCATTGAGCACCAAGTTGCTTGACCATAACTCTGATACCATTTTGAGTATAGTTTCTCATTTACCATGGGTAATGATTTTCCCTCCCAACCATAGAAAACCTCTACTTGCCAATCTTGGGCACTAAATCTATATGAGAAAGTAGACCATAGAAAATGCTTATGACATTTACCAATTTTCTAATTCACCAATTTGCATGCTCCTCATAGGTCAAGTTTCTAGCTTTGGCTTACAAACCACCTACACAATAGCTTTTAAAAATGTACCATACATTTATCCATCAACTCTTCTACATCAATCTCTTGAATTGCTTCTCCTTCATCATCACTTATTTCTTCAACATGGATTCCTCTAGTTTATGTTGTCTCAATGAATTATTCAATCATTTTTTACAATCATCAAACTCTTATCAACCATTTGCAAAAATAGTTCTAGCTTATTGTGAGGCTTCACCCTGGCCCATCATAGCATAGCATAGCAGTTTATTTGTATTTTAGATACTTTATATTTTGCATTGCAGATACTTTATATTCTAAGACCTTGTTATATGTTGGACTATTTTGGACTATTATTCAAACTATTTGATACTATGGACACTTTATTTTATGGTAATCATTTATGATGTTAGAACTTATTTATGATGCTTGATGATTAGTTACATTCATGTACTTGGTTGGTTATTTTATTAATGAGTAGGAAATTATTTTCAAATATAAATGTTAGATGGATTATATATATGAAAATAATTAAATGTTGCAAAAGAGTCATATCATGTTTAGTTCAATAATGGTAGTATAATATATGCACAATGGTTAGAAATGGAAAAATGTTATTCAATTGAGAAATGACTTACATTCTGATTCAATTATGAATATAGAATTGATTGAGGATTTATATGCACATATGTTTTATTTATCTTAGACTATTGATATAGTTTCAGTGTGCAGGAAATATCCATGGTAAAATGGAGAACCAATACTATACCTTTGTTTTAATTGAGATTGCCAAGGTTAGATCTAATGAAGAGATCTTAACCTTGTTGTTTAGTATTTTAATTTTTGAACATGATGTGAATGGATGTCTTAAATTAGATTCTTTTTCTGAAAATTGATTTTCCACTCATAATGTTAAATGTATATTTTATAGTGTCACTTGACACTTGTGTTATCATTTGTTTAAGTGACAAGTCAGGTTGAGATATTAGTAAAAGGCACCCAACCTTATTCCTAACTAGTTAGAAATGTTTAAGTTTTCATCCCCTTTCATAAAAATATCTTATGAAGGTTTTAATTTAATTAAATTTCGGATTTCAAGTTTAGGGTGACTTTAGAGGGCTTTGTTTGAGTCTTAGAGTGTTCTTTTAGTGAAATTAAGTTACCTACATGTTAGTACTATATGCCAGGGCTTTAATTTTGGCTTTACCAGAGTTAAAATCTCTTTTCTAACACTTTTAAGATCTCATTTCTTAAGTATTGTGAACATGGAAGAAGACTTACCCAAATTCCCACCTTTTAGAGGGAAATTGGAAAATAGAGTGATGGGGACACAACCCAAGAATAGATGGACACAACAGAAAAGGAAAATTGTATTAACTAAGAAAATAAGCTAGTACAAACAGTACAGAGAAAAATAAACTTCAAAACATGCCCTAAGGGCTTATAATAGCATAAATCTAGAGATAATTTCTTCTTTTAGTACCTCCTCTCAAACTCCACTCCGAACTGCCTTTTACAATGCCAAAAATCTCCTTAAAAAGACCTCGAAGGGTTAAGGACTAGGAGTACATTCTAGAAAGTTCTAGTAGGCACCCACCGACCAAATAGAAGGTTCTGAAAGCTGCTATAGAAGTCGGTGCAAATCTAAAAGAATCCAAAAATGATAACCGAACTTTCGGGAGGCATAACTTTTGAACCATAGCTCTGATTGACGAACCGTTTACATTTTCAAAAAGATCTCGAAATGCTCTATAGTCCTATGGACAAGCTTTGCTTGTACCCCATTTTTTGACCCTTTTTGAGGTCATTTATGTTAGAGTAAATAATTAATTATTAATTATTTATTCTATTACTTAAGCTTACTTAGGTTAATGCATATTTAGTATTTAATGCATGTAGTGGTTGTTGTTGACAACTCGAGAGTTTTCTCCTTTTTTAGCATATTCCACTTTTTGAGGATATGTGCTGAGTTGTCATTTTTGTCCTCTACCTCCTTCCAGCTTGTTCTACAAGCTTCCATGAGGCCTTTTAAATGGTCTCTCTCTCATTGTAATTCATTCCATTCACATAGCAATTTCATTTTCCTATTGTGAAATATTTTCTCTTGCATTGTTTGCTTCATGCTCTTGCTCTTTCGGTTTCTCTTCAGCAAGCTATTTGCATGTAGGTGATCTTGGCGACTGCGGAGTTGGATTTCATCAACTCCTACATGGTATCAGAGCCTCCCTGCTGCTTCTTGTTTGAAGGATTTGTGAAGCTGTGATTTGAAGTCACAAACCCTAGTTTGTTTGTGCATTTTTTCTTCAAATCAGGGCTAGAGCAAATTTTTGGAGCACTTTCAGCCCAAACGGGCATCACCATTGGATCCGGAAGGCCATTTACAGTCAAAATTCATATAAAACTTTTCATTTTTGGAGACAGAGCTCCGGAAGGCAAAATTTGTTTACATCGGAAGCTTCCGTACGGACTGTATGGACGATTTGCGATTTTAAAATTAAAAAAAAAAGGCTTCTTTAAGGTGCTCCGCCAGGGCACCAACGGCGGGCAAACCCGACGCCGCCAGCGCCCCGCCACCAGCGGAGCATCCGCTGTCATTCACCTATTTTCGACCGCCGCAGCGCCTCCGACAGGCCGCTCTGCCAGCGGCCCCCACCGCGGTGCCACCCCAAACATCCGCCGCCCGGGCGCAGCTGCCTCCGCCACCGCAGACAACGGCGCCGCCGGGTTTTCCTCCCGGGCGCCACCGCCACCGGCGGTTTTCGCTGGCCTCTCCAACCACCGACTGCCACGTGGCTGCTGACAGATTTGCTGACGTCATATTCTGGTCAGCTGACATCACTTTCACGGCATGTGACATCACCTTGCCGTGATGGATTTTTTTTTCGGTGACAGGTTTGTGACGGGCATACGGCCGTCAAATTTATACCCGTGTCATAATTTTTCAGCAAGTGTATTTTTTTGAGCAGCAGTCAGTTTTTTGGCTATAACTTGAGCATACAGAGGTCTTTTTCCGATCCGAAAGAAGCGTCGGAAAGCTGACTCAGAGACGGACACATTGGTGCTAGTTTTGCATGATTTTGAGTTCGTTTGAGCTTCCATTTTTGGTGTCAAAGTAGAGGCTTTTTCTGCATCAACAAATCCAGGTTCCTTTCCAGTTTTTTGCTTTCCTTAGTTGTTTTTTTGTGGTATTTGGGAGATATTTTTGTATGTTTGTGGGGGGGCGTCTTTCTTTTTTGTAATTTACTTTAGTTAAGACCCTTCTACTTCCGTCTTCTTCTTTCTCTCAATGGCGGATCCATCTATATCCCGTCTCACACCACACAACTACCACACATGGAAGGCACAAATGACTAGACTTCTAATGTCAAGAGGTCTATGGTCTTGTCTGGATGAGCATCAGCCTAATCTCCAATGACCTTTTGAGATTCTACAACACAGGAACAAGATGGATGAAGCCATGGGGCTTATTGCACTCAACATTTCAGACAGCTTTTTGTTTCACTTGGATGGTTTGACTACTCCACGGGCTTATTGGCTAAGATTTCAGACTTTTTTTGGACAAGTGAATGAGTTTTGGGCACTTCAGCTAGATGCAGAATTGACTTCTTTGACACCTGATCACTTTCCCACCATTGAGGACTTCTTGATGAAGTTCAAATCTCTACGTACACTTTTGCAGGGATGTGGGAAGAACAAAACAGATGATGAGTGTATCTTTTTGGTACTCTCAAAGTTAAAGGGACAGTATCAGATCTTCTCTTCCACTTTCTACTCCACTATGGATGCCTTGGGTGATAGACATAGGATGCCTTCATTTGAGATATTTTTTAATCGGTTAACCCATGAACAATCGAAGATTACTCAAATGGATTCACTTTCAAGTTCTCAGTCACAGGCATTGCTTTCCAAGGTTACACAGGAACAGAAGTTGAAGTAGCTATCAGATCCCTCTTCTACTAGTTCATCATCTTCTAACAAGAAGGAGAAAAAGAAGACTGCAACTCCTACCTGTTCCTATTATGGGAAAGGATCTCATGATGAGGCACGTTGTTTTCAGAAGAGATGTGATGGCTATGAGAAACAGATTGCTGATTTGTACGCTCTCTTTCAGAAGAGCACTATTTCCTCTCCATCCTCTTCTACCTCACAAGGGTCTTCTTTTTAGGCTTCTTCCACCTCTTCAACATCTACATCAGATCTTGGAAAGGGTCATGCATTACAGGCTTCTATTGCATCTTCTTCACAGGTTCTTTGGATACTGGATTCAGGTGCTTCTCACCATATGACATCTTCTCAAGGTGTCTTCTCCACTCTTGAGGCTTCTCCTATTCCTCACATTCTCATGGGGAATAACACTGCATTACCAGTCTGTGGGAAAGGTTCAGTTCACATCCAAGATGGTATATTCAATGATGTATTGTATGTTCCATCTTTGTCTGCCAACCTTCTCTCAATTTCTCAGATTACACGCAGTGGATCAGGGAAGACAGTTGAGTTCACTACTGATTCAGTCTTCATTTGAGATCATGCTACAGGAGATCTTATTGCTACAGGGGCAGTTGATCCTTCCACTCATCTCTATACCTTCTCACACTTTGGTCCACCATCTCCTTCGCAGAAGCATCGTGTGGTGCAGTCAGGACACTTGAACCTTTGTATTATTCCTGAGATCCCTATTTTGACTGCCACACCACAACCAGATGAGGGCTTTTCCTCTCTACAAGATTCTCCTTCCGCTCTACCTGATCTTCCAGCTTCATTTATTGAGACTCCAGGTACACTTGTTGCAGATACTTCAGTGGACATTCATGACAATGTCATCACACCTGCCTTGGGGATTCCCTTTTCGGTTCCTCATACATTCTCTTCTGGACATCAGCTAGGCTTTCCAATTGCTCCTCTCACACAGGGATTTCCTTGTTTCGTGCCTTTGTTCCTTCCGAATTGGAGTTTCATTGGTTCGATCATTTCTACAGGAGCTCCATCATTATGGGGGGGGCTTGGTGTCTATTCTCTTGGGGGGGCTGGTTGTACTTATGGTTTTGAGAGAGTCTCTTGAAACATTTTTGGCGAAAGTTGTCCTTGGGGGAATTGGTTGAGGCCTTCCTTCCTTCACTTCATGTTTTTTTAGCATGTTGTTTTTACCTCTTTTTTGGGGGAGGGTTTTTCCCATGTGGTTTTCTCTCTTTCCTCGCTTACAGAGGTTGCATTCTTCTTGCATTGTACATGGGTACCTAACATGGCCTCGTTGCCGGGACCCATTATGCATTTCATCTTAGTTTTAGGAGCTTAAGGCATTCCCCTAAGTTGCACTTAAGGGGGGGTGTTAGAGTAAATAATTAATTATTTATTATTTATTCTATTACTTAAGCTTACTTAGGTTAATACATATTTAGTATTTAATGCATGTAGCGGTTGTTGTTGACAACTCGAGAGTTTTCTCCTTTTTTAGCATATTCCACTTTTTGAGGATATGTGTTGAGTTGTCATTTTTGTCCTCTACCTCCTTCCAGCTTGTTTTACAAGCTTCCATGAGGCCTTTTAAACGGTCTCTCTCTCATTGTAATTCATTCCATTCACATAGCAATTTCATTTTCCTATTGTGAAATATTTTCTCTTGCATTGTTTGCTTCATGCTCTTGCTCTTTCGGTTTCTCTTCAGCAAGCTATTTGCATGTAGGTGATCTTGGCGACTGCGAAGTTGGATTTCATCAACTCCTACAATTTAATGCCCCTACCCTGACTTTGAAGCATTCTTACGAGGTCTCCAAAACCCAAAAAATTGCAATAACTTTCAAATCGTGGGGCCTATTGACCTGATTCTTTTTCTGGAATGCTCTAAATCATGATTACATTCATTTGGCCCATTCACACCTTCTAGTTTACCAAAATGATGGCCCAATTACATGCTCCTATTTTTTCAATATTTTCAAACACACTGATAGTGGAACTGTGAGAGTTGGAAACTTTATTTGACCCAAATGGGTATCCAAAAATGAAAAGACATGAAACAGAAACTAAGTCTAAGTACATTTTTTTGGGTGACATAGGATTGCCCTTATACCTCTAGATGCTCCTGCATCATAGAGTTGGCATTCATCCACTCTCTACTTTTAGAGATTTTTGGTTTTGGAGATTGGATTAAGGAAGGATAGAGGGCTCTTCTCAAATCAGTTCATTTACCATAACTTGGAGAAAGGTTGGAGCTTTTGCCATGTTTTTTAAATTATGTGTTGTATTGTTTTTCTAAATAAAAGATGTGTAAATTTTGCTATAAATGCTTATGTGTGTTGTCCATTGTCCCTATTGTATTGCTGGGTGTGGATGATTTTTTATTGCCTTATTTTCATTTGGTTTTTGAGAGTATGTTGTTATGGGTGTGGAAGGACATCACTCACCCTTGGGAGGGAAGAAGTAGCCTTCAAGTGAAGGGTTTAGTTGGGCCTCTCCCCTAAGTGTAGAGTCTCTTCCTTGGAAGGAAGAGGGATAAGCATGTAGTATGGGCTGCATGTGCCAATACTTTGTTATGCACTTTGGGGGTGATAAGGGAATAGAAATTTTGTAAGAGTTGGTAGTTATTTTGTATTGCTTGTGAAGGCAGATTTGGATTTCTATATTTGGTTTCTCCTCGGGGTTATTAGGCACACCTTTACCCATTCTATTGGTTCCTCTAGTAACCTACTATGTAAGCTCAAAAGGTTGTTAAATGTTGTATCTTGTATTGTTGATTTATATGTGTGTGCTTGATTGTTACCCGATTGGTCTTGGTTCTCCAAGCTCGGTGGGTGGTCTCTTAGAGACCTATGTTGGGAGGTGAGCTCTCCATGGTTTACATGTTTTTTTTGTATAGGTTTTCTAAATGGATATGTGTTGAAGAAAAGCTTGGAAGATTTTTTCACTTTTTGTTGAAGATTTGAAGATGATTTATTATGAACATTTGTAAAAGTTATGCATTGTAAAAGATTAGAAGTAGATCTTCATGTAATTGTAAATTGACGTAAGGATTCAATTATGATTGTACATTTTAAAGGACCTTTCAATTTTGTGAACATATTTTAGTTTAAATATTTCTTAAATTGTTTCCAAGAAATAAAATTGAACATTATTATTGTATGTGCGTGTATGTATGTGTGTCTTGTTCAAGAAAATGTAGGCATGACACTTCTAATGAGCTAATAAAAAATAGATTAACAAATTTTCAACTTCCAAATTTGTAGGTGTTTTAAACTCCCAATCAAATATTGATGGGGATTTTATTCATTATGTATTCAAGCTTCTAGGTGAGATTGTGTATGATTTTTTAGCATTAGTAAAAACATTTTGGATCATACTCCATGATCCATCATCGGGATGTTAATAAGAGAGCTAAGAATGTAGAAGAATGATATGTTGTAGACCAAGCTAAGTAATAAGAGGAGAGGGAGGGGTAAGGGAGAGCCACATACAAATCAAGAGAAAAAAAAGAAGAAAAGAAAAAAAATTGAGGTCAAGAAAAACCAAAATGAAGTACAAACTACTAACTAAAGAATGAAATAAAAAAATCAATTAAAATTAAAAAGGTAATATAAAAAGAGAAAATGAAGGGAAGACAAAAATAATTTAAAATAAAAATAATGATAAAGATAATAATAAATAGATATGAGAAAGACCAAGAAGTACACAACTAACTTGAAAATAAAAGAAAATCAATAAGAAATGAAAATAAAGCAGAAGAAACTAAATAAGGGGTAAAAAAGGAAATAGAGGCAACGTAAAACCTATAGGAGAGGGCAAGGAAGAAAACTGAGAGTGAAAAGTCAAGGGAGTTGAAAGGCAAAGAAACTCACCTAATAAGGAACTAAAAATTAAAAATAAAAAAGTAAAAAATAAAATAAGAAATGCAAACTTGCTAACAATGAAAAGAAGACAAAAAAGATGAAGATAATACAAGAAATATAAATGAATAACTAAAGAATGAACAAAGGGAAGAGAAAAATTTAAAAATCCCATCAACACTAAGCTAAAGGGAGAGAGCGGAGAGATAAATAAGAGAGAAAAATAAGTGATAAAGGAATGAGATGAAAAACCAACCTAATAATGTTTTTAAATGAAAAAATAAAGCATATAATTATGTAAGGAAATAAATGTTAGTATAAAACTAACATTAACTCACCTAAGACAAATATTTGATAAAAAGGTAAAACTATATATATATATATATATATATATATATATATATATATATATATACTAGCATAAATAAATATGCATTTATGAATAATAGAGAAAAAAGATAGAAATAAGTGAGTATAAGCGAAACTATATATATATAATGCCTATAATAAATAAAAAAATAAAAAAATAAAAGATAAAAATAAAAATAAAATAAATAAATATTAGAAAAAAAAAAAAAATGAATGAAAAATAAGAATAATAAAAAAAAAAAAGGATAAATAAAGGAAAGGATGACAAGATAAACAAAAAAAACTAAAAAGAAAGAAAAAGAAAACTAAAAGAAGTTAAAAAAAGAAAAAAGAAAAATAAATAAAAATAAAAATAAATAAATAAATAAAAATGAAAAATAAAATAAAACTATGTGTATATATATATATATATATATATCCTAGCCTATATAACAAAAAAAACAACCTAGTGAAAATCTATAGTGATAAGAGCATACTAGAAGTGCAAACATTTAAAAAAAAAAAAAAAAGAAAACAAAAGAAAAAAACAATGAAGAAATAAAAAATGAGAAAATATGCAACAATGTAGAAAAATGCATAAAAATAAATGCAAATGAAAACACATAAGAAAGATGAATTAAATAATATTGAATGAAATATGAACAAGCATAAGACTTGATATATATGCAACCTGGTGTATGTGTGTGTATATCTAAAACAACAATTATAGACAAGCCTAAAAATAATAAATAAGAAAAAGGAAGAAGGTGAAGAAAAATGAAGTCATGCCCACACAAAGAGGACAATAAACCTGTAACTGGACATAAAGGCATACAAACCAACAAACAAGCAACCAAACCAACAATTAAGAAAAGGAGAAAAAGGGAGAAAAAAAATTAACAGCAAAAAATCATACACAATCTCACCTAGAAGCTCAAATACATAATATCATGGATTGTGGAAATCTATTGCAACTAATTTTGTTCATGCTAATTATATTATGAAAAGCCTACAAAAATAAAATGCAACCAAGAAATCATGCGGCCCATGATGAAAAATTGAAAGCACTAGGACAAAATATATTTCCTAGTGTCACAATGAGTTGATTATGCCATCTTAAACAAGCTGGTGGAATTATCTAACGACTTGTGTACAAGTATTCTCTAAAGTTATTGTAACTATAAGATTAGCGAGGAGTTTTTTGTTGCTGCCATAATCAGCTAGAATGATCACTTCACTTCCATAACTTGTCTTCTCTTAACACAAAATCTTCTTAGACATGTCTCTTCTATAATTTTTGATGATGCAAGATTGCTTGCCTACATCACAATGACAAGATTTTAGATTTTTTTTTGAAGGGACTTTTGTGGCCTACTTGTGGCTAAGAGATGGAATTCTAATGAGCTTACATATGGACATAGTTTCTCACTTTGTTTTGGTATCTTGTGAATTGACCAAGGCCTTAGAGTTCATTAAATCCACGAGGAAACAAAGGACTGTAGGCATAGTAATTGTTTTAAAATTATAAATATAAATAAAAAATACATATAGAAAGATCTTTGATAAGCCTAAAATAAATCCATCTCATAGAGGTATCAATGCCACAATAGTAGATGCAAATGACAACTCATTATAGCTAGCTACTATTACTCATTACTCAAATGAGAAGAGCACAGCATATGATAATTAATAATATACTAGTATTCTATATCATGTGGATGAAATATGATGTGGACAATTGTCAAATATGTAGTCATAACTAGAAACAAAATTTCATCATCTTGCAAATAAAAAGGTTAATAGTTCAAAGATCACCTCTATTTTCTAGGTAAAGTAACTTCATGTGTAAATCATCTCCTGCAAGTGAAAGAGAATGAGATGCATCTCCAAATAGTGGTTCCCTTCTCTCTGCCTATTCAACTATCTCAATGCATAGCTTTTCATTTGGAGTCTTCTTGTCTTTTGATGTTGAGCTATTATAAACAATAGCTCTAGTAAGTCTCCTTAAGATCTTAAGAGAATTTCTTCCATCTTTTGTTAAAATTAACACAAGTATGGAAGGTTCTTTGTGCATTGTAGCTATATGAAGTACTAAGTATCCTTTACATTTATAAGATTAGCATTAGAGTTTCCAAGATCTAAAATCTCTCTTGTAATATTTTAATCAAAATATGTTACTGCATAATGTAGCGCATAAGCATCATCAAGAGTGACTAGGCCCTCAGTCAACAACATTCTAACAAACTCAATGTCATCTAAGTTAAGTGCTCTTTGTATTCTCCTGACATTTTTGTAATGTAGAGAGATTGTATCTCTTATTTCAAAACCCAATTGCAACCGTAGCTCACCAAGTTGAATAACCACCTCTATAGGGAGCTCCTTCTCAAAATTTGTATGATTAATATTAGATCTCACCACTATCTCAAGGAAATTTTTCAACAATGGATCATTTCCAGTCTAACATTTATTTGCTACTATCATTATTGGGATGACATCATCTAGGTAGCAATTCTCCACAATCTCTAGGAGATGTCATTGCACCAAGTAAAGGAAATGTCAAATTATCCAAATTAGTAATACATGTACAAACCATATATATCTATTGTGCATCACCACAAAGAAACAAGAAAAATATGTAACCTATGAGACTATATTTCATCACAT